>CAUJNA010000935.1:2500-125000 GCA_963377175.1 Effrenium voratum | reverse complement strand
GCCAAATTCCCGGTCAAACCCCACTTCAGAAGCCGTAGAAACCGGTCAAACTCCCTTCTAGAAATGTGTCAAGTCCTGTCTGAAACTCCGGTCAAATCTGCCTAGAAACCGGCAAAATCCCCCCAAAAAATCACAGTCAAATTCCCTAGAAATTTGGGCCTGCGCTTGGCCCATCATTCTGTAGCTCTCTGCGGCTCTCGTTCTGGCCCTTGAAGCCTGGTGGAATCGCGCGGACATGCTTGGAAACCAGCTCACGCATTTCGGCGCCGCCTCGCTTAATTTAATAACAACACTTCAAGGCAAACTAAAGCACAAAGCCAGCCAAAAGCGGACTGGCCGAGGCGGGCAACGCGAAGCGTGTACAATTAAACCACCAAGAGGACCGCTGGTTTTGGTCCACGTATCCATTTACCAGGGATCCATTTTGGGTACCTATTTTTCACCCACAGCCATATCTGCTCGGCGAGCTGAACCCGGAGTAAAAAGGGCATCCGTGCAGAAACTGCTACAGGGCCCCTAACGATCTGACAGCCACAAATTTGCCCAATGAATGGTTTCAAGAAAGCCAAGTCCCAAAACTGTGAGAAGCCCTCTTCACTTCAAGAGACCCCCGGAACCAAACTGGAACGCCTGAAAGTACTGCGACGGGAAGTCTGTCTCAGCGCGCTGCACTTCTTCCTCACTTGGACGTGGGTTTGAGATGGCTACACGTTCCTACTGCACGTGTTGAACGCCCTCAACTGCGACCTCGGCACGGCATCGTGGAGTCTCTTTGCAACACGCGAAATCTCGCACACTGCGTAAACACCTGACATGATGGTAATCCTTGGGTCTGTGATAAAACTATTTCCCACGACCAATACAGAACAGTAAGCCACCCTGCCAGCAACGTCTTCGCTTTGTGGCTCCGAAACCAAAGACAGTGTGATACTCACAAAGGAAGCCCAACGAGCGACGGCTGAAGTACCGAGGCCAGGTTTCTCAAAAACAACCCCACAAATCTGAGGTGAGTGTGGCAAACTTTGCAAGGCAGATGCTTGGATTCATGTGAAAAACCATCCAATTCAGACTGACGCGAGCAAATTCGTTCTCGTGATGTTTCACCTTCAAGGAGGTGGATCTGTGCTCACCTCGCGCTTCTTTGGAGTTGGTGCTAGCCTTGTGGGCGATCCATGGGAAAAACTCATCGGCTGTGGGAAACTGAACTGAAGGTTACAAGTGGGGGTTTTGATATGGACGCAAAGCGGTGAAACTGCCGTCTGACATGGAACTCTCGCAGCAAAACCTGCGAAGATGAACGGAATTTCACGGTCCACGAGAATCCACTGGATTAATACAATAAAGACCAAGCCGTGTGAGTATCGACTGCAATTTTGTCGACAAAGCCTCAGGTCCCGCCCGGTGCCCGAACACGGATTTGAGTTCAGCCGAAACTCGAGAATGAGGCCAGTAAAATGGACATGCAAAACAATCATGCCAGTCCAAATCTGTCTAGCTGCATGCAAACAAGTCTGAAATGAGGGGGTCGAAATATGCTCTTCCCGTACTCGCCATAGAACACTTCGTAAGTCCCCTTACTCTTTCTGCAAAATGCCCTGCAATTGATACACATGGTTGTCCTGTGCACGCAACCCTTTTGGCACCCACCTGAGAATCGAAACCTGGTACAAAACTGGTGAACTCAAAATCATTTAAAGAGTGACTGCAGATGTTGACCAGGCATTGGCATCTCGGGCGCATCCTGGGCCTTTTGCCGATTCGGGGTGTCGCGCTCGATGACCAGAACACATGGGTCGTTGCTTTAGTGGAGGGTGTCAATCTTCGGGGGGCGGCTTCAAAGGGAAATGAAAGGGGCTCGCTATGCCTTTCTCTGTGAAAGGGAGGAAAAGGTTGGCCGAGCGCCCACAACTGGTGGACTGGTGGTCGATTTCTTTGAGAGGAAAGTCCTCCAAAAGTCCGGCGCGACCCGGTGCAAGCCATGCTACAAGGAAAAAACGGGGAGGGGGGGGGTGAGGGATCGGGGTTGAGACAACAAAAATTCACATCTCAACCCTGGACCTCTGACCATAATTGTGTCCAAGCTCTAGCTCTAACTTCGATTTCTAATCTAAAACCCAAACCTCAAGCCCTGATTCTCTAGACAAAGCTGTAGCTCTAAAATCTATCCTCTATCGCTAAGTTCCGCGCTGCAATCTCCAACTCTACTAACTTGAGTCCTAGCCAGAACCTCCAACTCTTGCTTGCCCCAATTCTTACACTCTCTGTACACTCTTCAAAACTCAAGGACAGAAGAGCTGTCGAAGCTTGGACCATTGGAGTCCACAGAAAAATGATTGTCCACCTGCTACGACAAAGAGAAGAGCACCTGTTTTTTTTGTAATCCGCACTCAACAAGAAAGGAACACACCCAAGAAGTTGCTCAACCTAAAGGCAGTAAAGAGAAGGTCGACCTTTTTTGGGCCAAAGCCAGGACCATCAACTGTCTTGCTTTTTGTTTAAGCCAGAATCAAAGTAACGCTGTCAACTGGACACGCAAACCTTGCCGGCAAGCCACACCAGTATCCTTGCCTTTTGAAAGCACAGTTGATCTTACACCAGGCCCGAGCAATGGCAGAAAGGGGAATCCGTTTCATCATTTTGAGTGGGGAAGGATCAACAAGACGTTTCAAGGAGAACATGTGGAACATGTCACCCTTTTAGGGCTGGGATCCATATGAACACTTAGAGCACTACACCGTTTCGGGATGCTAAACAATCAAGGCAGCCAAACACGAGCGATTTGCTCCACTCAAGGCTTCTTAGGCAGGCCGGAGCAGTGCGGGAACCGCGGAGGTGTCGATGGTTGCTATTGCCGTCCGCTGTGCTTGGCATCTATCCATTTGTCAATTTTTTCTGCCTCAAATCGTCGAGGTGTCACCATGATTTGTTTCAAGAAATTGATGTTGTGAGTAAAGTTTGGGTCGATTTTCGGTCGGGCTCTCCTTGCCGCAGACTTGAGTTCTTGCTCCGGGGCTCCCAACAGCTGGCTGCCTTGGATGCCTGTCGAAAGCGCAGTCTTGCCTATCCATCGATTCGTCCAGTCAACCTGGATGTATCGGTGCGGTGTTCCTGCACTGCACACAAAGGATCTGGCAAATTACTCGAGCAAATTACCATTCCTTTCATAGGCTCGGAAACCCTCAATCATTGCCTGGCTAGGACCCCATCATGATTTAGCATCCATCTGCTGGATGCTTTCAAGCAAATACACCGTGGGGAACTTTCCTTGCAAGCTTACGTCCAAACGTAGACGTGGCCAGCACTCCTCACCGAGTGTTGCAACACAATGCCCCGTATTTAACTATGTGTTGCAAAAATACCACTACACCTGAAGTCACTGCGGATGATCATGGATCCTTTGTTTAGAGATGTGTTAGATCACTATGGCTGTTCTGATTCTCGTCAGGGGAATCATCACCATGAGCCACATAAGGAACCGCAAGCATTGCACATCTGACAACTCATATGTATGTTCTTGGTGCACGAGGCTTAGTGCAGAGCCGATCCTGTAAGTAAGTGACTGTGGGTCAAAATAGGTACCCAAAATGGAACCCTGGTAAATGGAACCATGGACGCGGTCCGTTTCCTGCTGGTTTAATTTTCACCCATGCCCAAGTATCCTGACAACCGTGAGCTCCAGATCCGCACTTGCGCGATCCACATGCCGAGCTCCCTCCAGGAGCATGGCAGTGCAGTGCAGGGAGCTGCAAAAGCGAAGCTCGCGTGGCGCGTCAAAAGTCGCCTATGCAGACTTGCCGACAAGTCCCACCTTCGCATGTCCTGTCTCCTTCATCTGACGCTAGCCTTCACGCTATGTCTAGGAATTCCTAGCCACCTTCATGGTGTTCTTAAAAGGAGTCCTTGAGACTCCCTCGACCAAAACCTCCGAAGCCTTCGGACCTGGCCCTTTCCAGAAAAGAAAACTCACCGCAGGGTCCATTTGGGTGCCGCTTGGGAATTACCCCCGTGGTTGGATTCCCCTGGTTTCTCTTCAACCTGAGAAGGGGAGACTCAAAACCCTTCTCACGCCTACTCTCCGAGCTTCTGCACAGCTCGTTGTCTGGTGGGCTCTAGAGGGAACCAACATGAAGCAACATACACAGAATCCCATGTTCAAGTTGGCAAAGGGGCCAATGGTTAAACAAGGAACAAGAAAGAAGCAACGACCCGATCGCAAAACTTGGCCCATGTGTTCCAAGCACCAAGGTAACACAACCGGTTTGGGGTCGGACAAAACGGGGAGTCGATCCAGAACCTTTGTGAGATGAACATTCGAAGGAGCATGTCAGCAACCACAAACCCTGAGCCCTTTGCCTGCAGGGTCGGCTCTAAGCAGCCCGTGCGCCCAGATCAAACGAGAGATGCTTGGATGTCTATGTTCACCCATGGTGATTGTCAAAAAAGCCACTTGAGACAGGCCCCCTCCCGACAAAAGCCAAACTGCGCGTCATGCATCTTAAGAAGGGTCCAATCTGGGTCATGATGGTCAAGGTAGCCTTCCGCTGGATTTGGGTCCTAACATTGGGCATCTAAAAGCGTGTGATGCTTTCGGGATGAAGGAACCAACCAGATCCTGAGGTCCGTGTCTTGTGTTACGCATTTCGGTTGTTGGGTGGGACTTTAGTTGGCTGCATTCGTTTCGGAGCAGGTGACAATCACTGCCATCTTCCACTGTCTAGCTGCAACAGTTGCCAAACAACAATGGTCTCGTCCTTTTCTGGTACCCCGGTTGAGGGAGGAAGTAAATGTCTTAATGTGTTTTGAACGGTCCGTTCTATTTGTAACCCTTTTGGTGTCTTTGTTTGATACACCAGAATCATCATTTAGTGCAAAAAGCACGACCAAAAGGACACCAACCATGTTGGCTTAGTCTGAGACGGGTCGATCTGGGCTGGTCGGGTCTTGGCCGGCAAGCCCCTTGCTTGACAAGGCGCCCAACGTCGCCCCTTAAATCCTGCAACGTCCAACTACTGTATCAGAGCCGATTCGCAAGATTTGCCGGCTCTTGCGTCGGCTCTGAATCAGTAGCTGAAAAGGAATGGCTCCTCCCGGGGAACAGCAAAATCTTGGCAGAAAATGCGCTCGCCCAGCTCCAGGTTGATCCCCAGAATGCCGAAAGCAGAAATCATGGGCATGTTCAGAAAGCTGAAGCATTGCCTGGGCACACCAAAGGCAAACATACGTGTTCAAGAGTGTTTGTTTGCAGAAGAGAAAAAAGAAAAGCTATGGCTCTTTCTTTAACATTATTTCCCAAGTATCATGTGTCGCTGGCAGGAGGCACACAAATCAGTTTGCTGTCACTAATGAAAATAAGTGCCGGTCTATGAACAGAACCTTCATCGAAGGTGCGGCTGCAACCACCTTGAGGTTGCGGTTGAATTTGCCAAGTACGTTGCCTTTCTGCACTGGTGCATTTCACGGCTAAACATTGTGGGCTGGCATGCGTGGCTCCAGGAGTTATGTCCGAGCCGCCAAAAACACCCCAGGTCTGCCACCAGAGTTGAAAAGCATGGCCATGCAACCTGATTCTCAAACCTTGAACCTCGGGATTTCTTCTGGGCCGTTTTGCGAGGATCCTCTGCAGGTGTTGTTGACATTGCCTTTCTGCTTGAGCTCGTCTTGCTCGTGCCCAACGAAACCAAGCGGCACGGCATCCGGTGCTTTTAGTCTGCGCCCCATTTGGTTTCCTGAAAATCAAAGAAACATTTGCGGGCTGCATTTAGCTGACACCTCAACGAGCTATCGGATGGCTTTCCGACAGATTCCAGGGAAAGCGCTTCGCGTTTGCGGCTAAGCGGTCGGAATGGGCGAAGTGCTCTTTTTGGAGGGGGACCCTTTGTGAGCTTAAAGGAAAGCAAGAATGCCTGGGGTGTAAAAAGGTGGACTGGATTTCACCTGGTGGGTACAAAGGGTTTGAGGTTTATCGGAAGAGAGGCAAGTGGATCGTGTTGATTTGGGTATGAGGCAAGCGGCTCATGCCTGGGCGGTGAAAAACGCGTGCAAGCTGTCAAGCCAGCTGGCGGGTGAGCCGTGCTTCGTGCCAGGTCGACTTGTGTGTGTGTGTGACAAAACTCGTTTGCTTTCTGACCCCTGCTAAAAGTTTAACTTTTAGTGGTTTAATGGAAAACCTATTAGTTGGCAAACAGTTTAAAGTCCTAACATCCAAGTGAAATGCATCAAAGAAAAAGGTGGACCACAAGAATGATTGGCTTGTAGGCTTCCTGTAAGACAGCCACAAGGTACTGTTTCGTAGAGCCTCTGGCACCCTCACAATGGCAAGTGATTCCCCAGTTTGGACCTTTCGCCCTCCGCCCGAAACCGGCACAACCTTTCAAGAAACGGGAAGGCCTCATCAGTCACGAAGAAGAATAGATCAACATTGCCATGCATGTCAACCAAAAGCAAGTATGGTCAAAAAAGAACAGTGAATCCTGGACGCCCCATGGATGGAAGGATTCAAAACTGCAAAACAGTCGCGCTAGATGTCTGGAAAAAGTGCAAAGAACCATGCATTCCCCGGGATTTGGAGTGCCAATCGGAGCGCGGCCATCCTTTTGTAACAGTTGGGTAAAGCTTGCATCGCTCCAACAGGAATCCATTAAATCATTACATAAATCTGCTCTTGTTGGCCATCTTTCTGACTTTCAACGGGACAACCCATGAGAGCTCACCCCTCGTACTCAACTTGCTGGTTCTGAATATTGGACCCGTTTGTTGATTTGGGCCGCTATTGTAGCAAGTGCGTGTTTACTAATTCAGGATCCCGAGGATCCTGTCACTGTTTTGGGTCCACTTGAATAGCAAGCTCCCCCTCCCTCGAACAAAATGCCAAAGGGTGGCTCAGCTTACCAAGCCCTTCCCAGCTCGAGGGGCAAAGGCGATAGATCTAGGAAAACCATTTTGAAAGTGGTTCACAAACCATCAAAGTCAAAATAACTTCTTTGCAGAAAGAGTAAGGGCAAACCGTCACACAAAGGGAGTTGCCCACAAGAGGCCCTGATCCTGATTTGGGGCCTGCTTGGATGTCCAAAAAGGGGGTTGCTGAAATTCCCCACATCACGCCCTTTTACTTTTAGAGGGCTCATCCCAAGCACTTCCCTGCTTAAAGGTCAACGCCTTAGCCTTTGACTCTTAAAGGGTGGTTCACCTACCCACGCTCTTCTCAGCTCAAAGGGTGAAGGCCTTAGATCTGGAATGTCCATCTTGGCAATACTAGGCTTAGACTTGGCAATGCTAAAGGAAGTGCTGGGAATCTGAGAGTTAGTCTTATCAATACTGAAGTAAACATTGGAAAAAACTAAATATGTACTGATGACGTGAGAGTAAGTCTGGGCACCCCTAGTTCAAGAAGCCCCCCGCCCGAATCCCACTTTGCAAAAATCAGTCGAGTGATTGCGTGAGAGTGCAAGACCACAATTTGCAGGGTTCAAAATGTTATGTTGACGACTTTTGACGCACCCCCAGCCTTAGCAATGCTAGCTTAAGTGTTGGCAATTCTAAAGCAAGTATACAAGCAAGTGCAAGTCGCACCCAAACCCCAGGATTTTGAATAAGGACGTTCAACAGGGAATCAACAGGGCGTTTGGGAATGAACCGGGGCTTCCCCGCCTTCCCGGTCTCGAGGCAAACGGTCTTGGGAAACCTTCAGATCTGAAGCCAACCTGACCTTCGATTCAAGGAGCGCCGCCTCTCTCGGCATAGCGGAGCACAAGGACCGGTACTCATGTGCGCTTCCCAAAGCGACTATGGGGTCAGAGACCCCAAATAGGAAAGCCCTTGATCATGCTCATATATCAATTCACTGGCGACCCCACCGCAACAAACAGGGAAGCGATTGAACGCATAGAAACATGCTTGGTTGGTGGGTTCACTAGTAGCGCCGAAATCTCTCCACCAAGCGTGGGACCCTACTTGCAGCTGCCACATGTGGGGCATTGCCTCTGTGACGGGTGTGACATGAATGCTGCCCCAGAAACATCTACTGACGCGATGGTCTTACAGCAGCACTCGGAAACTGATACAATGAATGTCCATTCACTTGTTGAAGGGGCACGAAAGGTCCGACAAAAACAAGCAATATTGCACCGACGCTCAAAGCCCAAATCACCGACTTGTTTCCATTCACTAATTCTGCAACCCTGAATTTCCATTTACGGCCAGCAAGACCAACAACCTAGGTGCCATACAGTATCATAAGACATGTTGTCTCTAAAAACGAAAGAACACAAAAAAGGAAAACAACATTGCGGGCAGCATTTCTATGCGCTTTGACGATATATGCATCAACGAATGACACGGACTCTGGTCCAAGTGCTAGTTGTAGTTGTGGTTCAATGAGTTGCAGCACAGTACATGCAGTGCCTGCATACTTCCATAGCTGTTGTTCGCCAGTGCTTGAAGCATTGGAAGTTAAAAAGGCTAAAACAAGCCACATGTTGCGCTTGCAGTTGTCTGAAGACAATAATCCCAATGAAGCTCGTGAGCAGAGACATGCCACTCAAGATTCAGAAAGCATGTCATGTGCAACTACATCGATGACTCGACGTTGCTAGCGCCAACACATTCAGGGACCCACACTTTGAGCATGTGAATTTGAGCAGACCACTTGCCACTAGTTCCGTGTCCTGACCAGTGTGCAAGCCAAGTTGCACCGGCCGAAAATCGAGAGAGGATACCTAAATGAATAGCGCGAGCATTCCCAAAAGGGAGACGCAGTGTCTTGCGGGCAGAAGCCATGCTTTGGCGAAATGTGCTGACCCTGTTCCAGTTCTAGCCTGCCCTGAAATAAACGTGTGTTTTGGAGGAGGCCCCAGACATGGCTGATTCGGCGCGCTGTTGTCTATGCCGTCCCTTTTTGAACATTGTATCATCCACTCAAGGTGCACATGCTTGTAGTGACCCAGTGTAGAATTCGGAGGGGGTGTTCACCCCCTCTTTGTGAAGGGTTCACTTTTTTCATGGACGACCCTGCTAGTAATATCCTAGGCGTCAGTTGATCCAGGAATCCGGGGTCATGCTGCAAACATTTCTCTCATGCCAACATCTACCCCGCTCTACCCGGTAACCCACATGACTTGTTTGCAACATTCTCCTCAACTGGTATGGGTCTGTCGCTCTCTCTCTCTCTATAAATAAATAAGTATGTATACATATACATATATGTATGTTCCTGCAGCCCGTCGTGTCCAGCCCCCGCACCCCCCCCCCCCAATGGCACGGGTCCATCCAGGGGTCGGGGAACCATGGACCCCCCCTCCACCCATCCCACAGAAGGGCTGGGGGGCTCACACTGTGCTACCTTCTATAGACCCCAACCCGCATTCCCAGGGGAGGCGGGGGTGGGAATCATGGACCCCCCACCCACCCATTTCATAGGGGGCGGGGGGCTTGTATAGTCACACTGTGCTACCTTCTTGACTGAGCACGACCATTGGGGGTCATATATGTGTATGTTTGACACAATACGGTCTGTGGCCTGTGTATGTGTGTATATATATATATATATATGTATGTACATATGTGTGTATATATATATATATATCTAGTCATTTATGCCTTGGAGAAAGGTGCCAAAAGAAAATGCATCTGATGGTGGCCCAACGTTGAGTTTGGGGTAGGATCCGCATCCGGCATCTGTAGCACAAACATGGCTACAATGGTGAAGGACTTTTGGAGGGCCCAATGGATCAATCCGGCTTTCGTAGGTTCGAGTGATGTGGCGCTGAATGGATCCCGGATTGAGCTTTGGCCAGGTGCTGTGGGCGGCTTTGATCGCCAGACAAGATCAAAGATTCAGTCTGAGACAGTCCAGTCTTTTCTTGGCATCCGAAGATCAGGCCGCGTTTCGCCAAAGCTTATGGGTTTGGCTCATGTGGCCGTCACAGTTCCGATGTACTGCCTGGCGCCAAAGGAAAAAGCCGCGGGAATGCCAACAAGAAGGCCCCCATGCACCAAAGGTTCTCCGGAAACCTTCTTCTCACTTCCTGAGTTGATGGCCCGCAAAAAGTCCTGACTTCTTTGCCCCTAAAATGGTCTTCACAAAGAAGTTTAAGGTCCATGACCTCAGGAAGCGAGTCTTTGAAGGGTTTTTGGGTCCCTGATGTCTCTCCTTTTGCCTCGAACCCCAAGCTTGGGTACCCTTTCTTGAGTGTAGATCCCCCAGCAGAAAGTTTACATTCCTTCAGTTCACCTTTTTCATTGCCTTCACACGCCGGGGTCGGACTCGCATCGAGTCCTCATTACCGACTGACCTAATCTGCACACTCGTTCGCGGCTTATGGTCTAACCGACCGCGTTATGACCCATAGACATGCGGGGAGCAAAACAAGTAGCTTTCTTGCAGGCTAAAAGGAAGTATGAGGGGTATCCAACAAGTTAGAGTCTAAAGATCCAACCCAATGGCAGTAGAGTTCTTACCCCCACCTTTTTGAGAAACACTGGTAAACCTGAAGCCTCCGAATGATCATCACGGCGACCGCCCCTGTCGGGGCTATCATATCTAACTCCCTTTTGCAACTGGACCTCACGGCGTTTTTGTTCGGCCAAAGGGGGCCATGTTCAAGGGAAGGAGGGTGCCAAGGTGTCAATGAACACCTCAAAAAACAAAAAAAATCACGGGGATGGTGCTTAGGAGTGTCCAATATCTGATCTCTCGAAAAGGTGCTCCAAACCTTCCAGAGGATCATGGTGTTGTGAGCATGTCTGATGGCACGCATCGTTGACAAAGTAGCTTCCGCCCCTTTCTGGCCATCTTTTTGCATTTGGGCTTGTCCAAGCTAGGGCCAGGTACCCAATCTGTGAGTCACAAAAATTCAAAGGACATCCTCGGCATCCCTAGATGCAGGTGAACAAGTATGATCATCCCTGGCTGGGTTCCGCAATAAGATCATCTAAGAGCAACGAACCAACACTCGCTTACAAGGAAACAAAGGTTTGCTTTGAAAAGAATAAGCGGAAGTGAGAGAAAGAGCCTTTGGTCCCAAACCTTTGCGACAGAAATGACTGCAACAGGTTGTTCAGAGCCCGATCGTGCAAAGCAGAGCTTCTGGACAAGCAGAGGACAGGACTCCCTTTCAACCAGGAGCATCCTGTTGCGCACTTTGCTTGGTGGCAGGGTATGCACTTGATGGATAATCATCCCCCAAGGATTATCAGAAGGAAGTCTCCCTATGTTTTAGGCCGGCGCTTCTGCCAACTGCTCGTGGATGATCAGTGTGTTAAACCACCATGAACGCATTAAACCGAATCTCAGACTTGCTTGTACAAGAACGAGCCACATGCCAACAACAACCAGCGCAACGAACTACAAGGGAAACAACTCGCATCAGATGGGAATGTTCTGCAAGTTATGATTGCCTAGCTTCTGATTTTGGCTACGGCGCCTGGTCAAAGTTCGTTTACGTGTGTCATGCTCTTGGCTCCCCCCGGGAAATCTACGGCCATAAGACCATCCACGTCAACCCCAGGAAGGTCTTTTGATGTCACACATGTTGCAGCTTCTGGACCAAGGTGGTTGGCATCAAACATCATCACGCTGCAACACCCAGGAAAATCCTCTGTACAAAGCTCGGTATTTGTGGTGGCGAACCGCTGTGCTCTCCGGAAAACTCGCAAACCCAAACAACCACTGAGCGAGACCTCCTTTGGGATTCACGTGTTCAATGGGTTCCGCAACTTGTGGAGGTCAGTACCTGGAAATTCAGCCCTGTTCAAATCCGTCTGTTTCACAACTCTCACTTAAATGCATTTCAAATTTCATGTCTAATTCAATATGTCGATCCCACAATCACATGTCAATATACAAAAATGAACGGACGGGGAAGACATATGAATGCAACTAATAATCTATTATATTTCTGATCGACTGCTTCGTAGCTTGGTCTCTCGATCACATTTGAGTCTGAACATCCCCAGGTCAAAATGTTCGGCAGCCAAACCTAAGGCTTCCATTTCCGTTGGGTGTACTTTGTTTTAGAGGACCCCCCCAAACAAAAGGTGGTTTTCCGTGTGTCCTGGGGGCCCCTCAAAAAAGACCCACCCAGAGGTTCAAACCGCCATGAAAACAATGGAGGGTTCATATAACCACCATGACTTTTACCTAAGGATGGTTCTCCAAATTGGGTCTTTGCCATTCTTTTCATGGTGGGGCCCATGTTTGTTCCCCTTTTTGGCTTCTCCTCCACCCCAACCGAACACGGCCAGCGCCCAGGCGCTGTCGCGCCCCAGCGCGCGCCTGCTTGGCGTGGCACAAACGGAGCCGGCCACCGGCGGCGCGGCCGGCAGGCCGTCTTCCGGAACCTGCCGCGGGAAGTCAGTTGGCCTCCAGCAACGGCCTCCAATGGCCTACGGCCTCAGAGAACCCAAATCAGCGGTATCTGTTTTTGGAGGTTGGCCTCATCCATTGAGGTTCACCAGCTCACTCGTTGCAAATCAGCTTCCCCGGAAAATGCGTGGTTTTCGGCCGTTGTGCATCAGCTTCCCCGAAGAATATGCTTGAAGTGGTGGTCAACGAATCAAATAAGAGGAGCTGGTGGTTTGAAGTGGTGGTTTGGAATTTGAAGCTCCTGTTGAAAAGAAATGGGGAAGGGCCCTAACGTCCAAACCAAACCACCAATTCAGGGAAAGCTGAGTAAACGTGGTAAACCTCCTAAGGGGATCAAGGCACCACCTTTTTGGTTAGCCCTGCAGCCAAGACCCAGGTCAAACACTGATTCGGGTGGGCGCTTGATATGCTCATCAAGTGGCGTGTCTCACTTGCTCGGGGTCTAACTCCACCTGAAAAAGCCATGCCCATGGCCTTAGGAGCCCCAGCGGGGCTAAAGCGCGTGCGGTTGGCAGGGAGAAGTGTGTGATCCAAGATATGAAGCAGGGTCAAGATTACCTGAATGGCTGTGGCTCAAGAAACTGGTACCCAAAATGGAACCCTGGTAAGTGGAAACATGGACCAACACCTGCAAAAGGGTTACTCCTGTTTGATTTCGAGCCACACCCACATGTTTTTGCTTCGCCTTTGCAACTCTCATCATTTCGAATCTAGCGTCATTCCGGGGCCTGGTATCGCCGCTTTTTGCGAGTACCCCATCATGTGCCACACACCGAATACTCAGCAGCGGTTCCTCGTGCCTATGTACTCACAGAGATCACCTGCAAAAACCTCCTGCAGAAAGACATTGCCAAACACTCTGCTTGTCAGGCCATCGCATGGATATGATATCACACACGGCTGCTCAAGTGCTGATTGGTGAGAGTGAAGACTCCAAACCTGTCAGGGAACAAGTTGCCAGGGCAACACACTGCGTTTCCCATCTTGCGCAGTTGTGAAAATCACTCTTCCAGATTCACTGCGGCAAAACTGTGAGAGCTGGCTTTAGCTTTCCCGGGACGGGCAGGGACCGGATATGTCCAAGGCTAGGAAGGTGACCGTCGCCTCGTGCGCGAATTCTGATGTGTTGCTGATGGGCAAAGAGAGTGGAAGGAGTTGCAAACTGAGGTTGGGCCCAAGCTTCAGGCAGAGTTACATGTGAAGATGGTTCTCCACCTTCCTGCCAGTCATTTTGTCGGAACCAGGTTTTGCGGGTCCCATCCTATCAAATCCTTTCGTGTTCCTAAGAAATGGCCAAGTATGCGCAATCCATCGGTTGTGTAGCAGAAGAACGAATTCGCAGGTCCTCCGAGTCTGTGTTCTTGGTCCACCCGTGGGTCGAAACCATTTTTGGCCTCCAAATGACAAGCCCAGTCTCGTGCGGCTTTGGGCAATTTACAGCTGAATGCCTGGGGCAGAGTTGGGCAAGTCCATGAAACCATGTTGAATCTTAGCAAACAAATACTTGCTACCTTTGAACTCTTGAGACTAAAGCGGGGATTGTTGCGGTAGTACCATGCTTTTGAGGCGTGCGCTTGGTTTCCTGGCAATATTCGCGGCATCCGCTTGACAATTCCTTGATACTGCGCATGCGGCTCGGACCTTCACGGTGAACTGTGCGCGGACACCGGAGGCTCTAAGGTTCAATGGTGCAGCCAAAAAGCTCTCCAAAATCTAGACGTAAATTCATCTTCCAAAGATGCCCCCAAACAAATGGTTCGGCTTCTTGTCCGAAGCCAACCCAAAGCGGGTACGGTACCCCTAACAAAAGCTAGGAGCCGAGTGAGCCAATGCCATGCGGTCCAGCCTCTGCAAAATTCAGGGAGTCAAACTCATCGTCGCTACCTGGCAACAAGCGATGCCAATGAGCCCAAATACCGCCCACGTAGAAACTGACTGGCCTCAACCCCTTGGACGGTGACTCCTCCAAACACGAATGGTCGCTGCTGGAACTTCAGCTTGTCGTTCCCCCAGATCATGACTTGTCTTCTTAAGACAGCTTGTCTGAGATGTCACAACAGCTCATCATCAATTGCATTGTCTCTGCTCAAATCCTTCCCAATTCGCTAACCATGCGCTTCTGTTTAAGCCCACTCATAGTTCATCTCAAGTTCACTTGAGCCCCCAGACAAGCTCTCCTGCGACACCCAAACAACCAAACTTGGTTCCACCAAACGCCACAACAGCCACAACAACCACCCAGCACGCAAACCAACCAGCCTTGCAGCCAACCAATCAAAACCACAACCAACCGACCAACCAACCAACCAACCAACCAAACGGGCTATCAGCTCAACAGTCCACATTCCCCCCCCTCTCGAAACAACTAGCGAGTCTCGCCGGACCAATTTTGCCAACTCTTTAGTGGCTAAAGTGCAACCGGTGATTGAGCTTGGCCCAACCCTGGATAACATGTTCAGCTGGTCCACGTTTAGCTGACTAAAATATGTACCAATCTGGGCTGTTCAAATTGGTGGGTTAAGCCAATCCACTGAATGGGAACCCTTTAAGGGGACCCCTGAAGTAACCCTAGGGATCTGGGCTGCCCTCAGATCCCCCGCTAAAAGTTTAACTTTTAGTGGGTTCAATGGAAACTACCCCTAAACACTAAAAGGCTACAAAGCTAAGGGGATGGCTCAGATCCGAGGCCCGAACCGGCCGACGACCTAAGCCCCCACCTTCGTCGATGTCGTCGGCATCGCTCGCGCCGCTTTCCTCTGTGGTGCTGGGAGTACGGCGCTCAGGCAGCCTCGGCTGGAAGAACTGACCTCATGAAACCATAAGCTCAGGTAACTTCCATTTGGTTCAGGCCCCAGGAAAAAATAAACATATTTTCCAGTAGTGATGAATTCCTTTCAAAACCAACAAAGGAAAATCAAACATAGTCTTAAGCAAATGGAGGGGCATCAACAGCCGCTGCCTACGGGAAAAAAAGCTTGGGCAACCCCATAGCTGAAGGGCGGTTGGGGGGAAAAAATCCCAAAAGAACCACCGAACCCCGCTCAAAAACCCAGCCCGCAGCGGCTCGGAGCTCTGAACCCTCGGGCCGAGTTGAACCTTCTCCAACCGCTCCAACTCATCTGAATCGCAGCGGAGACATATCCACCAACTGCCCCACCCCCAACTGCTTGATGAAACCCTCGCGAACGCGATCCAGTACGGCACCTTCAGACCTTCCGGAACCTTCTGGAACGTAGCCCAAAGTACCCAGCAATCTCTCCATGGAACCGCCAATTCCTGAAGCTTCAGAACTTTCCGGAACCTTCCCAGCCCTCCGGAACCCAACCTCATCCAGCAACCCTCGGACAGCACGACAGAGACCCCATAGCTTCCAGCCGAACAATGCGCTTGAGGCTTCTGCTTTACATGTGAAGCAAAAAGTCAAAGAATCATGTTGCATGACTTGGTGAGTAGGGAAATTACATTGACTGGTCCTGGGGCCTCAGTTCCCCGCTTCGGGAAACACTCAACCACAGAAACAGCGACCCAACCCCCTCTAGGGCCGGAGCAGGTTCGGCAAGAAACCAAAATGATAAGGACACTCGTACCAGGAATCCTGTTAGATGATGAACGCCTGGTACTGACCGCAGAAAGAAGCAACAGCCGCTCGAGGAAATCATGCCGGTCGGTCCGGGCTACGCAGCGTCACCAACACTCGGGGGAATTAGCTCAAGCAAATAGGGCAAACCAATACCATGTTCGACTCAATCATCACGTGGACCATGAGCTACATCTGCTCTGAGATTTCCCTTAAATAGAAGCTCTTGAACACTTCTTTTGCGGCCCTGCACACTAGGGAAACAATGTAGAATATTCGTTGCAGTTCCAGGAAAATCAGCCGTGTACTTAAAGCCAAGACAAACTACAAGTTGACAGATTGGGCTCGCCAACTTCAGTCGGTGCTCAAATGTGCCAAGACAAACTTTGAAAGCTGGACCGTACAGCCCAGGTTAACACTGGCGAACAAAAGAACCCCAAAAACCACAATACAGGACTTGGAACCCCGCACAAAGGAAAATCCTGGTTGATCCACCAGGGGTGTCCTTTTGGTATCCTTCTGTGAGAGTGCACCCCACTCCGCCAGGTTTGCACAAACCCGGGCACAGAAATGCGGAAGCCTTACATAAGCGCCACAAATGAAGTTCAACCCGAGGCCAGCAAACCGCGGTCATGTTGCAAGCTTGGGCACTTGGCATACCTCGCAGAGGACAGAGAGCTTTTTTGAGGCCCATGCAATGTTTGAGTCTAAGAAACACAATGCTAAAGTCTAGCTGTGCGTATCGTTTTGTTGAGAGAGTTTCCTGGTGGAGCTGGCTAAGAAGGACCAAACAAAAACAGCCCGAGTTCGGGCAAACAAATCCTCTGCGCATATTTCACCAAAGCCAAAAGCCGCCGATTTCTGGCCGCCTCGCGAGAAACCAAGAGCTTCGCCCATGTTTGGGCCCATGTGACGCAAAACACAAGCGCGGCATGCGGTTTCGATGTGAACAAATCGGAGGATCCTGCAATGCGACCTGGGAGTGCCAAAGCTTGCCAAGGAACTCGCTGATGGTGGGCATCCCAAGCTTTGCTAGGTTCCGTGTCTTCAGCTCGTGCATCCTCGGATGCAAACATGCCGAGCGGTTCGAAGTTCGAATCCGCGCTGGAGTCGACGAAAATCGTAAAGCTGCTCCCTTGAATATGAAAAGAGAAGTGAACTGTCCTGCCATTGGGTATGTTGCCGTTTGTTTCCTCTCTCGGGGGGCATTGGTCTGAGGGCGAAGCAATTGACATGCACATCTCGGCCCAACCCCGAGGTGCGCCAAACAAATTATGTTCATGTTTGGTTTACTTTATGCAAAGCAAGTATGGACCGCCCAGACATGGGTCATCCTTTGTGGCCTGATTGGTCTTCCTAAAAAAGCTGCTCGTTTGCGCGGCCAGGATGAAACTCAGATGACACCGACCATGGATAGCCGTCAAGTGGGTGTGGGTTCGAATCCATGTGCGCATGATACACACACGGCAGGTAGTCGATGCAAGCTAGAAAATGTGTGTCTCACGCTGTTGACCTGTGCCAGCTCGCTCAAACTCACAAGAAGCAAGGAACCCCAGGGATGTCGCCTTGTTGATAGTTTTTGTGTGAAGCAAGAATGGGAAGAAGCCCGTTTTGGCATACAAAAAGCAAGTGTCAAACTCAGGTCCAGTCAGGAACCGCACAGGGGGTCCATCAGAACTGCTGACCCCAAGATGGGTAGAGGCCTGGTCATTACGGAAATGGCAAAATCCTACGAGTGTGCCACCTCAATTCGTTATGCAGAATAGCTGGACCGCCACAACCCCCCCTTGATTGAAATGGCATGTTGTATGGTGGGTTTACAAAGTTGCATACAAGTGGCAGTATATATATATATATATGTATATATATATATATAGCTGTATGTGTGCGCATGAATGCGTGTGTATATCGATTCCTTGGAAGATGCTTCTAAAACAGGGTTCAGTTCAAGAGCGTGAAGTTGCACGAGATACCCGCAACAAACACAATGGCAAATCTGCCACCCCTCAGTCTCGGACTAAAGGTTGAAAAAAGAGGCTGGCATCTGGCTCGCAGTTCCGCAGAACAGGAGTACGCACGCTGCAGATGTCAAGGGGGGCAACTCCTTTCTCTTTGCAAAAGCTAGCTTGTTCAGCGTGTGCAGTAAGAAACTCCCCATGTCCAGGTGTTGGGCAATATTGCAGCACCCTCCAACGGTCCATTTTGAATTGACGCCAGTTGTCAAATCTGCTCCAGCGCGCGGAGGGCAGTCCGTGGTGATAACCGTCTCAAGTGAAGGCGTACATGTACAACTGTGTATATTCATGCATACCTATACATACAGGTATGCTCACTCAAAATCGAACACAGTGAGGCAGTCATCACGATGGACCACAGATGGATCGTTGACTATGCCCTGTCGGTCGAATGGCACAACAAACATCAGAGGCACGTCTTGATGACTGTGGACTCTGGTGCAGATATCTCCGTCCTTCCAGAGAGCCATGCCATGATTGGAAGAGAGGATGATGAGAGATGCTCAACAACAGATCATTGGGCATTCTGGAGTGAGAACGATGAACGTGGCAACGACTGGCGCAGACGGCATCAAGGTGAACTTTGTGGACCGCTTTGTCATCGGCCAAGTGAAAGCACCCAATCCTGTGTGCTGGGCATCTTCTTCCGCAAGGTTGGGAAGTGAGAAGAGGAAGGCATGGCGTTTCTGCCTGGCATCCTCAAGGGCTGCGGGCGCCGCTGGAGATGAAGAGAAACAGCCTCCAGGTGGAAGCCGAGATATGCACCGTGGGCATGGAGGCTGAACCAGGCGGAGACGATGACTTTACCACGGCTGACATCTGCGTCTTGGACGGCTTGTGCAGCGCAGGGTTGGAGGAATTGGAGAAGGTGCCTGGATGGTGTGTGTTGCCGAACAGCCTTGCAGCCTGCTCATACTCAGTCACAGGTTGATTGCTGGATCCGAGTCGTACTTTTGATTGGAAAGCAAGGATGACCCCTCTCAAGGAAAAAGAAGGGAAGTGGCTGCAGGTGGAGAATGCATTGGGCCAGCTGGCATGGAGACGCAGCCCAGTGAACGAGCAGAGAACAAGAACGGCGGTTGCCCCAAAGAGCATCAGGGACCAGGCAGAGTTCGAGGTGTCTGCACCATTTCCTGATGTGGTCAAATGATGGAGAACACGAGAAGCTGCAGATGGAGCTGAAGATGTGGCGCGAGATCTGCCTCTCTTTTTTTTGCTCCGCGCCATCATTTCATTGCACAACTCAGAGCTATCATAGGTATGTGCACCAGCGGATCAAAAACAACTCCAGATGGGCACGTTCTCAAGTGCTGTGCTCCCCCTTTGAGGCAGCGCAAAGCCACCCACCAAAAAGGCGACAACACAGTAGCACGCATGCTCCTTTCAACCGCTGCGTGCGTGCTAGCACCCTTTACGCGGAGGAAAGCCGCCACTCCGATTTAAGTCCCCCCCGACGCGCTGTGGGATTCAGGACCACTTGCAAAATGGCCGTGGTCTCCTGGCAAGCCTCTTTGGCAGCTCCCCTGGCCCGTACTTGTGGAGAATGGATGCCAAGATGCCGGAAGCGGAAGGCAACAGTGATGCTGACAACCAGGGTGGCCTGGAGAGGGCGGCCATCAGCCAGTCCGCGAGAATGATCCCGGGAGCAGTCCAGAAAGAGAGTCTGGCTTGGAGCAGTGGATGCCTCCCGAGTTGTCCGCAGCATTAACTGGCCTGGTTTGGCTCAAATGCAATGTGGAGCCAGTACAGCTACAAGTGGATCCGGCGAAAAAGAGCGCCGTCAAAGTGATGTAACGTTGTCCGCAGTACTGGCAGTACTAAATGGGGAGCAGGCCAGAAAAGAAGGTGGATCAGCTGAGAAAGGGGCGATATGAAGCTAGACGAGATGCGCCGGCTACTGCTCCGCGGCTAAATGACGAGCGAAAATCGCCAAGCTGCCAGTCCACGTTGGTTGGCAAGCCATGCCCCACTTCTTCTTCTTCTTGCGTAGCCTGGCCGTAACAGTGAGGTGGGGTTGCACGCACCTCAAAGCAGTCCCACATGAGCTTCCCTTATGGGCGCGTGGCCTGAAAATGTTCAGCCTCACACAAGGTCCACCTTCACTTGAATCATACTCAAAACCTAGCAGTATCTAGCAGTAAAAGGGTCGTCTCAAGGGGCCCCAACTGAAATTCATGTCCACAGACGATGGCTTCGAGGTATGTCCACATCCCCTCCCCCCCCTCCCCCACGGGCCACAGGCCGAAAAACTGGACATGATATTTTCCAGGGTGGCAAATCGTTCCGAGAGCTCCCAGAAATGTAGTAGAATTAGCAAATATGCAGCCTGAAGAAGTTCTAAGTTCCAAGCCGACTCCAACTGCAGCCGTGTTTGGCGACACTTTAGAACCATGCCAACACTAAACCAAAACTAGACAAGCTTCAAACCAATCCGAAACCTGCAGGCATCTCAAAAGTTGCCTTGATTTCTGCTGCTTCAGTTCCTTTCTCGCAAGTTGCAGCTTGGAACAATTTGTGGGCCCGGAACGCGGGAGCCCATTTCGACGCGGACTAGAGCGAAACCCCCTAGCCGAGTGCGCTCCGTTTCTAACATTCCGCCCCTCAATTCAGTGGGGGGGGACCCGCTTTTGGGCGAAGGGGCTCTTCTTTTTGGGTCAACTTTTAAGAAGAATCCAGTTGCCGATTTTCCGAGGAAAAAAAAATCCGAAACCGTTGGATGACTTCAATTGGCGATTCCCATTCCGGATCGGACCCAGCTGTCCCCGCCTTTCCGCTTGACCAGGTTCGACAGGCCTCAAGTAACAGATCTGGGCCAGGTGCTGCGCGCAGGGGTCAATTGCTATGATTCCCTAAACAGGGGCTGGGAAACCACCCCCCCCTTCCCTGAATTAGTTTTAGGCCACCGGGTTGGATGTTCGACAAAAAAAACACAAAATTCGATTAAAAGAAAATAACAACAACGAAAGCTGCTTGGCAAAGACCACCAAATGCAGTTGCCAAACGGGGTGCAACCATGCTCAAACAATGCTGGTGAAGAAAAAGAGAGACACGCCTCACCCCGAACTGTGGAAACACACGTCTGTTCCAAACGGTTCCTCATATCTCGTCCCGCAAACCGAACTAGACAACAACACTCAGTTGTAGATAATTCGTCTTCGGAGACCCTCTCTTTGCCATCCCATAATGTTCGGGGCATCGGCTTGCACTGCATTGTGCATCATCATTGTTACTGGAGGGTCTGATTCCCGGGTCATGAGAGGAATCTAATCCCAAACCAGCGAGCCATACCTGGTTCACCTCGCAACCTAGTTGGGGCAAGTGATCTTTTTGAAAAGAGGCTGTGGGTGAGATAGCTGAGCCAAACTGTTGGGACTCGTTCCGATGTCATTTTCAAACAGGGGACCCCAAAACTGGTACTCCTTTTGGTCTGAAAAGGGTACCCTCAACCAACAAAAGCCTGGATCATTTCACGGGAATTGCACGCGACAAGGCTAGCTGTGCAGGGGCCACGCGTGCCTGATCCATGTTTCCCGAGAGAACCGTGCCCAGTCCATTCTCCGAGAACCAGTAGAACCCAGCCGTTTTTTTTTTTGAACCTGCAAGCTTCAAGTGCCATTACCACTTCAGAAGCCAGAAGATGAGGTCTTTCTGCAGCCCCTTACGAAGGATACGCCAAAGAAAAGACTGGTTATGAAAACAGCCGCGGAAAGACTGTATAAGAAGAAGAATATTAAAATGCATGAAGAAAACATATCTGAGGATTAAACCAAAGTTCTCTCTCCCTTGGTGTCTTTAGCAACCATTGGACAGGGGTTCTTAGAATATGTCCCTTTAAACATCACCCCAAAGAGAAACTGGTGATATTTGACCTCAGGGAAAACACAAAGACCCTGTGAGAGACTCTGCCTACAACAATCCCCCATTCAAGTCGACAAGCGGCTTCAGCTAGCAACATAGAGCCAAGGAGCATGTGTCTTAGGTGTTGTTGCTATTCGCAAAAAAAAAAAGTTTCCCCTAGGACTTCTGAGAACCTTTGCTGTTTCTCTGTGGGTGGGGAAGTCTTAGACGTCCGATAGGGCGACCACAGGCTCGGGAGTCCTGAGAGAAGGGCTCGAAGACAACTTGGGCTGCTGAGGGACTGGGGGCTGGCCATGATTTCAATAGGGAACCACCTTAAAAGTGATTGGTGGACATGAATCCCCACCTAAAGAGTCCATGTTGCAACCTCCTTTGGCTTTGGGTCAAAAATAGGTACCCAAAATGGAACCCTGTAAATGGACACATGGACTAAAACCTGCAGTCCCCTATTTTTAATTATGACACACACCCCTTTAGGGTATCGGTTTTTTGGGGTTGGCTGCAAAATCGACGCCAGGTGTCCACTGACCCGGGGCTGTCTCAGCCCCCCGCCCGCGGCTTTGGCGCGCGGCCTGGCGTTTCGAGATGGCCGAAACGGGTCTCACCTGTGTGGAGGGTGTGGCCAATCTTGTACAACACGCAACATGTTGGTTAGTTTGTTTAATTTATATATTATTATTGTCATGTTTATTATTGTTATTAGTATTAGTATTATTAGTATCAGTATTATTATTATGATTATGATTATGATTATTATTATTATCATTATTATTATTATCATTCATATTATTACTATTATTATGAGTATTATTATTATTGTTATTATTATTATTATTAGTAGTAGTAGTAGTATTATTATTATTATGATTATTATTATTGTTTTTATTATTGCTATTATTATTCGTATTATTATTATTATTATTATTACTATTATTATTAGTAGTAGTATTATAATTGTTATTATTATTATTATTGCTATTATTATTAGTATTATTCTTATTATTATTCTTCTAATTATTATTAGTATTATTCTTATTGTGATTATTATTATTATGATCGTTATTATTATACTTATTCTTATTCTTATTATTATTTTGAGTATGATTAACAACAACAACTATGTATATATATATACATATATGTATGTATAGATGTATCCATTTGTTCATAAGATGTTTAAACTCAGTTATGAATGCCATTGTGGGGCTACACAGCTTTTGCGGAGAACACATCAATCCAAAGACTCGGACTGGGAATTGTGGAATACAACAAGTCAGCCAAGACTCTTGGGTTGCCTAAATATTGAGAGGAATGAGTCTATGGGCATTCGACGTCCAACAGTGGAAGCCAGAACCCATTCTCAGGAAAGCACCAGGGAAAGACGGCATTTCATCTTGACATGGGCCATGTTTCTGGGACAATTTGACACTGCCAGACTCATTCGCCTCCGATAATCTAGCGTGGTGCTGTAGATTCCAATGATCCGCACATGAACCTAGATTCCAACCTATATAGAACTGAAAGTATTCATGTCAAGTACAAGCAAGAATAGGAAATACAACAATTGGAATGTTCATGAACTGAGACATATTAAATGATTGTGGATATGCTGCATATTTAGCGGGAGCAATTGGTACACATGAGTAAGATGGATGCTAGTGGGTGACTCTTTGATGATGACACATAGTTTCAAGTGCTTCAAGCCACCACCTTAGATTCCAGCGAGCTGACCTGGGCACCCACCGACACATGAAGCAGGCACCTACTTGGGTCAGGGTTTCATGGTGGTCCCGAGTGGTTCGGTGGATTCGTGCTTGCTATTTGGCTGGGTGACTCTGGGCTGCCTCCGGTTTTTGCGTTGAAGTATGCTGCAAGTACTTTATAGTGTTTTAGATAGTTATATTCATCCAACATTATCTAATCATTTGGCCATTAATTGAGACCTTTTTTCCCACCCACGCCACTTCCTCGTATTTTTTTTATCTTTTCAGTTTGTGGGGTCAAAACAACAGGTGGGTGGGACAGCACCTCCGGGCCCGACATTCCCATCGGCTCGTTTTGGCTTCCGAAGACCAAGGGAGGCCTACCAGGCTTGGCAGGCTCGGCCGCGGAAATTTGGATGAAATCTTCAAAAGGGTTCTTAGCAAACGAGGTCCTCCAGTAGAGAATAAGGGTACCCGATTTTTGTTCTGTAGTCTATTTTAGTAGGGGAACCATCCCCCGAAAAAAGGGTGAAAGGGCACTACTGGGGGAACAGTAGTTTTGAAAAGTTTTACCAGGCTCGGCTCAAGCGCCTGCTAGAGGCGGGCTGACTCGAGGGTGCGTCGTGCCATTGAGGACGTCACCCAGAACGAGGCATCACAGGTGGTCACGGTGGACTTATTGGACACGCAGCACGGAGGGCCGGTGGTGCCTCTACGGTGTGGGTGCCGATGGCTGGCGGGTGGAGTCAATGAATAAAAACGCTTTGGGCCTTGAGTCACGTGAGGGGGCTGGATCATCTTTATGCGGAGGGTGAAGCCAATGATGATAGGAGTGTCTGAGGCATGCTGCGCTTTGCCCAGATGCTCGCATATAGAGGCATTCCAACAACGGCGCAGCGCGTGCATCTTGAAAGGCATGGGCGGAATTATATTGACGATCACCTGGATTATGTCAAGGCATGGCCTGAAGACCTCCCTCGCATCCCATATGACATTCACCACTTCAGCGAGTTGGAGCGGAATGGAGGATCAGGCGCGGATGACGACAATCGTGTTGAGAGTGCGCCCTTCATAGGGTTGCGTAGTCTACAGTGCCCAGGAGCTCGCAAGCAGACGTGCAGCGCGTGCATCTTGCTGTCGGAGCCCTTAGGTTCAGAATCTGGCTGCTGGATCTGCAGTGACAATCATCCGGGTATTTTCGTGGCAAGGCTTGGCGTGATTCGGTGTGGGTGTCAACACTTCAGAGAGTTGGGCGGAATGGTTGATCAGGCAACGGGTGATGCGAGACTGCGCACTGCTAAAAGTTGTTGTGCGTGTTACACAGTGCCCAGATGCTCGCATGTAGGCGCATCAGCAAGATGGTGCAGCGTGTGCATCTTGATGGATTGCACTGGATTCCACTGTGTCCGGAGCAGTGCGCTTTGAGCCCCAGTGTTCTGTTGGCACTGTGTGTCGCACGAAAGCACTGGGCAAAGTGGGGTTCTTTGATGATTCCGGAAGACATCCATTCCAGACTCGGCAATTCCACCAGTTAGTGCTGTGAGCGCAATCCACCAGTTAGTAAGTGGCCATCCCCAATGGTATTCATCCATCTCAGCCGGCGCAGGGTGTTGTCCATCCACCACAGCACCCGGGGCGCACGTGATCTCTCAAACTCTGGGATCCAGAGTCTGAGAGATTGCGTACGCCAGCGTCAACAAACTCCACACACACACACATCAGCTGATATGGCTGAGGACCCTGAACATGAGGGCCACATCCAAAATACACTGTTGATTTAGTTGTTTCGTTTCTAGAATAGACACATGCGGAGGTGTTTACTTGGTTGCTTGTCTATGCTACAAAAAAGAGTGCAACTTGGCTTCCTGTTCGAAGGAACGTTAATAACAACGCCTAAACGGGTCCAGTCACCGAATTGCGGTCACTGGCAACGTGGATTGGTGAAAGCAGGGTCCACTTGTTGGTCCGTGTCCTCGTGTCTGACTTGACCCATATTCGCGAACTGACAGGAAGCCAACATGCCCTCAATCGCCAAACCAACAAGCAAGCCAAAGCCAGCAAGCTTCCCCAAACGCCAAGTTTCACCCCCTTAAAGTCAAGTGTTTATCGCTGAAATGAGTCCCCCCGCAAAAAGAACACCCGAAGCGCGCCTGAAAGTGAAACGCCGGCCTCAGCTGACCTGGCCATGGAGCTTTGAACACCGCGCGAGGGGGCGGGGGGGGGGGCAGAGGGTTTTGGCATCCGAAGCTGAGATGTGTAAACCACCCCAAAAGGATACCCTGAACCAAAACAGAACAGAGCACAGGGGATTGTGAAAGTGCATCTTTGCGTGTGTGTGTGTGTGTGGTTTTTGCTATTGTGTAGATTGCAGTCTCGGCTGTTGCAGAGCATTTATGCATGTCCGGCTCTTGCTGTGCCTCTGTGTGGTCATAGAGACACAGCAATCTAAACCTAAGGTCAGAGGGGGGGGTCTAAAAACAACAGAACCTCCGCCCAACAAGCATTTACATTATATGTTGTTCGGTCTAGGATTGTATTGGTGTCAAGAACACTTGAACGTGTTTGTAGTTTGGACCCACAATTCACAAAAGCTATGATAATGTTCTAAGAGATATAGGATTTCAGCAGGGACTGATGCAACCAAAAGGGCTATTGCTACTTTAGCATAAAGCTACATATAGTGATATACTGTGACAATACACCATCTAATAACCACTCTCTACCCCAAAAAATGACAGAACCAAAAACTAGTATGCTACAATGCAATCAAACATACTGCATAGACAAAGCCAGTGCAAACACGGATAGACTTGCATGCACAAGCGGATCAACACATAGAAGAAATGCACTCTGACGGGATCGGTCCTAAGCGCATAAGCTCCCTCGGGATCGGTCCCTAGGTCCTCCAGTAGAGAGGTTAGAATAAGGGCAAGAACTTTGTTTCTGTAGTCTATTCTTGTAGGGGAACCCTCCCAAAAAAAAGGTAAAAGGGCACTACTGGGGGTCCCTTTTAGTGGGTTTTGAACATCACCTTTTTGGGGCCAATTTAAATTGAGCCTAGGGCAAGAGGACACAGATCGCATGACCGCCCACTTTTTTCAGTGAAGTTCCTTCTGTTAGGAGGCGCGTCTTTAGGGGGAAACATGTTGCATGGGGAACCTGCAGGGATCCTCACCATCTCTATGGATAAGTTCCCCATGAAAAAAACAACGTGCAATTTTTTGTAAAACATGGCTGTGGCTCAAAAAACCGGTACCAAAATGGAACCCTGGTAAGTGACTGGAAACACATGGGGAACACATGGTGGGTGGACTTGAATCCTCACACGAGGCTTCAGGGACACTAGGGAAGCCCCCGAAAACCCGCTACCGAGCTTCTCGAAAATGTCTCGGGCGCCTGACCTAGGGCCCAGATTGATTCCAAAGACAGAGAAGCTAGAAGACGCCTGCTTGGTTTTCTTTTGGTCTCCTGGTAAGATAGTCAAAAGGGAGGGTCCTCTGTTTTGAAGGAACCCATTTGAAGGCCCCTTTAAGGATTAAACCAACCATTCGCAGGTTGATCTGGACCGCAAGACTACCTCCCACTTACCCATTTTTGCCCATGGAGGGTCCCCAATTCCTCCAACAAATCCAAAGTAGCTACTGGGCTTTCGCGTCTTTGACTCGGGACTGTCTGCATGAGATCTTCTTTCAATCCCGACGTCCAATTTTTTGAGCATCGCAGCAGTTGGGACCAGGATGTCAGCTGGGTTCGGCTTTTGACCAGCTGAGTTCCCGACAAAACCAAGGGACCTTTGAAAGAGCAGATAAACACGAGGGGACGTGTATGTTCCCAATTGTCTGGTGGTCAAAAGAAACACCCTGCTCTCGGACGCACGTAAACCCCACGCAATAACATGTGGCCATGGGTCAAAATCCCGTACCCCCAGTGAACATCCCAATCCTTACTGTTGCAAAAGCCAAGTTAGTCTCTGCAAAGGGGCAAGGCCCTAACCTCTAACCCTAACCTCTAACCCTAACCTCTAACCCTAACCTCTAGCCTCTAACCCTAACCTCTAACCCAAACCTCTAACCCTAACCTCTAACCCTAACCTCTAACCCTAACCTCTAACCTTAACCTCTAACCGTGAGGATGCATGATGATGATGATGAAAGACTACGGGAAGATGACGGAAGACTATGGGAAGCTGACGGAAGACTACGGGAAGATGACGGAAGACTACGGGAAGCTGACGGGAAGATGACGGAAGAGTGCGGGAAGATGACGGAAGACTACGGGAAGATGACGGAAGACTACGGGAGATGACAGGAAGCTGACAGAAGACTACGGGAAGATGACGGAAGACTGACTACGGGAAGATGACGGAAGACTGGAAGCTGACGGGAAGATGACGGAAGAGTGCGGGAAGATGACGGAAGACTACGGGAAGATGACGAAAGACTACACGAAGATGACGGAAGACTGAAGACTGCGGTCTCTAACCACCCTAACCTCAACCTCTAACTGTGAGGATGGATGATGATGATGATGAAAGGCTACGGGAAGATGACGGAAGACTATGGGAAGCTGACGGAAGACTACGGGAAGATGACGGAAGACTACGGGAAGCTGACGGGAAGATGACGGAAGAGTGCGGGAAGATGACGGAAGACTACGGGAAGATGACGGAAGACTACACGAAGATGACGGAAGACTACGGGAAGATGACGGGAAGCTGACAGAAGACTACGGGAAGATGACGGAAGACTGACTACGGGAAGATGACGGAAGACTGGAAGCTGACGGGAAGATGACGGAAGACTACGAGAAGATGACGGAAGACTACACGAAGATGACAGAAGACTGCGGGAAGATGACGGGACGACTTGTGGGGCGGTAAAAACAGTACAAACGGTCCTCTAACCTGACCCTCTACTGCTTCGCTGAGCGCTGGGCTGTTGTTCTGTCCGTTTTGCTTTTGCTGTGGCTGGCTCGCGTGCTACGCGGTCCTTGCTTTTTTCGCGTTGGTTTTCGGGCCTTCTGGCGCGCGCGCGCGACCCCAGCCACGAAACGCTATTTACAGTGTTGTGTTGCATTTGCGTTTCTGGGCTGGCTTGCGGGTTCTTTTTGGGCTGCTGTTTCTGCGGCCTCTGGCGCGCGCGCGCGACCCCCATGTCAGCCTTCTGGGTTGGGGCCCGGCTAGGGCCCAGAAAGCTGGCATGCCCGGCATCATCTGGGGTTGGGGTGGGCAACATGCATAACCTAACCAGCCATATCATAGCACAGGATACATTTCTCATACAAAAAACATGACATGACATGGTATAACTTCAAAGAGGCGTAGCCGGCTAGAGGCCGCAGGCCCAGAAATAGACTAAAACGGGTGGTGCACCGGTTTTGACCCACAGCCATGTTTGTCAAAAATGATGGGAGCCAATGAGGCAAACAGTAAACAGATTGCAGCTGAGTAAGCCAAGTCTGGAAAGAGGATAGCTGAACCACCAGGACGTCTGTCCCCAAACTCACGGAGTGTCACTTTTGGCGACAAAAGCATCACCCCTGTCTGCGCTCCCAAAAGCAGACTGTCCCCACTACTCGTTGCAAAGACTGAGCTACCAAACGCTTTCCGGCCTAAGAGAATTATCGCATGTCTCAAAAGGGCATCTCCCAAGAACTCACCCTCTTTCAGCCCAAAGGACCTGGACACAACAGGTGATCACCTTGTGTGACCTTTACTTACAATGAACCAAATCAGGGAAACCAGAGGCTCAAAAGGTCGAATCGCTTTGGGCAGCTGAGCTTTACCAAACCCCCGATTTCTTCCGGGCTATGCAAAAAAGAACGACACTGGCCCTCACACGGTCCAAGGCCCAGCCCACATTCATGCAGCAGCCCGATGCTCTGTGGGGTCCCTGATTTGGACAGCCGAACTCGCAGTATGGTTGACTACATATGTGCTCGGGGCCCACGCTTCGCAGAACTCTGAAGACCTAAGCCATGAGGATAGCAGCCATCAGCTCGATACCGAGCTAAGGAACCTATGGACCTGACCAAGGAGTATGGCAACTTGACGTCTTATCTGCAAATTTGAATTCCCCCAAGATTTGCTCCCTTTTGGAAGGAAAACAAGATCCAGAAAGGGGGTCCGCGACGAGACAACCCACATGAAGGATCCAATGCAATGGCTGCAAATCGAAGCACTAATCCTCTGCTCAGAGATACGACCGCATGCTTTCCAAGCTAAACCTTCCCAATTGTACACCAGAAACCAGAAACAGCTGTAGCCTTGCAACAAGCAGCTAAGCCGCAAGGGCAGCGTTGCTGTGCAAGCCACGACTATGAGCCTAGTCTGAATCAAGACCAAGTATTAAAGAGGTGGCTGTCCACACGCATTCGCTGTTTGGGCGGTCTCCCAATTCTGTCATTCACCAACCACCTGGATTTGACAATGGCTCAGCTGTGCCTCTAAGCATCCCTTTGGCACTGCCACGAGGCTTTACATAATACTTTATCCGTGTGCTGGCCCTAGTGTTTTACCGTCAAGTCAGCTCCCAAGTCTCCAAGTTCTGACTTGAGGGGAAGCAGCCGTGTGACTTTGCTAAGCCCGGACACTGTCAAATCTAATGGGCCCAGATACCTGAGCGGCCCGATTTCAGATCTCCCGCCAGCTGCTAACTGTTAGTGGGTCAAATCGAAGGAACCGCTAGGCGGAGTCACCAAGATACGTAAATGCAGCCGTGAACATGACTCTGGCAGAGCCAGGCGGGGACATGTCGGGCATACCATGGCGTACCCTTCTGCAAGGTAGACATCAGGTTCATCCGCTGACATCTAAGCGAAATGGAACCAATACAATTGTACTTACTGTACTTCTTGAGCCTATGCCACATTTGGAGACACCAATTCCCAACAGTCAACGCAAAACAAAACGTTTGAGTAGTGCGCTAGCTTTGGCATCTAGTTTTCCAGCCGCCGCAAAACCAAAGACAAGGACCGCGATTCGTGAGCCAGGTGACATGCTAGACGCAACGCGTCTGGGCAAAAAAAAGGTGACATGTCGGGGTGCCTCAACCTTTGGAACGTTGCAAGGGTAACACTTGACGCAGGTACAGAAGCCAACGTTCATGGAATATCTGAGGCGTATAAAGTTGTGCAAGCCATCAGCCCCTCTGCAAGACTTGCTTCTTGACAGGGATGGCAAAACAGCTTCTACCAATCAATAGAAGCGAATCCAAGTGTGGATTGAAGAGGGTGATTCCCACTTCCCGCTTTCATTTCAAAACACGTGGCACTGGGCAAAGGCCGTATCTCTTCAAACATCAAAAAAGAGAGAGATGTCTTTCCGAGAATCCGAATGGCATCTCCCTTTTCTGGTTCGGGAACACATGTAAGCCCACCACTTGTCGGTCAATTAGGAACCCTGACGTGGACATCATGAAAATTCATGTCGATTCATTGGTGCCGATGTGTTCCCCATGAAGAATCAGCCATATGGGTGTGTGTGTGTGTCAAAATCAGGGACCATGAAATGTATCCTCTCCTTTTGGTTCCCCTTTAATCATTTAACTAACTGCAAACCGGGTACCCTCAAAAAACACACACATGCAGCCAACCAAAGCGGCTACGTGACTTCCGACTCGGTCTGAGGTCCGCGCTAGAAGGATCAGTGGAGCTCCGCCGAGCCGAGCCGATGGAACGCCGGCGAGCCTCAGATGGCATTTCTTGGGTCAGCCCACAACTTTTTTGAGGATTTCCTTTCCTGGGCTTGGTTCAAAAGGACAAACGAAGAGGGAAACCACGCGTTTTGAAAGTTAACTCCTACTTGGATGCTCAGCCCACTCGCAAGCAGCTTACAACCATGGTTGCTCCTGTGCAAGCATGGTTGCCTTCAGAGCATCAAAGTACGGGCCCCGTTGTAGATAGTCCCTGGAAGATGTACGATTGAGAATGAAATAAAATTTGGGGGCTGAAGGTCGGCAAGTTGGAACACATCTACCCTTTTGTCTTTCGTTATGGAACTTCAAACAGAGATTGTTGACCACCCAAACAAAGCTCGTAGCTTTCCACCTTACCCGCTTCAGCAGTGGCATGGCAACCACGACTCACATCTACTCAAGGGATCCACTTCATGCCACTCTAGAAATCAGCAATCAGGCAATAGTACAGAGCCTCGAGGCATCCATACAAAACGACTTGTGTGGCAATACTCAACCACTCAATTGTACAGTCCAGATCTACCATAATGACAATATATTATGGGTCATGGAAAGTACCATCAGTTACAACGGAAACATTGGCAATAGTGTTATCGATAAGGAGTGGTAATTATGATGGTGTATCTAAATAATTGTGATACGCACAAATTGCTACCTGACTATGATTTCCGAGAAACTAGTGTAAAATAGATCTGACGATGGCTGGATTGATTGCTGTCGCAGGTTTCTAGCCGGATTAATTGAATCCAACTGCAAAATAAAATTTGACACAGTTTGTACAAACAACATCATTCATCGAGCCAACTTATGAACCAGTTTCCCCGAAGGATACACGCAATGCGCATTTGGCATTTAGCAATGTCAAACCAACCCGAAACTATACAGTTCCAGCAAAGTGTTGGAGCCTCACGGGACCCACACAACACTCATTTTTGGCATCCACAACCCTAAGCCAATTCCAGGGATTGTTAATCCAGGGTGAAGCGGTGAGGACCATGGCTGAACTCGCTCGCATGGACGAGGGGTCTCGCTCTCGACCCGGCTCTTGGCTTGGGATGCACGCTTGAGCCTGGAGAAAACATCTTGAGCGGCCAATGGAAAATGGTCGGCTCATCTGCAGATTTTCTGGGTGCAAAACATGGCCGACCTTTGACTTGGCTAGTGGGAAAACACTGGTTGAGCTCCAAAAAGTGAAAGGCTCAACTCCAACCAAGTAGCACCCCAAAGATCTTGAAGGCTCAACAGCAACAACCCGAGATCCAATGACTTGCTGATGCTCAGTAATGACCTTCCGGGTTTCGGGGGAATGAACCGGAAGGGGATTCCCTTGAAGGAAACCAGTTGGATAACATCTCGCGCACCAGCAAACAGAAACCGCCCAAGATTCTAAAAATCGCCTCAACAAACCCAGCGAAAACGGATCCGGTTCTTGAAAAGAACGATGGTTGAAGAACAAACGGGGGATCAAACCCTAGAAAGCTCCAAACCTCCCCAGCTTTACCATGAGCTCCGGGCGCGCAAGACCAGGCGGAGCGCTTTGGGCGTGGGCCGCAGATCCGCAGTGCCGGTCCTTCGAAGCGAAGCGAGCGCCATGGACCCTGCGTATGCCGAGTGGTTGAGCCATTGCCGCAAGACGGGAGCTGTTGCTGCCATTGGTGCTAGGTGAGAACGGTTCAAAGCCATGGAAGCCATGACTCGTGACTCCAAGGATCAGCTTCCCATGACTCCGCACGAAAAAAACATCCTGGGGGTTGGGCGTGACTCGGGGCCAAGGATCAGAAGACCATGACGCTGCACAAAAAAGCATCCTGGGGTTACCCTTGCCTTCACTTAGCCGTGGCTCGGATGCGCATGGATTGTTTTGGAAGTTGGCCTGCTTTTTTGGAGAGCACACTCTTTGCTAATGTCAAACTGACAACTCAAAGGAAAATGCGGATTCGCCCTTGTGTGCCCACTCTAAAGGTTCAACCGCCACTAGATGCTTCATCTTTTGGCGAACGCTTTGGCTGAAAGCATGGGTTCTGTGATGCCAGGGAAAGCCCCTCTAAAGTGGCATAGGTCACAAGGGGCTTGACCAGTAAATTGTTCCTTGCCTTTTTTGTGATATGTTTGGGCCACCCCCAAGGGTTTTGTGTTTGGTCGCGTTCATGGACCCAGTGCATTTCAGTTGACACGTTGTCCCCATTTGGTCTTGAGCTATCCCGGTAAAACGAGAAGCACGACGTAGCGGAGCAGGCCAAACAACACAGTTGGGGAGCTGAGTGAAAGCGGGTACAGGGGGGCGGCTGCTTGTATTTCTGGTAGCTTTTTGAGGTCGATTGAGGCTCACCTGTGGACACACAGAAAACATGTTCCGCAGATTGCAACAAAGGGAAACTTACAAAACAAACCTCGGCCGAAACAAATCGTCGAACATGTGTTGTTCAAACCTTCTTACGCTGAGGTGCTTACGCGAGCTTACGCAAGCTTGTGCGAGCTTGCGCGAGCACAGGGGTAGCTTACTTTGTCGGGGGCCCTTATGACCACAATGCAAAGTGGTTTTGAGCCCACATGTTGAACTTGCCTCAACAAACAGAAGGAAGGAAACCACATTTTGCACTTGTTGAATCTTCATGGGAGGAAAACATCAGCAGCTTCTTGGATCCAGGCTTGGACGTTTGCAAAAACAAAAACAAAGCATGATGCGCAAGCCCGAGTAGTCCATCTTGCATGGTGTTGCCATCCATCACGCAGGCGAGCAGCCGTAAACTTCGTTGACTTGCAATGAACCTCCGAACGTGTCCGGACTAAAGTCAAGGCATTCCATCAATGCAAGCGTTTAATATCTGCCTGCCTCAAATTTGTGGTTGGTATTGGTGGTTTTGAGGTCAGCGGCTGGTTTTCCATTTACCCTGTGCAAAATACAGGGATTCAACCATGTAAAACCGACTCAAGGTCTTCAATAGCGGCGCTGTCGGATCTGAGGGAGGAGGCCGAAAAAATATCCTTCACGGTCAGCCCAGCCAAAAAATCACACCCATAGGCTGCGACTGGACGCGATAGCAAACCCGGTGTCAAATATCCGCAAACACTGGTGATTCCATCCATTTAGTAACATGAGACCCAAGCTCGGAGATTCCAACATGAAAAACCTCACGGCAGTATGCCGTTGGTCATACAGAACATTGTTTTGATAGCAATATCCATACCCACTCGATCTCTCTGTCCATCTAGACAGCAGACATGCTGTATGAACACAAACAAACATGTCGAGCTAATGTTGGCACTTGATGAATTATGTGGACCAGAATAGGTCCCCCATGTTTCTCATTCTGGTATAGGTCCCCAGTCTTTTCCGGGGCGGAAATATTGGGTGGAAAAAAAACAAGTAAAAGCTAACTCCAGTTCAAAACACCACAAACAATCCCCAACACCAGGTTTGGGCCCATGCCAAATTCTGTTTGCACTTGGAAAAAACATCCAAACATGTCCCTTGAAGGCTACCGTTCCTACCAAAATCAGCTTCAACTGCTCCAAATCTAGCTCCTGAAGGCTGCAGCTCCATACCAAAATCAGTTTCCCTACCCCTGAAAATCCCACAAGCAAATTCTTTCCTACGCCTTGTTGAAAAAAGATGCAAAACAAATCGCTTCAGTGGACTAGAATAGGGTAGCCCCCAGCCCCCCATCCCCAACTCTGTGCATTCCTTCTACTTCTAAAGCAGCCCCCTGTTATTGTCCCACCAATCTTTGTTAGTCACAGACTCGAAAACCAAATGTGATCAAGTTCCAAAAACATCCCCAGCCCTGAGGATGCAAACTCCTCACCACACCCTGTCTAAAACATTGAAAAAAAACAGGGGCAAGGGTACTCAACACAACACCCCAAAGCCAGAAAAGGGGCCATTGTTTCAGTGGACCAGAAGAGTGCCAGGCTCCCGGCCGACCATCAACTTTGTTCGTTGCTTCTACGTTTAAAGCCGCCCCCCTTGTCTTGCACCCACCCCAAAATGGTACCATTGGTTTTGACCCACAGCCACTAAACTTGTTCAGTCACGCAATCCAAAACAACTGAAGGCTGCCAAAAATGGCTGCAGAACCTTCTCAACAAGAAGCGGCTGCAAGACGAACGTAGCATTCCAAAAGAGATGCTCGGCAAGAAGTGGTTGCTAGACTAAAGTAACACTCCAAAAAATGTGCACAGCAAGAAACGGTTGCAAGACTAAAGAAGTATTCCCACAATTGGGCCCCACGGGTCCTTCATTGTTCGGGTGTCCCAATTCCTTTTTAGCACTATTCTGGTTGGGGTTAATAATTAAGTTCCAACATTATGCAATTGTGAACCTGCCGGCCGCATGGTATCTTACCGCAAAACGACAAGACGTCGGTGCTTGGCAGCCACAAAAAAAGGATAGAACCTTAACAGCAACAACACGAAACATACCAGTGCAACGTGGCGCCTGCTTGAAAAGGGACTTGAACACCCGTGAGAAAATGCAGGCAGAAAATGCAGGAGCCCCTCTAGCGGCTCCGGACCCACGGTTGAGGATCTTTCGTGAAGTTTGTGGAGCTCCTGTGAAACCTGGAAGAAGCCAGAAAAGAAGCGCACAAAGGGAACGCTGCTTAGAGTTGAAACCCCAAATGGAAACAACCATCTGGAATCCGTCCTTGACAGCGATATTGGACCCTGCATTTGAGGGAAGGGATTGGCCCCCCCCCTTAGTGCTTTAGAATCCTAAAGATTGGTGACTTGGTGACCCCTCTATTTCAGATGCTTTCCAAGCAGGCAAGCAACTCAACTCTTTGGCTTCCCCCCATTTTCACTTTCGAATTCTTGGAGCCCGCGGATCCTTGACAGCGTATGGATGTCTTGCAGCTTCTGGTGAAGCTCCGCGGCCTCCTGGACGCGGGAATTGAAATCCCGTGGCTGCGACCACAAATTGGCTGCTGGTGCAAGAGATGAGAAATTGCCATGGGTCAAACGCCCGGTTAGCCCCCAGTGAACATCCCAATCCCCACTAAAATAGACTAAAATGGGTGGTGCTCCTACACCAAAATGGTACCATTGGTGTTGACCCACAGCCAAATGGACTAAGAAAAGCCATCCAACTGGTGGTTTCCTGTATTCGGGAATCCCCAGAACCGGTTCGAGCACAAGCAAGCACGACATGGAACCAGGGACCCACCATGTTCCTTTTTTTTCCATGCTTCTTTTGGGGACCGCTCTTACCGCTTCTTCTTTTTTCGGAGAAACACTGGATGGGTCAGCACCTACTAAGCTGCCCCAGCACCCCCCCCCCACGGCAAGGCCCGCCAGTGAAGCTGACCGTTTTGGTGCATTTCCCTGGCTGAAGCGTCTTTCTGGGCGTAGTCAAACAGCACTTGCAACGCCAGCGTCGCGATGCCAACCTAGGCAGCTGTTGATCTAAAAGTCAAATTGTAGGTTGCAGGCACTGTTGAGCTAAGCCATTGTGACTTCCCATCAGAACAAAGTGCCATCTGAGGAGTCATTGCTTTGATGCAATGCCCACATGCACATCGAGTGCAAGAAGCGAACTACGATGCACTTGTTGGTTCGGCGAAAAAGCGCAAGTGCCCGCCAAATATGCTAGCAGATCTGCCCCATCCAAGACAACACACCTAGCCCACTTGAAATATAAGACCAGTGAATGGTTGCGGGAAAGCACCCACATTCGCTATGCAGATTTACAGGGAAGGCAATGTTTGCAGTCAAAGAGTCCAAAGCCTGGGCTCCAATCATTCTCAAGACGGGGTCTTCCGGCTGTGCTCCAGGGTTGCTCGACGTCCGGATTCCTCTTCCCAAGTCTTGAGCAATGTCGACATGTGTGTGAAACAACGGCAATCCTCATAAGTATTCAGAATATGGGATCAACTGTTGCCATCCAACACATGCTCCAGTCCCTTCCCCCCCCCTAAAGCGGGGAACATCCCATGCGACTTTCCGACATTTCGGAGGCTAGGTCCTCCAGTAGAGAGGTTAGAATAAGGGTACCAACTTTTTTCTGTAATCTATTTTAGTAGGGGAACCCTCCCAACCGAAAAAGGGGAGAGTAGGGCACCGATCGCTGGGGGAACAATCGGAGGTCCTGCATGCCCCGGCCAACAAATGGCAAGCTCGCTGACATGAGATGCCCCAGCTGCTCGAGCCTCAGCTTCTGCCGGGTCTCCAAGCGACTTGATCCATGGCGCTATGAGCTGGGGCGTTCTCAAAATGGGCCCCTCGTCTGTTCTCTGGTTAAAAAAGGGGGGAACAGAAAATGAAAACCATCTCTATGGGGTCACCACAAACTAAAACGCTTCGAATGCAGGAGAACGTAAGTCCAAACACGTCCATGTACTCGCTAAAAACCAGCTTGAAGCACGTCAAGGGCGTTGACAGCCAGTAGATTGTCAGTATGAGTATTGTCTTTAGAACTACTATCGTTGGTAGAAGTAGAAGTAGAAGTGGAAGTAGAACTGGAAGTCGAGGTAGAGGTAGAGGTGCTGGTGTTTCTGGTGGTGTTAGAAGTAGGAGTAGGAGTAGCAGTAGTCATAGTAGTAGCAGTAGCAGTAGTAGCAGTAGTAGCAGTAGTAGTAGTAGTACTAGTGCTAGTACTAGTAAATGGTAATAGTGTTGGTAGTGGTAGTGGTAGTGGTAGTGGTAGCGGTAGCGGTAGCGGTAGCGGTAGCGGTAGCGGTAGTGGTAGTAGTAGTAGTAGTAGTAGTAGTAGTAGTAGTAGTAGTAGTAGTAGTAGTAGTAGTAGTACTAGTAGTAGTAGTAGTAGTAGTAGTAGTAGTAGTAGTAGTAGTACGGCGAGTAGTAGTCGTTGTCGTCGTCGTAGTAGTAGTACGACGGGTAGTAGTCGTCGTCGTAGTCGTATTAGTAGCTGTCCTCGTCTTACCATGCACGCCTACCAAGTATGCAAGTTTCAGGCACCACAAGCTGCTGTCGAAGACTCGATCCAAGTGACATCTGCTCACAACCCCACCCACCCCCGCGCCCTCAAAACAACCCCACACCCCACATCCCAAAACAGAGCAGAGATCAGTTGCCAATACTGGTGTTGATTTGTCTGCTAATGTACTCCTTTCACAAACACAGATGCTCTACTTCGATTTCCACGCATCCTGCAGCCAGGAGAAAGAACCAACATGTCTTACCACAGCTTGTGAATAAACATAAGCATAAACAAGGTTTTACCGGGTCCCAACAAGTCCTTCAGCACTGATACCCTCTTGCCTGTTGAACTTGAAATGACACATGTTTCACAATTGCTTATGGAAGAGTAAACAGCAGTGGAGATTACAATCAGAAACTCACATAGGGTTCGCATCTCAATGAACATCAAGCCACCCCGAGTATGAAACCCCTTAGACAAGTCAGGGCCGTCTCCGAAGAGCGAACGCCGCGAAGCTCCTGAAAATTTCCTTTTGCAGCTGCTTGGTGGGGAACGGTCTGCAACAGGATGCTGCCCTACCTCTTCTTCAGCTACAAAGTCCAGTGCATATTGACGAAGATTTGGCCTGGGGTCCCCGGCACAGTCGATTGGATCTCCTCTTGAGCAACGAGCAGGCTAAAGTGGGTGTTCAAAACCTCTTGCACCGGGCTCCTTGGCTCGCAGTGTCGGTGGCCGAGTCGCGGAACCAACTTCCAGAGAAAGACATGAACAACTTCCTCGCAGTAGGCTGAAGGGTACCAACATCTTCGCAAAACCATGTCTTTAGATGGCTTTTCCTCTAGCCATGGCAACGGCAAGCGCATGCAAGTAATCATTGGCCAAGGATCTTTGCATCTTAAGACATGTGGGCCTGCCAGTAAGCAGGTGGAAAGTCGGTTCCGATAGCTGAAGCTTGAACCGTGGGAACGGACACAAAGCCATCAGGTCCATGACTCCCCCATAAGTGCAGGGAGTGCACTCACTCCCCAGGAGGTGTATCGAAATAGGGCCCCTCCGCAAAAACAAATGTAGTGTTGCTTCCCTTTAACTGAAGCAGAGTAGCCGGGCAGCCTGAAAAACACATGCCCCCAGACCAGCATGGGACCGACCATAGCGGCATGTCCGCGTGTCAAAGGTTTTTGCTTCCCAAGAATTTGGGATTCCCTGGTTGTCTTTTAGAACGTTTAAAGGGAATCAGAAGGATGCCAACCGCATGGGTTCGCACCATTTAGGTGAGGTCTGCCGGACATTCTGTAACACCCAACCCTCGGTTTATTGGGGACCTGGTTGAAAAACCAATCAAAAGGAGGCTAAGCTGCCAGCACTCGTGCTCTGTTGAGTATCTTCTGGCGTGTTGTGGAGCACACCCTCACACCAACAAGTTTGCACCCACCAGAAGGCCCCCAAGCAAAATGTTCTCTCAGATGTCAGTGGGTGCTCCAGAAAAGGCTCCTGCTTTCCCAAATCGAGACAAAGGGCATACTGCTCCTGATTGGCTTTCTGGGGATGTCGACATTTGGCCATGGGTCAAACGCCCGCATTTACAGTGAACATCCCAATCCAACCACCAAAGTAAAGCCTAAAATGGGAGGTACACCTACCCCAAAATGGTACCGTTGGTTTTGACCCACAGCCATTGGCGTTCTCGTCCGGGCGGCCCATCGAAGGTCAGGCTAATCTTGACGCTGAAGGGCGGAAGCCACCCTGCCGATCCGCCCCGATGCCCCGAGTCGCGCTTGTCGCGCTTGTTTGCAGCTCGGTCGAGGGAAATCAGAGGGAAAACTCCAAAAAGTAAAATCTTAGGGGTTCGAACCCCCCGCAGAATGACGCATGTTACAACATGCGTGTCTTTCTTTGCGGCACTTGGATGTGGCTCAAAAGTTGGGAAACCAAGTGGAAGGCAGCTGTTTGTTTGGGGTGTCCTTTGTTGGGAAACAAAAGCGGCAACTGGCAAAGGAAAGACTTGGGAAGGCGCATCCAGCCAGGGCAGGAGGAAGAGGAGGAGGAGGAGGAGGCGCATGCACTTGGCATTCATTGAAGCTGGGATCAATCGAGCAGAACTGGCACAGAATGCGCGACGCTTCGAGGACACTAGCATGGTGCTTGAATGGCGCTGTCAGCGCATGCCCAAGAAATAGACTCTGGAGCACTGCGGAAGCCTCAAAGCGGACCATCAGTCCACACATGCTCGATTCTCCACCTCCAGGACTGATCTCAACTCACTGGAAAACCAGCTATGCATCACCCAAAGTCATTCCGCTGCCAAACCAGTCGAAGATCCGAAGTGGGACTCTTGGCACACAGAAACAAGCTCGCGGTCCTCCATGGTCTGCCTGTTTCTCCATGATGACTACTGTCAGCCTCTGATCTCAAATCAAAAAACCGCTTCACAGTTGGCTGAACTAGCTGGACTGGACTCGATAGACTGGACTCGATAGACTGGTCGAAGGATGCGCCTTTTTTGCTCGGGTTTAAAGCCTGCTGAAGCCAGCAGCTGCAGAGCAAAACGCAGGTCATGCCTGTGAGACCTTCCCAAATTGGGTTTGCTTGAGGTGTAAGTGTTGAGCACAGGGCCGTTGACCGCTGGTTGGTGAGCTTCTTCAGAGTGGCAAGAAAAGGCTGCACTTGGTGCAGATTACAATTGGTACATCTTCAAAGCCTGGGATGTGGTGTGGTTTTCTGACCATGCCTTCCTTGTGCTCAGTCCAGCCGCAATGGCACAACTTTGACCCCCAAACCTGCAGGTCTTGCGACAGCTTCGGATCACCTTGTACCAAAGGAATTCCCACAATGATTAAGAGTTGGAAGTGGTTGGCTGACATAAATCAAACGTCTTTTGTACGGGGTCCCCCCCAAAAAAACGAAGTTCACACCATGGCCATAATCTTCAGCTGGGCTGGACGGGAAAGCGGTGGTTCATGGCCAACCCCTAAGGAGTGATGCACCAGAATCAGGATCCATTGGTCAAAGCACCCTTCGCTCCGACCGGCCTAGCAGAACAAGCTGAAGTTCAGTCGCCAAAGTGATAGACTTCTCTTCTGCCCACTGAGTTTGGGGAATGCTCCCTACCCTTTGAAGCCGAATCCCGCAAACTTGGCAGTGAAACTTCAGGAATACCCTCGAAAACGGTATTCTGGACGCAAAGTTGGTGTCCACCAAAGGGTCCCTGAAGAAAAAGCAAAAACTGGGCAAATGTCTATAGTTCCCGAACTGGAAACTTAAGGGAACCCCCCGGTAAATGACCTGCATGGGGGCGCGCTCGTTCTCCCCCCAGATCGGTGCGCTGGTGAATATCGGCACAGGATGACTGAACCCCATCTGGTTGAAGACGCCCGGCTTCCCAGCCGACACTACTTTAAAAGCACTCACTAGGTTTGGTCAAAAGACCCTCCTAATTGTTTTAGGACACCTCCCAACGCTCCCTCTGAAAGCGACGTCCCTTTCGAATACCTACGTCTCCGTCCGGCCCAAAATTAAACAATAGAGAAGAATCAAACAAAGCAAAGATTGCAATTACCATAGTTCTTTCCCATACTTGTGCCAATACTAGCTCCTGCCATAGACTCAGGGTTGCCATTCCAGATTAACAGCCATTATTTCAGTGTAAAAACAAAGTCTGACAACATACTCTGACAAGCTAGTAAAGGGTACAAGGGTACTCCCCCTTCAACGCTGCCCCCCCCCCCCCCTGGCCCGCCGCTGGGAGGTTTTCCAAAACCTGGTCAACCTTGGGGGGGGGGTAATGAATCATCCCATTATGTCCAGGGTCATGCCAATTTGGGGCGCCCAGGAATCAGTTGACTTGCAGTTCTCTCATTGTCAAGATGTATATTTGGATGAGCGTTATATATATATAGGCCTTACCCAAGCAGCTAGAACCTACCAGAAGCCGCCGCTCATCACAACAACCAACCTGCCCTGATGACAGCGCCACATTGGAGACAGGTCGCTCTTCGGAGATCCGCTCGATGCCGCCCCCTGTGAATGCGTTTCGTTGGAGTGTCTTCAGTGACCTCGCCAGAAAACGGGAACCATTTGGGTGTGGCTTTTGTTGAGGGTACCACACCCTGCTCAATGGTTGGAGGGTTAGACCATGTTTAGCACTACCAAACCGAAAGGGAAAACAAAAAGCCCCCGAGCAACTGGGATAGAAGCAACCTGGTGCTTGGAAAACCTCCCATTGGCCTGTTGGTTTCAGTTGCCCATCCCCAACGGCAGAACCTGGCAGGATTTTTGTCCGGCGAGTCGTCGAAACCCAACCTGGGAACGAGCCCAAGAAAAACCATCCCCGATTTGGCTTCGCTGAACAGAGCGCCGCGTGGGAAGATGGCCGCCTTGCCACTACGACTCCTTTGCCTGGCAGCGTCCCTTCTTTGGAACTGGAGCTATATTCTTCGTATATATGTTTAAAGAAAACAACATGGAACTCCTGACAAAAATGGGGCAAGATCGCGATTCTCCTTCGGCTTCCTTGAAATGGACCAAATCCTGCGCCAGTTGATAGATAGTTTGTCGTATGATGTTGCGGGCGGCTTCATCCAAGATTTGGTCCATCCATAGCTTTTAAGTTGGCTTTCTGCAAGCCAGGGGAATTGTCACGCGGGGAGCCCCTAGATTTGGACCTTTGAGCTTGCTGGGCTTGGGGACAAAAGAAAAACCAGTGAAAACAAAAGTGGCTCGACCCGTTTCACTGTGAAGCTCACCGAAACACGGCCCACTGAGGCGATTTCTTCGACGGCCAGACTTCGGTTGGGGAAGGTGCCCTCCAGGACTCAAGAAATGTCGACTTCTTCCAAGAACTACACGGTTTCGGTAGCGCACTTGTTTATCCAACAATGAACGTTTACCGAGCTGGTGTCCTTCATATGGACACTTTTAATTTGTGATTTACAAACACCCTGGGCAAACCACCTTTGAACCTCATTTAGCAAACTCATGACCGTAAATATGGAGCACTTGTGTGTCAAGGCCATTTGGACTGTGAGGAAACCCAGCAGGCGAGCTATTCAGAGAATTCACTTGTGGCATTCAACAACATTCCCATTTCACAGCTTCCACGAAATCCAAACCCTAAACTTGACAATCCCTCAAATTGGGGGATGGGGGCATTGTGGAAATGATACCATAGTTCGCCATCCTTATCATTACTTCGCTGCAAAAGTCCCTTGGTATCACAGGAAGAACGCCTAAACCCAATGTGTTTTTTCCAAAACGCGATTCTATACGGGCCCCATGTGTCCCATTGTTTTTGGTTTCTGGCTCTTCCAGTCGCTGACCTTTGCGCGGAGCAGATTCACTTCAAAAGCAATGCTTTGATGGTGTCATTGCAGTCCTCAAGGACCTCATTAGAATGTGGTGACGAGAATCATGTCCACTTTTCAAGCGCCGCAGAAGCGACTCCTTTGATTTGCGTTGATTGGTCAAACGACAAAAACAAATGCTAGGTGGTTCCTTTGGTTCCATTCAAACCAACCACAAAGCGGTACCATCAATAAAAAGACCCACCCGCCTTCCGCCATGCGCATAGGTTCCACAAAACCCACTCTGCCACGCCTGTGTAGGTCAACAAGCCCATGGCCACCGACAAGATGAAGGCGATGATCTAAGCGAAATCGTGCGAGCGAGCTACGCCGATTTTACCTTCCGAAACTTTTGTGGAGATCCGCCTGAATTCAGGCACTCGCTTCTTTGTGTGCGTATGCGTGTGTGATTCTGCAGGTGTATCTGTGCGTGCGTGTGGATGTGTGGGTGTGTGCGTGTGGGTGTGTGTGCATGTAGGTGGTGTGTGGGTGGGTGTGGTTGGTGTGTGGGCGGGTGTCAGTGTGTTAGCGTGTCATTTGTCAGTGAGTCAGTGAAAGAGAAAGTGCGAGAGTCAGTGAATGTGTAGGAGTAAGTATAAGTCAATGCGTGCGTCTACTAAACCGAATACATGGGTTTTAGCACGACGCCCAATTGTAAGTCAGTCTAAATGTGTCGACACCACCTTCACGAAATGCGCTTGGAGGGTTTCGCCGCAGATCTGGCAACGCCTCTTTCCTCCGAGGGCGAGGCCGCGACTCTGCGGCCAATCGGAGCGAAGGCACTGATTTCTTCCAGTGCCCAGGGCCACTCAGTGGGATGGTTTGAAGAACGCTTGAGTAGATCTTTCAGTCCTTTCAGTCCTGGGGCCTAGCAAATTACTCCCAGCGGTTGAACATTCATAGAAACAAACAAGCTGGTTCATTTCGTTCATTTTAGGTGCAATAACAAACTTCCACAAGATGGCTCCATCAATCTGGCTGACAAAAAGGGCAAAAGCTTCAAGCTGTACAAACTGGTAGCTCCGTCTGCTGTGTTCTCTTTTTAACTATATGGGTGTTTCTCAAAACAGTGATCCCCTAAAACAGTGGGACTCCTTTTGGATTCTCATTACCTACCAACCAAAATGCGGGTCAACATTTCGTAGAAGCCCCCGCCCTTTTGGCGGTTGATCAAGGGGTTCTTAACATGGGATGACCATTGGGGAAACCAACAAAAAGATGATGATATTTGGTACCAAATGGGAAAAGTCACCCTTGGTCATTGGGGGGCTGAAGGAAATGTTGATCAATCCCCATATGACATCTAGGTCAGATCTTTTTGGCCTGTCACACCGGCCAGGAATCGCGGTCGGTTGTGGGCCTCCGGACCCACACCATCATGCACCAGGCGGCCGTCCAACTGAAAACGCCTTCCACCAGCTGCGCCTCCAATGGCAACAGCGCCGCGCCACTTCTTGCGAAAGGAGGGAATTCAACTCCCCGCCTTTGGGGGCTTCAACATCCTCTAAGCGTCAGAAAGGACCCATCATTCCTTCTGGGGGGACCAGCCTACAAGGCCAAGGGTCAAAGTTCAAGGCCACTCCCTCAAAGCTGGAAACATAGAGCTTTGCACGGCACCTTCTCTCAGGTTGGCTCGCCAAAGGGACACAGATCGCGAACAAAAACCAACACCGCACCCGTCTCCACGAAAAATATGATTTGAGGAGGCGTTTCTGGTTTGCTGAGCCGCAAGCAGGCTGAATGCAAGCGACCTCGACACGGGTCTGTCTTCTTGGGATCCCTGGGTCCAGTTGGATGTGGTTCCAAGCTAGGGAGCTCCTGGGCGAAATCGGCCTAGGTCGCTGGGGGGATTTCGAGCCCTGGAGGCCATTCATGAAATTCCACCCGCTTTGTGGGGAACACTAGAGGGAGCTGGGGATCCTCCCACATCCCTCCTTGAGGTCCCACTCACAGCAGAAGTGTCCAGGTCCAATCTCGAAACGGGTGGGCATGACACAAGCCTTGCGTGGCCAAAAGAGAAAGAATGGCATTCTCAACTCACCCATGGCTTCACCACCCAGCTTATCTGGAGCTGAGATCTACTAGCCCCCTGGGGGCCTTGACTAAAACTCGATTGATGGGCACAGGGACTGGCTCTGGCGAGCTAAAGATGCAGCAAACACCGCACATCAAGAAAGATTCGCTCAAGTCGACTGTACAAAAGCTGGAGCTGTCCTGAGTGGACAATCCTCACACTGAAGGATGACATGTGTAGGCTTCCCTGTGGCAAGAATCAAAGAGGCCAGCGAAAAGTCGATCGCTTCGAACGAAACTCGGCATGCCGATCCTCATCCTCGCCCGGCCGGGACCTCTCCATGACCTGTCTGCACCTGTCGCGCTGAGCTTAGTTGTTTTGCCGCCCAAGGAGGACGGACCGCGTGTCTTCGACGAGGCGTGGGTTCAATCTTTGATGGACTATTGTACGTTCATCCAGAAAACAAGATAACAAGATCCACGTATTGCCAGCTGAGGAACAAGCACAAGCAGCAACCATCACATCCTCACAAGTAAGGGCAGTAATGATACTTCAGCGCCACGACGCAAGGACCCCGCAAAAACTTGCCCTCAAAACTCCCACCTGAAACATTCAGCAGATAACTTGCATCGTCCCTTGGGTCTTCAGATGGGTGATTTCCAAAAAGTGGGACCCTCTTTCGTTTTTGGAAGGAGAACTGAAGGACAATTGGACGCTCGTCACCATATTTTTCCGGCTCTTTGGTGTAGGCATCACCCATTGGTGCCCTGTTCAGAGGGTTGTTTGCAGGGAAACACCAGGGAACCGACACCTTTTGGGGGTTCTCACTCAAAAACATCACCAGGTACGGAGCACCACCAGGGACAATATTGTGGACAGACGCGCACAGACACGCGCACAGGTCGTTTTCCTTGTCAAGTGGCTTCGATTCATTGAATGACTGGCTGAATGATTAGAATGGGTTGTGAGGTACTAAAAGCACGCCGAGTTCAGTCATGATTATAGGAGTCCAACATTAGACATGATTTAGCCTGTATGACCACCTTTCTTGGGGGAACCCCGTTTTGTTCAGGGAAACCCAAAAAGTTACACTGCCGTTTCGTGTCTTATGCGAACCCTCATGCGCTTGGACTTCTGCTTCGAACACTTGGCTCGGCTCGACTCGCCTTCAGGTTGCAATCGAACCGCATGCAAAGCAGTTAAGGACTTTGAGAGCCATCCCTACGGATGTCCTAAATACAAAACCGAAAACACAGAACCAGGGAACCCTGTCCTTGACCTTCGGAAGGAGGCTCCCTTGAATCCAGCTCCCCATCTCCAGTTCAGGATTTCTGGCCTTGGGTTAGCAACTCAACCTGGGTTTTTCTCCGAAACCAAACATCTTAATTTACCTGCCGGTTGCTAAAAAAAGAAATGTTGGGGTTGGGGTGGTAAAGGGGGGCCCTCATGTCTTTCCTCAAAACAGTGGGTCAAAAGGCAAACCCCTCCCGACTGGGTCCACGCCTGGCATCACATGTCGAATGGCACAAGCGAATGGCACGATCGTGAAAAAAAGAGGGGTCAGGTTGCAACACATATGGTAGCCACCTGGCTCATTGCTGCTATTCATCCTTGCTACACCCCCCGAGACGTGACTCGGGAAAGGAACACCACTCCTGATGGCTCTGAAGCATTTACACGGTGTACGCGTCCAGCCTGAGTTGTGTTTGTGTGTTATTTTACGCCGGCTGGATTGCTTGAACGTTGCAGGTGAACATTGTCCAATCAAACTGCAACGTCTGAACTCTGCGGAAACATCAAGCTGACAGCTCTGTTGGCTGGAGAATGCTGCATGCTGTGGATGCCCTGAGATTGGCGTGACGTTGGCTGGCTTGCTGTGTTTCATTCACACTGAAGGTTGACATGAACGAAGAAAAAGCTCATACCAAAATCGGTTGAAAACGGTTCCTTAAAGCTACGGGGCAAGTCTCGAGGGGAGCGCTGGAACCCAGAAAAGCAGGGGGAACGGAGCGCTTTTTGACCCCTGAACCTGGGCACAAACAGTGCACAAACAGTGCAGCCCTTCCCTTGTCATCAGTCTGAAGCCGCAAAGATCACGGATCTATGGCTTGCGCGCGGAAAACCCTCTTGCTTGGGATTAGCAAAGGGACCTACTGCGTTGTTTCTCGCAACACTGGACAATGATGAGAGCAAAACTACGACCAGTCAAATGTCAACGGAATCCGTCTGCTTTCAACCAAAGAAAGACCTACAAGGACACCTGCTCAAATAGAATTGGGTCCACAGGCCGTGCTTGCACAAAGGTTGAGTGCGAGTCCCCGAAGGAACCGAGCATCTGCTGTTCAGGTTTCCGGGGCGCTCGTTTTCCAGGCTCAAGGCTTGGGATGGTCTTCGTTGCAGGGCTCAGGTTTTAGGTCCCGAAGCCGGTATCCAAGCCCGACAAAGCAACCAGTTTCCGCTGCAATTTGCCGGCTGGTGCATAACTAGGTCCTCCAGTAGAGAGGCTAGAATAAGGGTACCCTTTTTTCTGTAGTCTATTTTAGTAGGGGAACCCTCCCCCAAAAAAGGGGTAAAAGGGCACTTCTGGGGGACCTAGATAAGTTTCTCCATGCATTCAGCGAATCCACAGTGCAAAAAGCGAATCCAACCTCGCCGGTTCCACTGAACACTTCAATGCAGCGAGATGTCATGCCAAGAAACACACGTGGGGGTTGCTCAAAAGGTCCTTTACCTGGGATGCCCGCTGGGGAAAACCACTAAAAAGACGATCTTTCCCACATGGGTATGGGTCAAAATTAACCCACCAGGGGACCGCAGGATTTGAGTCCATGTGTCCATTTACCAGGGTTCCATTTTGGGTACCTTTTTTTGACCCACAGCCACATGGGACAAGTCACCCGTTGTCATGGCCGGGGCCTTGTCTGAAGATTAGAGGTTTGGCGATCCCTTAGAACGGAGCAACCCAGTTCAATGGCATTCCATGTAAGGCGTTTCCAGTTGAAAAATCCTTCCAAGCAGGTGATTCAGCCACGACCGAACCCGAGCAAGTACCAAACGTCCCGAAGAAAAATGCCAGTGTGTCAGCACCGTCATTTTAGGAAGGGATGTTGAAAAGTGAACGACACTTCTCAGCGACCATTTGCAAGCATGCAACTGGTTCTATGGCCAGCCCTTTCCATGTTCGGCAGATTGGCAGGCTTCGGCTTGCGATTCGCTTGGATGTTCCACTTAGGAAGGCTACCATGTAGCCGAACTGAGCTTTAGCATCTACTCTACTTGTATCGGTGGTAGCCTATGTACCAAGTGAGGAGAACCCAAAACCCAGTCACTTTTGGTTCTGGTAAGATTTTTGTAGAGGTCTAGATCAGGCCGTGATGTTCTCCCTATCAAACCAGGTAGTAGAACCACCTACCGAGATTTAAAATGGTCAATGGGGGGTTGGGAGCTCAAGTGGGTGGAACATCCAAGCAAATCATTGCTCCTTTTTGCTCGGTACATATTTTCCAGTGCCAAAGTTGTTCCAGGCTCGGTTGGAGAATGGATCATGAGTTGCCTCAACTTTTGACCGGTGTTTGTTTGAACACCAAAGGGCTATTAATTAATGGGAAAATCCTAAGTTTCGCAAAGGCTTCCGTCGAGCCGCAAGCTGAAGGCCGAGCTGTCGCGCTCGGCCGCGTTTTTGAAGCCAAGTTGAGAAGCGGATTTGTCCGATGCCAAGGGATCCGTTTCCTGCTTAGAGCTAGGCACAGTGAAAGAATGCACATTTTTTGTTTGCTTCACATGGAGTCACTGGTAAAATGTAAAATGTATCCTAAGTCTACCCCAGGCTTGAAATGAACCTGCGAGAGCTGCATCCAGTTCACACTCCAACCGCATGCTTCAGCCTCCGTGTAAGATCGCTACCCACCGCGGCCTGTGCGCGGAGGCATAAAAAAAGCGCCGGGAGCCTAGCGACGGCCGTAGCCCTGTGAGGTGTCTGGTCCGCCTGATTGTGTCGGCCTCCGGAAAAGGATTGGGCACACCCAGAACTCCACAGGCGGTTCTTTTTTTCGGGGACATAGATGGCCCTGGTAGATGATTCAACCACCAAGTAAGCCAGGGCCATCTACTTTTCGACCAAAACAACCAAAGAGGACACCTATGCCCAGAACGCGAAACTGCCAAAGCGGCACAAATTGACAGGGTCGCGCGAAGAAGTCTCGCTCAGTTGCTCGAAGCCCCGTGGCCCGGGTGCGTCAAATCATTCAAAAACCCTCCAGAAAACGTCATGTTCGGCAAAATTATGAAAGGAAACAAGTGATTATCATGTCAAATGTGGGGGCTTCAAAAATAAGGCCTCAAACAATTCTCGGGGCCTCAATAGAGAAAACCGCTGAAACAATTTCGGCCTTTCCTTAGTATATACTGGCTTAGTTCTGTTTAGTATTCGTATTGGTTTGTATTAGTTTAGTAGTGGCTGAGTATTGCTTCGGTTGTCTTCGGTCCTCTTCCTGTCTGCCTAGTGCTGATTTTGAACTGTCTGAGTATTTCTTTGAGCTGGCCCAGTTCTGCTTAGTCGGCCTGAAAAAAGTTCGCACAATTGGGTACCCCTGTATGACTTCGTGGAAATGTACTTCTTCCTTGGAAATTTGTCGGCTGATAACTATTACAACAAGATACGTATGGAATTTGCCAGTTTGGGGGATGGGGATGGCTTGCGGAAATTGTCTGGCTTTCTTTGTACTCAGAACAAAGAAGTACTGGACAACAAAAGAGAGAAGTACCGGTGGTGGTGGTGGTGGTGGTGGTGGTGGTGGTGGTGGTGGTGGTGGTGGCAGTGGCAGTGGCGGCAGTGGTGGTGGTGTGGGTGCGCAGTGCCGCTGGGGCTGGGCAAAGACCAGGGACGACAAAGGGTTGGACCCACTGCTGCGTCCGGATTTGTTCAGAACGAAAACCACGTGATTGTTTTCCGTACCCTTATTCATTTGGGGGGGGAGAGATATTTTTTGGAAACGCTTTCTGGTATTTGGTACTCGTTGATTAATCCGGCCCCGACTTTTTGAGTTCAAACCCAGAGTTTAACAAAAGCGATTCCTACGATTTCGGCGGACAAACGTGGATCGCCTTCTAAATCATGACAACCTCAGATTATCGTGAAACGAATCCCCCTTTGAAAAACTAAGTCCCCACTAAGAGCGGAACCAACCCACCCCGCCCCCGCCCCCATTGATCACATTACTTGTGAATGAATTCTCAGCATGTGTCGTAACCCATCGCAAAGCTCCGCACGTGCGTGATGCCTAAAGACGGGCTCGGCGCTCAGGTCGAACCGAATTGCTCGGCTCTCACAGGTATGTTTGTGTGTATCTGCAATTTTACCAGAATTCCAAAAAAGCTGAATTGAGGGATCCCCAAGTAAAGGACCTTTATTATGGTGAGCTCATTCGCAACATCCCCAAGCCCTCACAACGCAGGGAACACAACACCTAGAATCGAAGTCAGGGGAAAAGAACAACTTGCATGACTTGTTGATGGCTGCATGAATCTCCTGACTCGAGCTTCTCGTTCCCACCACAAGGATACGGCAACAGCACTTCATCTTGGCATGCGCGAAAAATTGCAACCTCGATGTACTCTTGGCATCGCAACGGCAACACCCCATCCCAAAAAAAGTTTGTGCAAAACGCGGGCCCCAGAAAGGGGTCGCGGCGAGGTACCTTCCTACAAGGATTGGCTCAGTTGGACAGTTGGATCTCTGCCCTAACTTAGTACCTGGTTTTATGGATCTGGGCGCCAAGCACGGTGCACTACAAAGTTCAGTCACAGGTTACCCCCGATTCGCAAGCAGGTCGACGTCCAGACTCCGAGTACAGAAATACCGGTCTTCCAAAGTTTGCGTGCGTGGAGAGGAGCGTTGGTTGACGTCTGCACCAAAAAGGACGGGGAAAGAAAGTTGGCGTGAACAAAGACCCTGGTTCAGCCCTAGTGTCAATAGCCCCAGGCACTCTATGTTCTATATGTTCTATATGTTCTGCACCCTCCGCGTGGGGGTTTTGACTGCATCGACCCGCCTGCGTGTTTTTCCGCGGCTCGCCCTGTACACGACAGAGGGTCTCGGGCTAAGAGCAAGGTACATGCCGGCCATGACATCGCTCAACTCACAACTGGCGGCTGTTTGGTTGCTTGAAACACCCGAACGCGTCAGCACAAATGCACATTTGGGGAGAAGAAATCGGCCGCCCGACAAAACTATTTGCTGGTCATCGTGGAAACTCAAACAATTAGAATGCGCTTGACGTGTGCTTTTGAGGCGAATCAGGTTGACAAGTATTTGGGTTCTCAAAATTTGGGCACCTCTTCTTGGTGCAGTGCTGGGAAACCTAAAGAAAGCCAATCACCGGGTTCGCGGTCCCTAATTATGAGAGACACTCTTTGAGTCATAATCAAGACCGATCGGTAGTAAAATGGCTACCCAGAACCATGTAAGGAATCGTCAGGCGGCGAAGGCACCCAGGTATGGTCGGGATTCTCCCTCACCTTCAGTTTCCCTGGTTCCATACAAGCCTAGTTCTTGTACCTTCTTACCCAACCTTCGTGTACCAACCTAGTTACTTCCACACAAGCCTAGTTCTTGTACCTGTTTACCCCACCTTCATGTACCAACCTAGTCATTCTACAATCACTTGGCGCCCTCGAGCCGAGAACCCTCCGCCGGCGGCGCTTCGCCGCGCGCTCTCGCGCTCATTCCGGGAAGATGTCCGCCCGCGGAAAGGAAAGGCCCACCTATCCAAGCGCCGGGTTTGTCAGTGGATGGGACATGTCCCGAAACCGGTTGTAGGGAAAGAGGATGAAAAAAGCATTCGAAGGGAAGGTTGTGCCATCTACTTTTTTAATCTGTGAATGGAAATTCGATGGTCCGGAACCCAGTTGCACAGCGAGGAAGGTGGGTTTGACAACTTGTTTGGGGTTGACAAACTCTTTTGGGGGTTGACCACTTTTCAGTGGTGAATCCAAGGAAGATTGTGCCACTTCCTTTGGCTGGTTCTCCTTGATCGATGCCCCTTGTCCAGATCGACAAGGTTCTGCGTGCAAACCGTCGGCTACATGCAAGCTGTCCTCGCTGCGCGCACATGGAAATCTAACCAGTTGCTGCTGGTGTTCCTTCATGATCTGTTTTTTTTGCCTGGGCTGCCCTCAGATGCCCTGCTGAAAGTTTAACTTCTAGTGGGTCAAATGGAAACTGCCACTAAACCCAAAAAACCGAAAAATGGCAAGGGATGGCTGTGAGCCGCCAAGCAAGTTAAACTGGGGGTAAGGAGAGCTTCAAGCAGAACTGAGCAGCCATTCTGGCCACTGGCGGAAGAGGGCAGGCAGCTTCGGAGAGGCTTCCCGCACTACACCGCGCTACTTCTGCGCCCGCCAAGTTCCGCCTTCTGGTTGCTTTTGCGCTTCGTACTTTTGTGTTGGCCCTGCGCCTCATTTTGCAACACACACACACACACAGCGCGCGCGCACGCGCAAGCCTTACACCTTCCGCATCTCTTCAGCGTCTTTCACGCACACAGTGGGAAGCTATCGGCCTTGTTAGCCTGGAAACTCGGAACACTACACCGAATACATTGGCTTTGGACCATGGTTCGGACTCATCGATTGGTAAGTCTCTGCTACTCTCCGCGCATTCGTCCCTTGAGTTGCAAAGCATTTCTGACTGATTGTGCCCAAAGTTTCCCCTTGTGATTCGAAAGTATAGACATTGGCCATGGCCTAGCCATAGTGAACAAGTCCTTCGATTATCCCCAAATGGCCACTTTGTCTCTGGCATTACCTTTATCACTTTAAAGGGGAAGGCCGAGCCCTACACTCTGCAAGGAGTCCCCAAGCAAGAAACCTCCAGATGGGTCGGGTGAAAAAACCCGGCGCGCCTAGAAGATCACAGGCGCCTGACTTGCTGAAGGCTCGGAAACACGTGTAGGCATAGGTGCACTTTTTGGAAAATAGATGGCCCTGGTAGATGATTGAACCACCAGGCAAACCAGGGCCTTCTACTTTCAAGCAAACCAACCAGAGTGTAGGTGACAAGCGCCCCTTTTCGCAGATTGTCTTTTGTGGGTGTGTTTCTTTGAACAAAGCATGATATAAGCAGTTAATTAATTTCTCATGTGTCATTCAATGAGTGCCTCTGATGGTCAGTTGGATGTATGTCAAAACTAGGGGCCCTGCCCGCCGTTCCAAAAATGTGGCGGGCCCTTGTCGTGACATACATCGTCATCTGGACATGCGAATGAACCAAAGTTTGCAACTTGGCAAGAGACACGGCTTCCTGGGCAGTGGAAACGCATCCTTGGTGCTAACCGATCCTGAGTCGCAAAAATGAGAAAGAACCTTGGGAGGCATCGGCAATTGACGTCGGCGAAATCAAAAGCTGAATCCCGAAGCCAGGCTTCTCAGGAAGCCACCCTCACCTTGCCGCTTAGCGGCCTATGCGGTTTGGGTATGCTTTCCGGACCCTCTCCTCCCGCAATGGGATGGGTGTACTGGTGAAAATTGCTTCTTTGCACCGTCTGCATGACCTGAGCATTGGTTACCCATCCCCTAGAGAAAGGATCTACCATCCGAGTAGCCACACGTGAAAACCAAGTTGAACTATGTCACAATGTGTCAAGAGTGGTTACGCCATGTCCCATGCTGTTGTCCGTCCAGATTGAGCTCTGATACTCAGAAGATCTGACCACTGCACTCCATGGGAGAGTAGCCCATGCCCTTCAACAGTTGACTGTTCTGCTCATCAGCAAATCCAGCAATGCTGCAAGGGTGGCTCAGCGTAAACTAATCTTTGACTCCTGCGGACATTAACTTTCACAAAACGAGGGCCATCTCTGTGGAATGCTCCCGATGAAAGAAAAAAGGCGAGCACAGGCCTTCTTTATAGTGGTTCTCACTAGCCCCAAACCACTACACCCAGAACAAGTGAAATATACCATTTTTCTAGGGGTTCATTCCCCATTCTGTTCAACCATCGTTATTTTCAAAAACCAGCCATTTTCCCTGGGTTTCTGGAGGATTTCTAGAAAGAAGGATTCCTGGAAAGAATGGGGAAGGTAGCCCTAGTATGTTTGTCTAGTGGCCCAAAGGTCAACTCCGAATTCACTGACCCTCAGGACAGCCAGCGTGAGCTCCCCGATCGCCCGTTCCCATGCCGCCGCACCTTCCACTCGGCCTCCGGCCCTGCACCGCGAAGTTGTATCCAGCGGAACGGTGTCTTTGAGAGTCCCCCCAAAAAGGGTGCATGGTTTCAAGTCGGTGTATATGCATATGTATATGTGTCTGTATATGTATATGAATATCTGTTGAAGGGAAAGCAACAATTTTGGGGAATAGACACCAAATAACCACGAAGAAACCCTGAGCTCCGAGGGAAAACAACCAACTCAAGACATCCGAGCCACGAGTTCCGGTTGAATGGAAACCAATGCAGGGCTATCGCCAAATACAAATAAAACAAATCCGGCTTAAAATTGGCGAGAAGAACATTGGAATACAAAAGACATTTCCCTCCCGCCAATTCACATGGAACCCCATTTAAAGGGACCCCCTGGAAGACCATTTTGCTTTTAAAGCGACCTCCTGTCAGGTTCCATGTTGATTGGTGAGATGCTGAGAACTGCACGTTTTAGCCATCTGTGCTTTCTCCGGAGGGATGAATTAGGTGGTAAGGTGGTCGGGATCTGTATACGCATTACGTACCTGTGCAAAGGTCAGGTATATATATATACACATACACATACACATACACATGCACATACACATACACATACACATAAACAGACACACACACATTCACATACACACGTACACAGGCGCATACACATACACATAGGCGTACGCACGCACAGACACCCACACACACACACACACACCCACACCCACGCACGCACGCACGCACGCACGCACGCACGCACGCACGCACGCACGCACGCACGCACGCACGCACGCACGCACGCACGCACGCACGCACGCACGCACGCACGCACGCACGCACACACACACACACACACACACACACACACACACACACACACACACACACGCGCGCGCGCGCGCGCGCGCACGCACCCACACACACCCACACACCCACACGCACCCACACACACACACACACGCACGCACGCACGCACGCACGCACGCACGCACGCAGGCACGCACGCAAGCAAGCAAGCAAGCAAGCAAGCAAGCAAGCAAGCAAGCAAGCAAGCAAGCAAGCAAGCAAGCAAGCAAGCAAGCAAGCACCACACACACACACACACGCGAATACACATACACATACACATACACATACACATACACATACACATGCACATGCACATACACATACACACACGCACACACGAGAATACACACACGCACCTCGTGGTGCAGCATTTGCTTGCGTTACAACCCTTCGCATTTCAATCCTCAACCTTTCACTTTCGCCGTTCAGCAAAAAAATACAAAGGACATGCTTCAGATCCGGTTCATTGAGCAACCTGCACACCTTGCCGAACAAGGTCTACACTTTCTTGGGGACTCAGCATCTCTGTTTTGCCGCAGGGGGCTCAGCGTATCTCAGCCGCCCAGCTCAAGAAGAAAGCCTAGGTGCTGGTCCCCATCTCCCAACGAGCCCCGGGGCTCGTCAGGGCCCATGTGGGCAGCAAACTATGAGCTGGGGACAGGTCTTGCCCTCCCAGTTGCCACCCAACTGCCCCGCCTGACATGGAGACCGCCGCCTACGCACGCCGCACAGCGGCTTCCCGTGTCACAGAAACTGGTCACCTCGGCCCCTTGGTGTTCAACCCACGTATAGGCTGCCATGGGTATAAGTTTAGGGGTTGATTCCCCATTCTTTTAAACCATCGTTCTTTGCAACAACCGGCTGTTTCCCCTGGGTTTTTGATGATTTCCTGAGAAGAAGGATCCCTGGAAAGAATGGGGGAGGTACCCCTAGAATAAGGGAACCTTTTCCCCGGATACCCCACTAACCACGGTGACATCAGCTACAATTGGTGAACTCCCCTGGCGGTTCCCGAAACTCCCCCCCTTCGAGTTGACGAGCTTGCAGCCTCTCTACGTCTCAACCAAACTTTGTTCTACGGTTTCCAGTTGCTTGTTCGCGCCGTGGCAAAAAATGAGAAAACATGTTCTTGAAAAGCAAACAGGGGAAAAATACAACATAGTCTGCAACGCAAATGAGAGAATCTCCTGATTTCGTGACCTTTGAGTGTGCTGGGCTGTGGCATTGGCTAATGCAAACCAAGCCATTGGACGGGTTCCCAGGCGAACGAGTTCATACTCTCGATATGATGAGGAAGCTGCGGGCAACTGTGCACGAGCTTTCCTGTACCTAGGTCCTCCAGTAAAAAGGTTAGAATAAGGGTACCTTTTTTTCTGTAGTCTACTTTAGTAGGGGAACCCTCCCCAACAAAAAGCGTAAAAGGGCACCGCTGGGGGACCTAGGTACCATCCCCTGGAGGTGGCAGTCTTGTGTTTTTGGTGCGTCCAGACACTTGCCGTGAAAGATCAAGAAGAAGTTGACTGGCCAATCCGAACAAATGAACAGGCAAAACACCACACGAAAAGGAGCAAGCACATCGACTTCATGCGCAAACATGGTCACCTGCAAGCTGAAGAGCTTTGGGAACGGTTCCTTGCATGTTACAGGCAATATGAGGCTCAAAAAGCCACAGCCAAAGTCCGGGCCTACCTGTGAAAGCTTGAGCCTGCCTTTGAGCAGCACGTGGCCTGATCTGGTCGCCTTTTCCTGCAGAACAGCCCCGGCGCCTAACAACGCCACCTCCATGCCTTCTGTCTGATGCCGACACATCATTACGATAGATATTTGCTTCAGCAACCTTCCAGGTCCGCCACAAGGGGCTGGCAATGCAAAGGCTCTTCGCTGCATGTTCGCAGGCCTCGCTCTCTCATTTTCGCGAGAAAGCTCCGCCTGCGCCTTGAAAAACCGGCCGCACTTGCCGCGCCGACACTGCCAATCATCCACAACACAAAGTCACAGGCACCCAGTCACTCGGTTGCCTGCTGCTTCCAAACTCGACGATTTACAGCTTGGCTAATCTCAGGCTTTTCCGCTGGCTGCAGAGCCTCAACCAGCGGGTTCTTAGATGTGGACATGGCCCCTAATGTTGACCCCGGATTAATGAACCCCTGGTTGATTAATAGGGGGGTGTCCCCTTTTAGTGGGGATTCAGGCCACTTTTGGAGGGAACACCCCCCTAATAATGGGACGGGTTCTACTTAGATCCTGGGTCAACATTACCAGAAACGGTTCTACTTGGTGAGTGGCCCCCATTCCTGAGAACCAGCAACCTGGAGGTCGAAAGCCCGAGACCGGAGGTCTTTCCTGCAGGCCTTCCATTTGGCAAAATGTAGGAAACGCTTGGCGGGGATCGCCGGTTTGTACATGGAACCCTCGTTTTTGAGCTCCTTCTGTAAAATGGAACCCTTTTCGGTTCCATTTGGAGGGATATCTCCTTTGAAAGGCGGCACGTGACGTCACGGCGTCAATGAACTACGCGGAAGCACCGAAACCTTCCCCTGAAAAAACGGGACCGGCCGTGATTTTGCCTCAAGTAAAACAAGCGTAGAAACCTGGGCTGTCCTCAGATCTGCTAAAAGTTTAATTTTTAGCAGGTTAAAATGGAAGCCCTAAACTTTGAAAACCAACAAAACACAAACCTAAGGAACCCGTCAGGATTCGCAGTGACCCGCGCGAGAAACTTCTCCCCCACCACGGTCCATCTCCAGCGAAAAGTCTAAAAGGCGGCCTTCCTCAGATGTCCAGCGGATTTCCACTGGGAAAAACGAATCGGCATCCTTTTTTGGGTTGGTTGAGTTGAAAGGAATCGGAACCCAAAACCCAAAACACAATTTGTAAAGGTTAATTGAGTTTAAAGGGGAACCCAAAACCCCTTCCAAAAAAGTTGAAAAAAGTTCACCGGTTGCAACTGGGCTTCAACTTGGGCAGGTCTCGGTGGCTCAGCTGCAGTTCGAGTCGCCCCGCGTTCTCCAAGCTCCTGCGAAGGGGACGTCATGGGGGCTGCGTTCTTCCATCCAAAAAAAGCAGACCCCCTGGACGTCCCGCCCAAGGAATTTGGGGTTCAATTGTTGAAAACCGAATGGGACGGAGAGGAATCCCAAATCAACACCTGTTCGGTGGAAACGGTCGCAAACATGGGATTTGGGCCTCCAAATTTGGTGTTCCTCCTTAGAAACCCTGAAAAAACAGCCGCAAAAGAGGCACCGCAAGTAAACCATTCAAATGGGGTTGTACTAAGCTAAGACTAAGCCACCCAAGTCAGATAAGTGCATCGCGGTGTGATTTTCTTCAGCCCCTCCAAACCCAACCAAACCATGATTAGAGTTCAGTTATAGAATCTATATTTTCTTGTTTGCTTCACATGGAGTCACTGGTAACAAGGTCTAAAAAATTGTCAAATGTGTCCTACGTCTACCCCAGAAACCCAGGTTACCCTGACTCGCCCACCCCCCCTCACCCCCCCGCGGCTCCTGGCTCCGAGCTGCAGCTCGCTCAGCAAGGCTCTGACCGACTTCTGCAGGTCCGAGCTGGCCCAGGGCTTGCGACTCTTGCCGTGGCCGGTGATCACCAGACAGCTGTAGACCTAATTGGACAAACAAACAGGCGGGGATACGGAGGGAGCGGGGATATGGGGGGGATTCCCTTGGGGCCATTTCCTATCAAACTTAGTCAAGGTGTATTTAGGGGAAATCCTCCCGTATCCCTGGTTCCCCCTGTATCCCTGCTAGTTGGCTTCCCTGATAAAGCTCACCAAAGGCCCACTAGGTCCTCCAGTAGAGAGGTTAGAATCAGGGTACCAACTTTTTTCTGCAGTCGATTTTAGATGGGGAAGCCTCCCAGCCAAAATGGGTAAAAAGGCACTACTGAGGGACCAAGCCCAAGAAGGGACCTGGAAATAAAAGGTGATCACCTTTTGGGACCTTGGCTAAAAAGACTTCGGCCAAATCAGGGAAGGTTCGCTTTGGGCAACTGAGAAGGGGAATCCGGAAACAAATCCCCGAACCAACCCACAGAAACCCGGAAAAGACGAGTCTGGACAAAAATGAGATCCCAAATGCCCAAAAGTCAGATCCCAAATTTGGTTGGATTTGGATTGGACTTGTCAGCCAAACCTCAAGTTGGTGGCTGTTCTTGGCAAAGAGGAAAACCAAACTGCCACCGAACCGGGAGGAAACACGAGCTCTGCGGGTCATCCCTTCAAGTCGGGCACTGAAAAAAATATCCATCTACCGCCCTTTGAAGCGTCCTTCCGAGAAAAACAAAAAGCTGCACCAGGGAAGGCGGTGTGCTGCTCAAGTAATTAGTATGAGAACTTGTTTAAACAAAAAACAAAACTGACTCATTCCTGGGCAGGCATCTTCGCGTCTTTCCAGCTCCCGGGCGACTTCTGTTGACAGCCACCGCCTGACCGCCAGCCGAGCCGCACCCTCTGAGAGACCGTGGAGGTCGATGAGGTCCGCACAACCCGGCGAGAAGAGCCCGATTCGCCGGGCCTGCTCGAAGACGGCAGGGCCCAAGCACTTGTCATGGAGGTGATCCAGCAAACAGTTGTAGCCTCAGAGTGGGAAAAGAGCCCCCCGGAAGGTTAGGATAGCATTTCGTGTGGGCAAGCTGCTAAAACACAAAACGAGAAGGTCATGGATTCCAGCAATCCAGCAATGCAAGTTGGGCTGCTGATGATGTTGGGGCGCACCTGTCTCACCGGCATGTCCTCAAATACGCTCATCGCCTGCTGCCACTGGCTGCCCTTGCCACAGGCGCTGATGACTGCGCTGAAGCACACTACGTCGGGGCTGATGCGTTGGCACATGGCATCAAACAAATCCAAACACTGCTGCCACAAATGGCCCTTCTCACATGCGCTCATGGCCGCGCTGAAGCAAATGCGGTCACGAGAAACCTGGAGCTCAGGCATGGACCGGAAAAGGCGAAGAGCCACCTGCCATTGCCAGCCCTTGTCGCAAGCGCTGATGACTGCACTGAAGCTGACAACATCGCTGCGAGTCTTTGCGGTCGGCATGGCCTCAAAAAGGTTCAGCGCATGCTGCCACTGACTGCCCTTTTCGCATGCGCTGATGATTGCATTGAAACTAATTCGGTCAGGATGCACCTTGGCTGCAGGCATTGCCCAAAACAGATCCAAAGCGTCTTGCCACTGCCCGCCCTTCTCACACGCGCTGATGGCCGCACTGAAGCTAAGCACGTTTGGATTTACCTTAGCCTCCGGCATATCACTGAAAAGGCCCAAGGCCTGCTGCCAATGCCCGCCCTTCTCGCAAGCACTGATGGTGGCACTGAAGCTGATCACATCCGGCCGAGCCTTTGCATCAGGCATGGCGTCGAACAGGACTAAGGCCTGCTGCCACTTTCCACCCCTTGCGCAGGCACTGATTGTTGAGTTGAAGCTAATGAGGTCGGGATTTACCTCTGCCTGTGGCATCTTCCCAAAAATATCCAAGGCCATCTTCCAGTGACCTCCTCTCTCACAAGCGCTGATTGCTGCATTGCACCCAAACACGTTTTGCGGCACGCGCGCTTCAGGCATGGCCTGGAGCAACCTTGGTGGAGACTGAACTTTTCTTGTGTGGTGGTGGGACGAGACACAAATCGGTTTGTGCGGAAGTATAGGAAGCCTTGAACAACATAAGGCGGGTGTTCTTCCCCCCCCAAGAAAAAAACACAAAAACTAGAAAGTACCCCCAATAAACACGCTCACATTTCCCCAACGCGTCAAACGTCAGCGATCTGACCAAATCGCACCCGAGCAACCCGCAGGCCCTTTGCCACTTGCGAAGCTTCGCGCAGCCGGAAAGCTCCGCCGTGAAGCTTCGCGCAGTGGGAAAAGCCATGAGTTGCGATCTGTTTCTTGACCCATCCAAAGCACCGACCGTGTCTGCTTTGAGGCGTTGAACCATGGACCACACAAAACAGGCGTTGTCAAAATGTTGATGTTTAGGTTATTAGTGGCTCTTTTCTCGTCATTGGCTGACCTACTCCAAAACAGGTTTGTGCTGACCCGGGTTGAAGGGTTGCGAAAGCAGGAGCCCCCGATCAACACTTGTTGGAGCTGGATAAATCAAAAGCCGAACGGCCAAAGGACCTTCCCCCCCCCCTCCGCCCCCCAAACAAAAAAAAAAGCGGACCCCCAATTCCTGTCGATCTCGACCTTTATATCGCTCAGATTCCTCTGGCTTCCCTAAAACCGATCGCCAAAACAGAAGTCCTCAAGTTTTGGGAAACGCCAACTACGTCACGTTCCCACGCTCAAAGAGCTGGGTGGACGGATCGATCCCTTGGCTAGGGCCTCGCCCATACCAAGCTCGGGAGCGGCGAGCTAATCTTACGATGGGAACATATTCATCTAATAGATTCTAGAATCTATTCACCGGGCGAACTTGAGAAAACCCATCCGCTAAATCTCAGGGAATGGTTTGGGAGCAAGCCATTTTCAGGGGCCCAACCAGATCTGCGGAAATTAACTGAAGCTAAAAAGTAGAAATAAGGAATCCACATGTCAGGAATACAATCATCGTGGGTGACCTTGTTTACCCAGCTGGTAGAACCTGTGACTGACCTGAAATAGCTTGGAGGGGTGTATTTCGGAACCCTCCTTGGCCTTGGCGTGTGTAAAGAGAGTCTATGTCAACTTCTTGGAATGTCTCAAAGATTGGGAGAGCCCGCAGACGACTTTGTGACATCGGCTTATGACACCGGTCAATCCCCAACTCCCTCGCCTCCACTCCGGGCAGAAGCTTCGGGCCTGATGTCCCATTTGCACTGCACAATTGCATGCTTGGTGGGTGTGTTCATGTGTGTGTGTTGGGTGTGTTTCCCTCTGAAACTACGAATGATGAAACAACATGAAAGCCACATTTGCCAGACATCATGCTCGATTCCAGAGCTGACATGGGCTTGCTCCTTTGACTTGCGCGGCGTTCAGGCGAATCTGCGTGGATTCGAATGAGTAGAGTTCAGGGATCCTGGAAGACCATTTTCCTGTTCTTTTCAAGAGATCCCCCTGTCAGGTTCCATAAAAATTGGTAGGTTATCTGTCCATGTACTGTAGAGCTTGCCCCCGTCTTCACCAGTTCATCTGTTGCACCACTCAAACTCCCGCTCTGAAGAAAACAAACGCCAAAAGAACGGGCCACCAATCCACCGCTCTCTGACAAGAACAGTCCCTCGAACAATGAGCAAAGCACAGTCAGAGCCATCAGTACCGCGTGTCTCATCTAGGATTTTGATCATGCCCTCACAATCTCGGGAGCCTGTTTGAGGTCCCCTCACCCCTTCTTAAGAAGATCAGTTTCTGCTTCCGACAAGGCTGCTCTTTTCTACTGTTGCCAGCGTGTGCATTATATACTGGTGGTGTTTCACGGGCAGAGAAGGTTTGTAGTTTGCCGGTTCTCCATCTTTTCGTGGATGCATCAACTTGACAAAAGCAAGCAGGGTGGAACATCGAACACGGAGATGCGTCCATTTTTAGGGGCTACGCATGCCAGGAAGTCAATTCTTGTCTGAAAGGACAAAATGCAGACATGCAGTGCTGATAGGGATGCCCCTGGGACGATTCTAGTCGGACCTTTACCATTCTGGAATCGCTAAAGTAGGTAAATAGATGTTCGATGGGTGAGAGGATCGGTGAATCCTTAGAGGTATGACACAACAAACATGCCATGCCAATTTCATGCATCTTGGCTAGAGTCGACCTCAGATTATATGGGTGTGTCTTCTTTCGGGTGGGATTGCGCCCAAAGAAACAAACCGCATACCAAAACCTCCAGTGGCGATGGGGTCAAAATGACACCTTTGCTTTGGTCATTGACTTCACACTGGAGCTTACTTGGGTGCTCTAGATCCCCCAGCAAAAAGTTAAACTTTTTGCTGGTTAAAAGGACATATGAGGGGAATCCCAAGAGTTAAAGTCTAGAGATCCAACCCAATAGCAGTAGAGGTTCGTTGGCCCAGAGCTGAACCCATCATCGGCCTTCTTCCTCGTGCTTGTGCTTCATCTTCTCAAGGACGTCATGAAGAAACCTCCCGCTCTTGCCGCTCTGGACATGTGGCTCCTTAACTAGTTCCTCCAGTAGAGAGGTTAGAATAAGGGTACCCGATGTTGTTTTTTCTGTAGTCTATTTTAGTAGGGGAAACCCCCCAAAAAAAGCAAGGGTAAAAGGGCACTGCTGGGGGACCTAGTTCAGCTCAACTCTCAGTGAAACTGAACACGAAGGAAGCGCAATGAAAACAGCAATGCACAGAACCACAAAGCAACCATCGAGCGCCAAGAACAGTGAGCTCAGGAGCGCTGGGGTTGAATTTTGGCCCAAGAAGGAAAGAAGAAAGGACAGCAACTCCGTTGGTAAATTCTAAGTTCTGAGGTTCATGGAGCTTAACTCCAGCATCCCCATGATTTTCATGCCCAAAGCCAACGGCTTTCAACAGTGATGTTCTTTCACCCCCAGCCCGTGGTTACTCTCAATCAACTTGAATTGTAAGAAAATGCAAGAGATGCACTTTTTATCTCTGTACTGTATAGGTTGTAGTGTCTGATTCCACTTTACTTGAGTCTAGCTTGACTTTATCCAGGCTTGGCTCTGGCTTGAATGCCAAATATTATTCGCAGCCTGCGTGGATGTCTGCATGCTCAAACTGTCATACATACGTAGGTGTTCGCATCTTTCTTGCGCGGCAAAAACGCGTCTTACAGCGGTGTTGACAACGCCGGGGATTGCTGCAAAACACAAAACCAGGGCACCCAAAACATGGTCGGCGTCCTTCTGGCATTTCTTTGAACTCCAAATGGAGGTCGGACCCATGTCCAACGTCAGGACCTCACAAAAGGCCAAAAGAGACAAACTACGCTCTGCTGTTGTTGCCATGCCAGTTGCACCTGACATCTCTCTCCTCTTTGCTGACTATTTGGCGACCAAAGGATGCCGATGCCAGATTTACAGTTGGGTGACAGCGGATGGCACAACTCCCCCATTTTGGCTTAGCCATCTCCAAAGTGAACTGTGCCATCTGCTGGCACCCTAGTGTACGACCAGCTGCAGTATGCCGAGCTCAAGAACAGGATGGTGAGACACGCAAACGAACCGACAACTCAGCCCATACAAAAAATAACCCACTCAAACCGACAGTCATTGACCCACATCTCTTCCAACGGAGCCGGGCAAGCCGCGTCCGCCACATTGGATCCGGGCACCCCGGCATCTTCTTCTCTCCGTGCACGTGATGCCAGCCGTGGTGGCCGTGGTGGCCGTGAGTGTTCACCCACTTCATGAGGTCTGGGCCCGGCGAAGTGAAGCAATGCAAGAGGAACCTCCGGAAGACCCCAACCGATCTTTTCACGGGCGACCAAATAGGTCTGAGACATCTAGTGCCTGAGTTCATACCGCATGCTGTCTTGCAACAAGACACTGCCCTCCCAAGCGGTGCCAATGTCTCACAAGGCATGTAAAGTTTGTGCAAACAAGATCAGTCCGAAAGCGAGGGATCCGATTGCACTCGAACATTGCCTGGTTGCTCGTGCTGGAGTTCTGCATTATTGTGGGTAGATGGTGCTACGCAGCAATAGACCACAGAGACAGTATTTGGAGCATCGGTAGTGGCCCAGGGCGTTTGCGCGGCTTGAAGTGTCCAAGGCATGGTGGCTGTTTCCTGTGTTCATATTTTCAAGATTCCAATGTGTTATTTGGGCATCCTGATGATGGGTTTCCGGAAAGAAACGGCTTTTCCAAGTTGGGAGTACGTAGCACTTGCAAATGCAGCCACAGCGTTGGAAGTGGGAATGCGCTTCGAATGGCCGGTCGATGTTTTTGCAGGATGTTGACTACCGCACAAGGCAACACTATGAAAGCCCACAACCACATGCACCCATCTTCTCTTATCTATGCAAGCAGCTAGGTGACAGCATTTGCCTCTGCACACCAGATATACTTGAGCATACATCACATATTCAGGAGGTATGGCATGTTGGGTTTCCGGACCGTGGCAGCCGTCCGACGCGTTGGGGTCGCTGCACCAGGCCACAGCCTCGGTTGATGGTTTCTTCAGCCTTTGGGACCCGCGGGCCAGTGGGAACCACTGAGAATGGCCACAAGTGACAATCAGCTGACCAAGATGGGTGTGGCTTCAAAATAACATGTCATTCCCGAAAAATGGCACCTACGGAAAAGACAAAAACCTGAGTAACCAGCCTCCCAAACAGGTCTGTCTTTTTGAGGCTACCCCTTGTTTTGTTGGTCTAAAGGGAAGCCAACGGGAAAACCACCTGGCACGGCTCCTTTCCCCGGCCGAAACGTTGGCCGAAACAGGGGGCCGAAACCGGGATCCCGGGCAGCCACCGCAGCCACCAGCGCGCCGATCACCATGCACACACCTGCGGACTGCTGTTTTTGTTTTGCACTCGGCACGTGGGTCCATGGGATTTGGGAACAAAGGCACCCAGTGGATCGCATGGCCCTAAAGAGTTGCCAGAGAAAACCACGTCAATGGGAGAGGTCACATGATATTCCCGAGGTCACAAGGGCCCCTAAAAAGACACTCGGGCTTGCCTCTTGGCCCCCGGACAAATAAACGATCTTACTTGCGATTTGCGGCACGAGGGGGTTGCATTCATGTTGCCACAGCGAAGGTCTTTAGGCTAACCTCGGAAGGCGCCTGAACACTGAGGAAGTCCTCCCACGGCCCTTTTCTGATTCACGGGGGCCCTTCCACATCTCCATTTGTTGGTTCCAAGAAGCATGGACCATGCAGCCCACACACACAAACAAACAAACAAACAAACAAAACAAAACAAACAAAACAAAACAATGCAAAACAAAACAAACAAACACCTCCATTGACGGGCGAAAAATCAGACCGCTGAAACCTGAAGCCAAGCTGATCCGAACTGAGCTGAGCACACAGCACGCCTGGCCGAAGTTCGAGGAAAGTCAAGTTCCTCCGATTTCAAGAGCCTCGTCTTGCTGCACTTTTGGGGGCTACAAGATGAAATTTCATGCCAAGGCAGTCCACCCAAGGCCCCAGGCAATTCACTTCTCATTTCAAGGGGACAAACGCCAGTGGGGCAACATGTTGCTTCTCCATCACAGGGATGCGCTGTCCTGGCTTGTGCTGTCAAGTAAGGGCTACTGAATGAAGTGCTTCGTTATGTCCTTGCCAGGCAATATGTCTTTTTGGATTTCGGCATCGCCCAAAAACCTCCTCTGATTCATTGGAACAGGTTTATCAAGCCGGAGCGCGCTCCGGCTCCAAACTTTGATTTATTGTCCAAGGCGGAATGTGGACGGGTCAGTTAGTTCATCTGTGGCCATGAGAAACAAGGAAACTTGGCTTGCCGACATGGCTCCCTTACAAATGTCAGACTTGAATCTTTAACTATGCACTCCATGGACCTGTCACATGGGTGTAGGAGTTTGGCCCAGTTGCCCGGTACACCGGCGCCATCCCCCGCAATTGATGTTGATGCTAGCTCCAACCACGGAGCTTCCAAAGACCGGACATGGGAAAGGCGAAAGGGCGGAGTGCTGTTCTGTCACCAGGGGTCTGAGAACCTCTCTGGGCGGAAAGCGACTCGTTGACCCCTCGCTCTCAGTGCAACTCCGCAACGAAGCTTCAACAGCAGCCCTCCCAATCCCACTTCCAAACCGGTTGATTTATGCAGGGTTGGGAGGAAAAATGTCAAATCCCCACCCCCTGGTACTTTCTCTTAGGCAGCATCAAACGTTGTGCAGAGCACGTTGGTCCTGGGCGTTTCCGGGCCTCAGGTAAAATCACACCTACTTGTAGCATTGCGCAAAGAGGTCGTGTGGTGATCAAGGTTCCCTTACAAGCAATTCAATATACTGTCTGAAAGCTCAAAAGCTTCACTATCCCCACTGGCTCTACCTCCAAGCAAGCAGGGCACTCTCACCGTGAGGCACTACGCACACGCTGGGGCCCTTTCCGGGGAACCCTGCGAGCGGCATCACCACGTCTCACAAAGAAAGGTTCCTGATCGTCTGATGGTTGGCCACTTCCCATGCCATGGTCAAACTGCCCTCAGCAGGCCTTCGTTGTGGAAACTGCCCACTTCTGTATCACTAAAACACCTTCCAAGTGACTAAGTCGTTTCCAAACTCAGTAGGTTATGACCCTACTTAGTAGATTCTGACCAGGCTTACAAGTGGAAGAAAAGGTGGGTTGACTTATAACCGTTGAGGCACAGTTCCTATGCCTCCATTTGCTCAAGGCCCCCAAAAAAGGGATACGCCCAGTGATAGTTTCCCTTTGAAACCAACTGATTTCTTTTAAAGAATGAACCGATGCACCTTCCTAAGCATTTGGAAGCTTGAACCTCCGAGCTTTTCAGAGTTCGGTCATCGGCCTGCAGTCACCACCGACGCACAGGCCGGCCCGAAGGAGCGGGGGCTCCGGCGCCGCTCCTGGAGCGGGCAGCCGCTGATGGCTCCCAAGAAAATTCCCCAAGAACCATCAGGATGATGGGTGTCCTTTGTGCGGGAATCCCAAGACAAAAACCAGCTCACTGATGGTTCCCTTTGTGCGGGAATCCCAAAACGGTTCGTTCCAACTCTCATTCCCTACTGAGCACCAGTGAGATAGGGTCGGTCTGTGTCGGTGTGTGTGTTTCTTGACGGTACCCCTTTTTTGGGGCTAGAAAGAGAAATTGAAGGGAGAACGTCACAGACGGGAACCCGAGTGAAAAATGGGAAGGGGGGGTCAGGTGCAACAGTTGGGTAAAGCATTTCGCATGCTGAAAGCTTTCGCCCACAAGCCAATGGACGTGTCAAGACTGCTCAATGTGAACCTACTGCCGATGCCCTGATGTGAATGCAAATGCACGGCGTGCATTTGCGTTTTCGTCCACTGGAGAAAATAGAAACAATTCCAGTAGTGAAATTGATTCCCTTCACAGCCAGCAGGGGAAAGTAAAGAATATGTTTAAGCAACTGGAAGACAGCAGGGTCAAAGCCGAATCTTGGCTTCACCTCTGTTCGAGGCCACAATCTGCTTAGAGCTTCAGGATGCCGAAGCACAGTCAACAAGCAGCTGCCTGCTCCGAGTGGCAAGGCAGTTGATATGCATTGCAAATGGTCCAAAAAAGCGGACGCCTACTCCTATGGTTGTCAAGGGTCCCAAATGGGGGCCCTAATAGCGACGAATAAGACCTATTTCGGCTAATAGGGCCCCTGTTTGGGGGGCCCCTTTAATTAAGAGGGGGACCTCTAACAACCATGGGGGCCTACCAATTTGAAGAATTATCAACACCTCATATCTGCATACGATCTCCTGCAAATAGCAACGGTGTCGTGGTGGTTTCCCTTGACAGTCAACCGACAAGCCCCGGCTAAATAGGCCGACGGAGAGACGATGAATCGTGGATGCCGGACCGAACTGCGGTGCTTCTTGCAAAAGCCAAACCCGTTCAAAGAACATGCACAGAGAATATGATGTTCAGATTATTGTTCATCTTTTAGTCGACCCTGAAAAAAAACAAAAAAAAAAAAAAACAGTTTTGGAGGAGACCCCACCAAGGATTGCAAACGCCTCCAGCTCTGAAGGTGCCCTGAGTCTATGGGACAAACACAGCACAACTGGCATTGCTCTCTACGCAAGTGTCGCAGGGCAGATGATGCGTTCAGTGACCCTGGTACTCGAATTGGAGCCCTTGACCATGGTAAAGCCACCGAACAAATCGGGCAAAGTCTGCAACAACCACAATATGGATGCTCTTGTTTGACCCGTCTTGGTAAAGCCGAACAAATCTGGAAAGGCTCCAACAACAAACATATGGATGCTCCTGTTTGACTTTTCGGCACACCCCAACCATGCGGACATTCGCTTGATTCCGACCTCCATAGGCTTGCAAAAGTAGTTCAGGGCAACGGCGCCCCAAATGCAGCAGGCGCACGGCAGGCCGCACTGGCCGAGATGGCGAAAGGCGAGAGGCGAAAGGAACGTCCCTCGGATCAAAAATCGAGACATTCGTTGTTTGGCTGGGGACCCGGGTGGGGTGAGTTGTACCGGCAAGGATGGGGTGAGTTGTACCGGCAAGGATGGATGCTTCGCTGACTGGCTTTGTGCTTCTTGTTCTTGTGCCCGGTTGTGGCGGCTTTGCTGTGCCAGCTGCAGTATTGGTTCCGCGGCCGGAGATGCTTATTTGCTCGGGCAAAAGGCCACCTTTATTCAGTGAATTGCAAGGATGTCCCATCCAACAAATGGAGAAAGATCCGGCCCACTTTCGGCAGTCGCCTCTCAACGTTAAGCCCATTGGCTAGAAGAGGTTCTCGTCACCAAACTTCTAACCGGCATCCCAACCATCCGAGGTCTCGTAGTTGGCTGCAAGCCCACCAGAAATTCCTCAATTCGTAAAGCCTACCGACACCCATCTCACCTTCGGATCTGCCCTGCCAAGCTGTTCAATTCAGTCCAGTTGCAAGCTTGGAGCAACTTGAATTGGAGGCGGCCAGGCTGACTTGCCTCCGCCCATGAGAAGTAGCTCTGCAGGCATGTCGGCTTCTCCCTAAAATCAGGCCACACACAAGGCGCGGGTCGCTTCCAAATCGAGTATGCGGTGGCCATAGCTCCGCTCCCCCTTGCATTCTCAGCAATCTGTTTTCAGGAATGGCCACCGAAGCCTCCGGAAGCTGGGTGGTAGTTCAATCAATGATGGGCGAAAAACGGGTTGAAATCAACAGCCGGGAGTGGCGTGGCGGGTGGCGTGGAGGGGCGTGGAGAGAGGGGAAAGGGGTGCGGAGGGGAGCGGAGGGGAGCGGAGTGGTGCGGAGGGGAGCGGAGAGAAGCGGATGGAGTGGATCGAAGTGGAGTAAGTGAGTGGGTGGGTGGGTGATGCGCGGATCACTCTTTTTTGGGGGATTTTGGGTGACGACTCTGCAAGCATCGTTACCGAAAGTTCGTTTCATGGTACGCTTTTCCATTCCGAGGGCCGAGACCTGGCTGAGCGAGAGTTCGGGCGGAAGTGCTGCCCCAATACCACGACGCGACCCAGGTCGGCTTCCCGGGTCCCGTCTCGGTTTCGTTGGGATCATGTCGTTCTTGCCGTCTTGTTTACGCGCTTGCCATTTTCACCCCGGGTGCTTTCAAAACATTGGCTTGGTTCTAAGGTCCCTTGAGCGCTCGGGGATCGTTTTAAAATAGGGAAAGTTTTAAAAGTGGTGGCTTACCTGGAATTTCTCCTTCAACCAACCCAAAAAGGTCCCAATGAAAAGACACTCCCCCTACATTGCCACTAATGGGTGGCTGCAACTGAAACAGAATATGGGTTTGTCTCAAAAGTATCTTTCGGTTTCTCTATACATATATATACACCAAAAAGTGTCTCAAACTGGTGCACCCCCTTTGGTGGGTCTTTACAATACAGGGAAACTTTGCAATACCACAAAACAAACCTCACAAAAACCACCACCTTGCACAAATTTACAGGGAACCCCCAAGGAAACAACCATGTTGGGACAGGAAAAACCATGGAAACCCAACAAAAAAAAAACAAAAAAGACAAAAACCAGGGAAATCAACAAAAACAACCATCTTGGGACAGGAAAAACCATGCAAACCCAAAACAAACCACAAAACAAACACAAAAACCAGGGAAACCCCACAAAAACCAAACCACCATCTTGGGACAGGAAAAACCGTGGAAACCCAACAAAAACCACAAACCAAACCCGTAAAAAACCAGGGAACCTCCACAAAAACAACCATCTTGGGACAGGGAAACCCCACCAAAACACCTTCCGGCCACGAAATGGGGAGAAACCCCAGCGTTGCGCTGGGAAGCCCGGACCACGAGGCACACCAGGAAGCTGGCGCCGAAGGCCGCCCAGGTCATCATGGCTTGCTGCCGGTCCGCCTGAGCTGTCTGCGGCTTCGTTTGCTGGTTGGAGGTGGTTCTTTGGGAGGTTTTTGTATGTTTTTGTTGGAGCGGTGTTTGGACCCACAGTCGTGTTTGTGGCTGTTTTCCGGTTTTTGTGCTTGCTGCTGTTTGGATGTTTGTGTTGGGGTCGTTTGTGAGTGCCGAGGGTTGTTCATTGTTTTTGTTTGAGGGTTTGTTTTGGGTGGTCTGTAGTTTTGGAGGGTTGTTGGACCCACAAACTGCTCGCTTGAAATGTCAAGGTAAAAGGTGCCATGTTTCAAACTCCCAAAATGTGGGTCATGGTTCTGTGGGTCCAAACAAGATTCTTTCTCAACTTCACTTAACTTGGAAAAGGAAGTGGAAACCTGATAATTTCCCTTACACCAAAGCAAAAGAGGATTGGCACGGAACCTTTGAGGGTTGCGGTACATACATGTACACACGGAACGCCAAACATGGGAACCGCAAAGGAGTTTCCTCTAAGAATGGGAGTTGTTAGGTTCCATGTCAACTTACAGGAGAGTATCCCAATGGTGAACAATATTGATAAACAGTAGGTTCAAGAATGTCTTGACAAAGGGGTTGAATATTTGGGCAAGAAAGCTCAGTGACACAAAAAAGAAGGGGTTCCTTGGCTTTCCCTTTTAACAAGCCAGAAAGGCTTCCCTCGAGAAAGAGACAATCTGGATATGAATTTTCTTGCTGGTTCTCAGCGGGGTGAGGGAGTGACCTCTTATAATCAACTATCCCTTCTGGTTTCCTTTAAGGGAACCCCCAGGCTCTACTGAGCACAAGCAAGTTTTCAATGTGGTCCAACCGGTTTCGAGGGTGCTCAATCAACATTGGTCCAGGTGAGTTTTGAGTCACAACGCGGAAACAGAGTTGGACACCTCCGCGGAAAGCTGACTGACAGGCCCTCGCATCTGGCGGAAACGAAGGGCAACCCACGGGAGAATGTGCAGGGTGCAAGCAAACCAAGGACACCCATGGTGAAGCGACTTTTGCAAGGGGAAGTGTTGAAAGGCGCCCTGCGTGAGAATGCATTTTCCAAGAAGCCACGAGGCAATGCTCAGCTAGGTTTGACATTCTGTGAACCGTGCGGCATCCAGGCAACATTGGAGCAAGTTCATCTGTCAGCGAGATCAGGTTCAAGGAAGATTCGGAAGCAACTGAAAGCAATGTTCAGCCAACATGCAAACTTCGGTCAGAGTTCTGGGCTTGCGACAAGGGCGTCGACTTGGACGGACGGAGGTTCCACTTTGGGACGGGCAGGGAAGCCGAAACCAACTTTGAGGCTGGCCTCTTGACCCCCTTCGAAGATACATTAAGGAACTCTGTGCAAGATCAAGTCTGGTCTTGAAAGGGGCGTGCTGATCCCCCGAACTTCTTTCCCGCAAGGGAGGTCTAAAAGGCAAGGTCTGCTGCGAACGTCAAGGATCTTGAAAACTCCCGTTGATTGCCAAGTGTCCCCGAACTCAGGATTCAATTCATGCCAAATCGCTACATATGGATGTGGGAGTACAGGAAATAGCTCATGCAGCAATGCATGCATAAGGTGAATCCACCCTCAGCGCCGACATTCAGATATAGACACGGACCATTAGCAAAACATCGAGTCAAACAGGCAAAGAAAAGCTGTGGCATAGTAGTTGCGTGGTCATAGTCCTCTCATAGACATGCTTACCATGGCTGTCTAGATGCCCTTGTCCTGTTTGCGCAAAGTCCCTAAGGGCTGATGAGCATCCTGTCAACCCCGCCTAGCAGGCAACTGCTCGACCTGGTCAAGCAAAACAAAACATACGCGCAGACAAAGAACAACATGACAAACAATTGTACCGCTACTTGTTGCTTCTTGCGTGCCATCAACAAGTGAGTGGTTGCACAATCAACCCAAAACAACTGCCTGGGGTTGCAAACAAGCTATGCTCCCAACGTGACATTAAGACCACCAAGAGAAATACAGATTCTTCTCCAAATGGAGGACACCCCGCCCAAACAAAACAGGGGCTGCTTCCCTTTGTCCCTTTGGCTTTCCTTTGCAAAAAACCACTGTCCCCCCTCCCCCGGCGCGGCCCAGAGGCCTCGTCGGCATTCACCACGGGCTGCGGAAGCAACACCTGCGCTCACGATGGAGCGAGCCCGCTCGTGTGTTGTGTCCCGTGGATCAAAAGGTCAAGGAGCCAAAGACGGACTGATTGAAGAGTACTTCCTTGCCCAGGGAATCCGGAAAGATTTGTTTTGTTTTAGCCACTCAAGCAAAGTCGGTTGAAACTAGCATGGTCGCCAAAGACATCAAGGTTGTTGCGGGATCCAGTCATCCCTTGCAGCCCTTGAAGTGATGCATCAAACCTTGGCAGGCAAAAGGAAATAGCAATGGTCCACCGTCCAGGCAGGGCCGCTGATGGGAACTAAAATGAGAAGAAAACTAAACAGAGCTCCACCCAAAAGTGAGCAAATTTGCCAAAAGGGTGACTGGCTGTTCTTTAAGTGAAACGGTGCAAAATTCAAAGATCCTTCTGCAAGAGCAGCAATCTGAGGACATGGTGTCTTGGAGACAAGCGGTTCTAACTGGCAAGTGCTTCGCTATGAAGAGCCAACTCAGCAACGGGGAATCCCATTTTTGCCGCCTTGGTGAGAATCGCCCATATCCTGGATTCCTGAGATGTTCTTGCTTTGCCCATTTGTTCATTTGCAGGATTTCTAACAGGGTACATGTTGGCCATGTGGAGAATCACAGATGACGTTCTTGTGGGACGGGAACAAATTTGAACTCGCAAAATGAATCGAGGAACAGCCAAGCCCCCAAAGGCCGAGCAAAACGGAAACTCTGGTCAGCAAGACATTGTAGTTGGACATATTGCATCACAGTTTTAGGCACATGGATGTTACTGGGGCGTGCCTCAGCAACACATGTTCACTGCAAAAATTGCCGACTGCTGACCCCTGACCTGAATTTTAGAACTTCGGTCTCTATTCTGTCGGCAAGGCAACCATGAACTCGTAGTACCTGTTCGAGTCGAAACCTCAGGACCTGTGAGATGTTCCCTGCAAAGCGAGCCGTGTATTCTGAAGGTCCTTGAGTCTCATCGTCACAAAAATCCGACTGACATTCATTTCACCAAGCTTACTGGGTCAAGACAAGAATGTTCAGTGGGCAATCGCAACCCAAACAAACTCCACCCTCCACTTGTATTCTTGGGAAAGGGGCAACTTCTTGTCAGAAAGGAACAAACATAGTCAGGATCCCCGAGCCCCTTAAAAGCATTCATGTCTGCTTGTGAGGTTGCTCCCCGGCAAAATAACATGAACCCCCCAAAAAGAAGAGTTCCCCCAAAAGAGACGATGCCTCCATTGCAAACATGCTGGCTTTTTCGTCCAACTCGCGACAGCGTGTCGCCTCCCGCGCTTGCGCAAGGCTATCGGTTGCCACTGGTGCTGCAGGTACTGCAGATACCGCAGGTGCGGCCACCACTTCTGGCCGGGCCGCAAAAAAAAAGGCATCCTGGGCCCCGTTTTCCTGAGCCTGCGGGTGTGCCTTTGCGTTCATGTTTTTATCGCGCTAAAACGGAAACCCGAAACGGAAACCAGCCATTTTGGAAGTCCACCATTTTGAAACGAAACCGTGTACTTCCAACCCTTTTTGAGCCCGTACATCCTTCTACCTGTACCACAGGTGTCCAGTGGTTGCTAAGTTGCTACATGGTCACCAAGGGCCTGACTTAGGGAAGAACGGAGGACAGGCCTCTCAAGCTGCATCAACCAGGAGTCACTGACACGAAGAAAGGCACCAAATGGAAAGAAGGGATCTGCTTGTTCCAGCTGATCAACTGAGGGGCAAGGCTTCGGTAGGGCCAAACTGAAGTTCCAGACCCCCCCCCAAGTTCGCGAACATTGGGTCTGGTATACCGTGAAATGTTGAAAGCAGCCCAACAAGAAGAGAGGCAGTGTCTGGCAAACAAGTTCTGCCGCAAGTCGTTTTCACCCAAGACTTGGTGGTTCTCAGAAAGGAATCAAGAAGGGCTTTTGGAATAAACCCGGGGGGATCCCGTGAACATCAATTATACTCCCACAAAAATGGCACCTGACAGAGGCTCCAAGAGAAAGATCTAGATACTCTCCCACAGGTGCCTTCTGTTAGTGGAAGGGAGGGTAGCAAGAAAAGCACCTGAGAGGGAGTGCCTAGACCATGTTCCTCTTGGACCCTCTGTCAGGTGCCATGTTAGCCAAGACAAGACGAAGATCATTTTCCCCGCGTTGCTTGTGAGCCTAGACGTGCCACGGGCAAAAAACGCTTCGCGGACGCCTGGAGCAGGCACTGACACAGTGAGCACTGCTCCAGGCTGCACCGTCTCCTGTAGCGAGCATCTGGGTCCGAAATCCGCCCGTGGGTTCAAGTAGCAAATGGGTCGGTCTTATTTGGAAAGAAAACCCTTTGGGTAAGGTATTTAAAGGAAAGCCCAAAGGAACACCACCACCAAAAAGACACACCCATATGGGTGTGTCCTAAAAAGGGTACTCCCAAAAAAGGTGGTTGATCTTGTCCTGTCGCTTCAAACCCATCCAAGCACGGTTTCTGAATTTTCAGACAGGCTCACGTGAAAGCGTCGGGCATCAACATCTCTGCTAAACTTAAGACACACCCATATGGGGCTGTCTTCTCTTTTTCATTGGACCCACCTCCCAACACAAAACGGTGGCTTTCCTTTTGGTGTCCCTTTAAAACCACCCCGAAAAAAAGAGAGCGCTTCGGCCCCCCCAACAAAAACACACACACACACAAGCCAAAACGGGGTGCCCACAAAAAGATGTCCCCCAACAAAAAACAAAGTTGTTGTCCTTTTGGTGTCCCTTCAAAAAACAGGGTTCCGAAACAAAAAAACACACACACCAAAAAACAAAGAAGTGGCTTTCCTTTTGGTTTCCCTTTGAAACCAAAAACCAACAGGGGCTTCCCCAAAAAAATCATTCAAAAGCACAACAATAAAAGGGCTTCCCCCCCCCCAAAAAAAAAGGGAGAGACCCCAATCTGCTCATCAATCAAACATGCTCTTGGCGCTGGGTTTGGTCAGGTGGAAGCGGAATGGCCCAAGCCTTGGCTTTCTCTACGCTTTCGTATGGACACTTGGGAAAGCCCATGCGAAACCACGGGGAAATCCTAAAATCCAGATGAAACCCATGTGGGGGTTCATCAATATTCCCTTCAATAATGACCCAAAGGCTTGATTCAAGATAAGACTCATGTTAACGCAATTATATACTTTGATTCACCATCATCAATCAAGAATTCCTCAGGCAAAAAAAAGGCAGCCTCATGTTCGAATACGTGTACCAACTCCCAAAAGAAGCGACAAAAAAGAATCAATACGCAAATGATCTCTCCTCCTTCCCAAGTGAAAAGCCAATGAACTTGTTGCTGCCCGGTTTGGATCACAGAATCTTGACGAAGGTTCCCCTATGGAATGACTTCTTTCAGGTCTCATGGGTTGGCTCATATTCACCCCTGGTGGAGATAGGGCCGTAACTCATGGAAGACCAGATCCGGATCATTGGGGGGAGTTTCACTGGCGTCAAACCTGGCACTACAAGTCCTGTACGGAGGTCGTCACACGCTGGCCTAGGCATGACATGAAAGGCGCACAGGCGTGTCCTAACATTGGATTTGAGGAGCCTTGCAAACACCAAAGGGACATCAAGCTCCCTGCGTCTGGGCGCTGGAAACTTGCCAACCTGAGTCAAATGCCACTCCAAAAGCAATCAACCCGGGTTCATTGAACGTCTGGTTGATGGATAGGTCGGGCGTCGCGTCGGGTGTCCCATTGATCGTGTTTACAGCGGGCCTTATCTGTCAGGGGAAACAACCCCTGCTAATCATCCGCCAGATTGACTCATGTGAGCCAACAACTACTGTAATGGCCTAAACGAACAACAGAGGGTTGCGGGGTGCCTTGCCTTAAGACCAGCAAACTGTTGCTACTTACTTCCCCCCCTTTACAACTCCCCATCTCTTTTCCAGCTTTTGCCCCCAGCCAGGGGTGCTGGTGTTTGAGTCTATCCATGTTTACTAACCTCAAAGTCTCAGAAACGGGCACACTGGGGCCAGGGTTGGTTGAGCCGTCCCCTTGGTGTACCCTGTTTAAAGCAGTATTGCTTCAATGACAACTGACATCCCCCCCCCCACGACAACATGGCTGGCTTTCTCTCGCTTTGCCTTTTCAACCCCATCCAAAAGGCATCCAAGTAAACCCATGGTCCCAAAATCATTGTCGGACCATGAAGAAGACAACTAGCCAAGGGCACGCCCATATCAAAGCCTGGTGCTAAAGGAGTCCAGCCAAAGCCCATGCTAGAAAACCAATTTCGTGGAGAACATTCCGCACTTGGTACATCTGTGCAAGGCTCGGAGCAGTGATGAAAAGATGTCAAAAGACAACCCCTTCCGGTGGGTGACCTAAATATAGAAGGCAGGGGGACAAAGGAACCGCATGCTTTTGTAAAAATATTGTTGTTTTCAGGTGGGTTGAGAGGGCTGAACGTACCTAATTCAGGCAGGTATTCAGTGTCAACACATGGACTTGGACCGCAACAATAGGTTTCGGTGTTCTGTTTGCTTTCCCTCAACTCTCCCAACCACCCATCCTCAACGGAAACTTACAACTGGGCGTCCTTTTAGACCACTCATGTGCTTGCTTCACTTGCCGTATATTTCGCCACTTCCACTCGACTCCAACCGACAGGGTGACGTGACCGCTTGGGCCAGTGGGCCGTTGGGCATGGTGAAGTTGATCTGCTGCCCCGCAGTGGCACCGCTCGGGATGGCCACCTTCCCCGATCCGGCCTCCCAACCCCTCTGATTCATGTGTTCAAACTGGGGACTACATATGGGCGGCTTCAGACCGGTCTCTATTTACAGGGTAATGGGCAGGGAAAAATTGGCCTTCGGAGGGAAACCAAAAGAAACCATTTGCCAATTCTCTGCCCTTGGGGTTCGGTCCTCTTCTAAAAGCTTGGAACAACCCTGTAACCTGCAGTTCTCTGCGGATTGCCACAAGTGACTCGCCTTCGTTTGCTGAGGCATGGTGTCTTGCTCTCCAAGTTTAAGAAATTGTGAAGTCACAATACATTCTTCCTTGCTTCATGGGTGGTGCCCCATTTCCCTTGATTCTTAATCAAAGCAAGTTCACAAGGAACTTCCGTGGTCACACTGGATGAAAGCTAGCTTTGGGACAGAAGGCAAGAAAATAATAAGCACGCACGAGAATCCGTGCGTTATTGCGGGATTCAATATTAGTTCGCCAGGCAAGTGTAGCCCTTTCGCACAGCACTTTCAGAAGGTCAGGTGCAGACTTCGTGGTATCCGCAGCACTGTCGCAAGGTCAAGTGCAGATTTTGTGGCAGGCGCAGCACATTCGCAAGGTGAGGTGCAGGTTTTGGTGGCAGGCAGAGCAGTTTTGCTGTGAGAAAAAGAGAAAGAGGAGAAAGAGAAAGGAGAAAGAGAAAGAGGAGAAAGAGAAACGAGAAAGAGAAACGAAAGAGACAGAAGAGAGAGAAAACAAAACAAAAACAAAAACACATGAAACAAATCCGAAGAGAGAGAGAGAGAGAGAGAGAAAGAGAGAGAGAGAGAGAGAGAGAGGGAGAGGGAGAGGGAGAGGGAGAGGGAGAGGGAGAGGGAGGGAATGGGAAAGAGAAAGAACAAGGGAAAGCGAAACATAATACAAACTATAATTCCTACATATTGAAACTTCTGCTGCCCCCGCGGCTTCGTTGGCTCTGCTGGTAATATGAACGCATAATATCGCCCATTTGTGCCATAGGTTTGCTTGGAAGCTGGCCAAAAACTGCAGGCCTTCAGAGGCATTCCCTTTGAAGACAGAAATGGCTCTTGGGGCAAAGGTTGTAGTCTCCCTTGTGGTTTCACTGCCCAGGCAAGGTTCGATTTGCCCAGCGCTGCGGTTTTTACATCACCTCAGTTCCCCCGTTAGGGACCTAGAACTAAAAGGTGATCACCTTTTGGGGCCATGAATCATGAGTAAAACGGGAAAACCAAAGGGCTTTTCCATTTCGATTCGCTTTGAACTGAGATCATCCCAACCAGTTCAGGGCCTTGCCTTCACGAGTGAGGCCGGCTGGCCCAAGACCTCCGCGTGCATGACCTCAGGCAAACGGCGGGCGCGCTTTCGAGAAAAGAAGAAGAAGAAGAAGAAGAAGAAAAAAAAACGCTTGGTTCGGAGTAGGCCTCCCTACTCCAACCTGGAACCTGAAAGAGAGAGAGAGAGAGGGGAGAGAAAGGGGCCTTGGAGGAAGATGAACCGAACAAGGATCCCAGTCAGGATTTATGAATGATGATACCCCACTGTGGTTTGGAGTGGTTGTTAGACGCCATTTGCTGTCAAGAGGAACGGGGGGTTCGACTTCCCCAACCAGACATCTTACCACCGGTGGAGGTCACCGATTGCATTCTCACTCCCTGAGGGAATAGTCTGGAGGAAATAGTCTGAAGATGCGTTTCTTCGCTGAGCCGGTCTTCCCAAAACAGCAAATCTAGAAACTGACTTCAAATCTTCCCGAGGATCGGTCCTTCAGGTCTCTCGTTTCCGTGGAAGGAACCCTCAAGCCAGGAAATGTCCAAGCAAGCCCGGCTGGCTCTTCCAAGACATGGTCCTCTGAACACCCTTCAAACCATTGGCCCGGGTGATTGCAGCCCTTTGCAGACCTGGGAATTGGTGTCCTCGTGTTCAGTTGAAGTTGCATGCTGGCTCCGCTTACTTCCCATTGCAAGCTTGCAGTGTCATGGGCGATCAAACAGACTATTGCAGGTGGAATATGCAACATGTGGGTGTGGCTGCTTTGAGGGTACCCTTTTTGGGATCGTTTCAAAGGGAATCGCAAAGGGGACCTCGTCTTCTCCATGGGGAGGGGGGGTCGTTGAACTGGAACATGTCCCCGTTGTTGCCAACTTGGCAACGCGATCTTCAGCTCTATTCCCGAAGGGCGACCAAATCAGCGGTTGGAAAGAGCAACAAGAAGCTGGGTGGGAAAATTGAGCAGAGGGGCGTCTACATGCGGCCCACAACATGGCCAAGAACTTGCATCCAAAGCGCATAGGCTGACGTACATTGGCTGTACCATGTGCATTTGCGTGTATCGAAATTCCAGAGTTGAACAAGGGCCAATCATTGTCAGTCGGCCCCTTTTCATCAGCACCCAAAAGATAGTGCCAAGCACAAAGTCTATTCCGAACAAACGCGTAGCCCCGGCCCAGCCTGAGAGGGAGATCCTGAGCGGGCAAGGCTGATCTGCGCCTATCCGAGTGACCTGAGGTAAGGATACCAGAACGCGGTCAACGTTCAACCCCCAACGTAGGTTTCGAATACGTTCTGCCATCTGCTGTTTCTTCAGCCAAGGGGGCAAACACGTAAGATTGTACCAAGCGCATCAACTTGTAAACTGGAAAGATCATCAAAAGTGCCTACCCAAAGATGGAAAGTCTGGTTCCTCAGAAAGCGGCAGCAAACAACGTTTTGTCGTTGTGCGATCGGGTCGCCATGTCGCAAAAGCCTCGGCTTTGTTCCAGCAAGATGTAGGCAGAAATCAAGAATACATCCACCCCTTCCCCTTCGCCCTAAGTTGAGACGAGTAGTGATCCTTCTCTGAAAATGTGCCATCTCCTTGCTGCGTGGAAAGGCGGTGTCAAAACTAAGACCCCATGGTCAGTCCACTTTGTAGGGCAAGAGAGGCCCCTGATTTGCAAGGCTTCTTTTTGGTTCAAGCGCGAGGCGGGATATACGTACATTGAGGCAATTGACAATGGTCATCAGCTCAAAATTCCTATTGACTGGCAAGGACGTATGGTGCAAACCCGACCTAGACCCGGTTAGCTAGAGAGACATTTGCGAGTGGGTCAAGCCACACGTTGCTTCGACATGTGTAAACCTTTCTGTGAGTCGTGGCAGAGTCATCTCCGAACACTCCAAGACACTTCTGAAGTCTGGGCGCCGTGACCCGGGCAACAGGAAGTTTGTGTGCCATGCTCAACCCAAAGTCGAGTGAGAGAAACTGGAATTCTTGCAAATCGTTGCTGTCACATCTGCGTCGCAGGGGGACCTCCAAAAGGACGACTTTCTTTGGCTTCCCTGTACACAAACCCCAAACAGGGTACCTCGCAAAATAAACACACATACACAAACACACGTATACTGGAGAGAGTCGAAGTTCGCAGAATACACCAGTATGAGGTGCTTGTCAAACTCACTTTCCAGGCCTCCAAATGGTTGCGCAACGTTCCCCCTCACTGCCCCGGACGCGTGGCAGCCCAGGGTTTCAACCCCGTTCCGACCAGGCCTGGGAAGATTTCCGTTGAAAAATGTGCGAGAAAAAAGCGACACTCGTTTTGATTGGTTGCCATTCTGGAAGCCCGCCTGAAAGAGGGAGATCAGTTGCAACAGCCAGGCCCCCGGCCTTCCGGCATTTCCAAGGCCTCGGCGCAACGGACCGGCAAACCATGGACCCCGCGTTCGCCCTGGGATCGTTCGCACATCAAGCTGATGGCTCACAGCCATCCTGAGGCCTAGAGCCATTCTACATGTGACGGGCTGAGCCTTGCGCAGGGCCTTGTCCATCAAGCATTGCATTCGCCACATCTAGTGCTGGATTCGGCCTTTCTCTGAATAACGGCACTGCCACCCCCACATTGTGTCCCATGACGGCGAAACTTGTTTTTGAAACCAAGAGCAACCACTGGAAATGGAATCTCGCCTGTACAAGAGCGGGAAAAGGACTTCTTGTTTGCAAACAGGTTTCTCTGCTTTGGTCACAGCGGGACATAATCCTTTTATATAAACATAGCCTTGCTCCACCGACGACATGCCAGAAGCCTTTCGGGATCGGTGTTTCAGGGAAACCCACATGATTCACCGTCCATTCGATGGGGTCCCGACCTTGCGCTGACAAAGACACAGAAAGAAGCCATTAACGCGGAAAGTACATACCATATGAGCAAAAGAGCTGATCTACTGCAACATAACCCACTGCAAGGCCAAACAAATTACAATGGCACCATAGTAGAAAAGCGTTCGCAGGCAAGTACATGTGTATATATATATATTTACACATGTGCATATATACATATATATATATATATATATGTGGCCTGTCCTCATATCCCCTACCAAAAGTTTAACTTTTGGTTACCACGAACTTACTCACTAAACCAACTAAAAACCTCGAAAAGCCTGAGGAATCGACCGATTCGCTGGGAACCGCCGTAAGATATATTTATATATATATGCACATTTCGCCTTTGATTGATGCCTTCGTGACCGGGTTCCTTCACAGACGTTGGGAAGAGGTGTTGGTTGCTATCCATATCAAGAAGAGAACGCCTGAATGCTGGGTGAGTCGTAAGAAAACACCAGCAACAAGGGCTTCCGATGAAACGGGCCTTCATCATGGGTGAGCTAAGGCCAAGCAGAACCCTTGAGGTCACTACAGGCTCCCCCAATCGAGGTCTGTTGAAAACGCCCTAACTATCGCAAAGGGATGATGAAGGCTGGTCTGCATAAAAGTTGTTTACTTTTTGTCAGTTGGCGAGAAAACACACATGACCCCGAAAAGTTAAAGGATACACATCCAACGAAATCGCAGCCAAGTCTACTAGGACATTTTCTGACAAACCTCAGCTTGAAAGGGGCAGCCCGTTTGAAAGTGGCCATGCCCACCCGTCCGCCTGTAGCACAAAGGCACCACGTCAGACAAATTCGCAGTAGCTCTGAGCCGCGGGAAGAGCATGGGTTGGTCTCATGGGAGCCCCCCTCGTTTGGGTGTTTGAGAAACGAGGAAAGCAACCTGAGTCATAATCAAAACCCGGTATCAAAACGGTCTACCCAGCTCCCTGTAAAGAATTAAGAAGGCGGCCGCAGCTATTTATGGTTGGAATTGTTGGGATTGTCCCTTACTAACCCTCATCTACCCGGGTTTTGATTGTGGCTCACCTTGTGATTTTTGAGGGCCCCGTTCTTTTCCCTGGTTCGTGGATGGAACAACAAGAAGCCAAGTGGAAGCGCTGATTTCAAGCATGAGTGTGCCGCCGGACCTGTAGGGATGAAACCTACGCGCTTCCCAACATTGGAACCGTTTTGAACGATTTTGATGGCAGCCGCACGTTGAAACCGACCATTGGGGGGCACCCTTCTTATGGACACACCGAAAAGCAAGCTCGATACCCCTCGTAACTCAGCAGCTTGTCCACTCAAGCCTGCAAGGGTCCGTATGGTTTCTTTGGTTTCAGCTTAGCCTTCCGCCCCACCAGGCACCCCTTTTGGTTTTGACACTGTTCCAACGTTCACCCTGAAACTGGGTGTTCTAAGAGAATCCGGACCCCTAGTTCAAGAAGCCCCCCCGCCCGAATCCCCCTTTGCAGAAAACAATTGAGCGATTGCGTGAGAGTGCAAAGACCACAATTTGAAGGGTCCAAAATGTGATGTTGACGACTTTGACCCACCCCCCAAATTCGAATGCAAGCAATCTTCCACCGGCGCTCCCTTTTGCCAGATGCTGTTAACACAGGCCTGGCAACTCGGTTAAATCCCTGGCACGGACGCTCGGCAGGTGGCCGCGGGGGGAGTTCAAACAAGAAAAGCTCGCCTGCGAGTAGGGCTTGCTCACCTCCAGCAAGAAAGACTTACAAACAAGCTTAGCCTGAGGGAACCAAGACCTTTCATGAAAAGCCGGAAAACGGCAAGTCAAAGCGCTGGTGTTCTAGGCAGATGCCGAAACACATCACCGCACCCGAGGCCATCCTGCTCCGCGCGTGGAGTAAATGGTCCTTTTGCAAGGCTTGACACCCAGCGCTGTGCCGGGTCGCGCTGTACTCCTCGCCAGGACCCTGCCGAAAGTGCAAGGACTCCGCCACGTTGGTCGCTCGCGCAGTCGATGGGCCAAATGGAATCCCAGTTTCCAGTTTCCAGCTCTCTGGAAAGCCATTAAAACAGAAAGAATGGGAACAGGGAATAGGCCACTGATTTGCTCCGCACTAGGTCTGTGCATGCCACCACAAATCCAGGCAGAATGGAGGCAAACCCAGCACAGATAGCTTGACTTGTTTGAGGCATCGAGAAGGCAGGGCGTCCGACGCACACGAAGTCACTGAATACTTTGATTGATTCATCTGTGATTCAGCGGATGTGGAAGCTGTCTTGCTTGCTTGGAGGCCTTTGCTGAACCAGGGCGCGAGATTCATGCTAGCCTTTGCTGGCAAGCTTGTCATCGTGCTGCTGTGGGCATGTTGGAGCACCTGGCCGTTAAACTGCCGGTTCTCTTCGAAGACGTTACGTATTTGGCAAGTCACGGCCGTCATCTGAGTATGATATCTGATTGGAGACACGTGGAGTTTGGTCCACGTGCACCAACCAATTGATCATGAGAACCACCTCAGAATAATCAAATCAAAGACAGCAATACTAAAGTTAATATCATTGCGAATGATGGATGCCTCAGGAAGCGCAAACCAATCACGATCCCAACCCCGCTTTCAAAAAGTAGACGACGGCCTCACACGTGCTTTCCGGTCGAAGGGACGAGTGCCAGTGAACGAGGCGCACGGATGGACAGACTACAGGAACAATTATGGCGTCTGCGCAAGCCCCCTGGCAATATCACGCGCACTGCTAACTTGCACAGAAATAAGGCGTCCATGATTCAAGCTTTACCTCCGTCCGCGAAGACTACTTTGTTTTTCACAGAACTCAGGCTCAAGCACTGAGACTATTTTCGTGGTGGTAGCTTCTGCTCAGCTCAAGCATGAACCCCGGCGCCCAACTCTGAAAGCCGATTCTTGCCAAAGTGTCAGATCCTGGGGCTATAAGCAGGTGCTGTTTTGTTTTACTTATGGTCCTGCCAGCGAGCAAACCAAAAATCAAAAATTAACCTAATGCAACCTGTTTACCAGGACGCACGCGTCTGTCTGTTGACTAAATCAATACTAAGTGTCATTTCCCATGAGGGACGCCTTCGCTTTGGGGCCCGGGGTAAGCTTTCCCCTTAATTCGCAAGTAGTGTAGGGGTCGACATGGAGTGTTCTTCCAAGCGTTTAGGCCAACGTGGCGGCCGCACGGGGCAAATGAATTCCGCGCCAGGTCTTCAAAACTCACCGCATGAGCGCGTCCGCCACCTGCTGAAGGTCCCCGTGGAAGGCCTGCGTAATCGGCAAACGGCACAGACCATGCGTTTGGCTCCGGCTCCAGACAAAAAGAACTGCCTGCCAGCGCTTTGAAGACAGTGTTTGGCTACCACCGAACTCCATCACCAAGGCGACCATTTCGCCAAGACTTTTTTTTATTAAAAAAAAATAAGGGCGCGCTTTCTGTGAAGCCCTCCAAGTTTTCAGGGTGTGTTTTGAAAAACCATCTCAGCGTGCGATGTCCGCACCTCCAGAAGCCGCACAATTTGTGCCTCCTCCACCTCGAGGCCCAATGCCTTGGAGAAAACAAAGAGTTCAGAGGGCCAAGGCCATGATTCAGACCATTTCTTCATGTGGCCCCGCTGAACATCCCAATCCAACCACTCAAATAGGTTCTAAAATGGGTGGTGAATTCACCTACCCCAAAATGGTACCATTGCTTTTGACCCACAGCCATGTGGGTGGACGAAATCCTCTTAGGCACCACGTTCAGAAACCCGGGTGTCTGATGATTCCCCCTGCAAATACCAACAACCGTTATGGTTTCAACTATGCTTTCAAAGTGGTGCAAAATGGATTTCGTCCAGCCACAGCACGTCTCAAAATAGGATTCGAACCCCTTTTTGGATTGTTCTAAAAGGAAACCGCCTACCTGGGGTCCCCAAATTCGAGAAACACCCATACACACTGTTGTTCAAAACATGGATTGTTGTTTCACAAAAAGGCGTTAATACCGTGGTTTAAATCAAAGAAGTATTTTATAGCTTGCTTATCAACACCCCCCTTCGGACCCCCCCTTTGCTGGGTGATTCCAGTAGCTAAACAAAAGATTGCATGGTTCATGTTTTTTGGACACATTTAGCCTCAATTAACTTCATTTAGCCTTATTTCGCCTTATTTTGCCTCATTTAGCCTCATTTAGTCTCGGACTTGGTTGCAGCGGGGTGTGAAGAGGGAACTCCACAAGAAACCTATGAACGATGGCAGTTGATGGAACAAGGAATTTTGGACAACTGGCGTATGCTGTCAGTCATTCAACATCACTCAACGCTAAAGATGATTTTCTTCTGGAACGGACATCTCTTAAAGGTTGGTCCTTTTTGGTTTCCCTTTCTAACGGCCAGTCACTCAGATTTGATGCTGCCGACGATGCCTCTCAAGTTGTTTTCTCTGTCTTGTTTTTGCCAGCCATGAAACGCCCAGCGGAGACTTGCGAAGTGCGCATTTTACAGATTGGCCCCGATGCTGGCAAGGATGCTCATGTCCTTGTCAGGGGAGGGGACCAGCCATGCCAATGGATCCTATCGACACTGGCTGTCAACTGTTTTCGGTGTGGCTCAGCAAAGAAGGCCAGTTGCAAAATGCATTCTGCCTACAATGGAATCGTTGACTTTCATCATCAGCTTTTTCCTGGCATCGCGGTTCCTGCAATCGAATCCTGTGAGACCTTGCACATCATCAAAGATGAAACAGATCGCAAGGCCAGGGGATTCCCAAGCGCGGTTTGCACAAGCCTGATGATGGCGTATTTCACCAAGATGATCAGTTTCAATGCTCGTGCATCAGACCTTCGGTTCAGATCCGCGAATTTCTTGCAAGCACTGATTGAGGCAGCTTGCAGTTTGAAAGAGGGCTGGCCTATCATGGTTTTGCATTTCGATGACAACCTGGAGCATTTTCAGTGGTTTTCGCAGTCTCTCCAATCCCCCACCGATGCGTTTCTTTTCACCAAGCAATTCCATGACAAACACATTCAAGTGCTTTGGACCTTTGACCTACAGGATGTGAAGAAGCCGTGGGTGAAGACCCCATCATCCCGCCCGCACTTATGTGACTTCATTTGCTGGTGTTTGGACCACCCCAAGGATGTTCGAAAATCACAAGAGCACTATAGGCTGAAGCAACAATTGGCTAAGGGAGCTCTTTCCTTGCTGGCTCAACTTGCAGAATTTTGGGACCAACACGCTTTTCGAATGACCAAGCCCTTCAAGATCATACAGAAAAGGCCAAAGAAGACACGGCTGCCGACTGCTTACGTTTGGAGCGTGGTGAGCCAAGCTTTCCGCCAAGTTGCGGAAGGGACAGAGTCTTGGCTGCTTTTGGCTTTTACCCTTTCACATACATTGCGTGTTGCTTTGAAACTTGTTCAAGGGAACCAACATGTTAATCATGCATGTTGCTATGAAACTTCAAGGGAACCAACATTTTAATCAGGCATGTTGCTATGAAGCTTCAAGGGAATCAACACGGTCATCATGCATGTTGCTAGGAAACTGCTTCAAGGGAATCAATCAACCTGTTAGTCAAGCATTGAGGAAAGATGGATTGGAAATGCGCTGAAGAATTTGGGGTCCACAACGATCTCGGTAACGTCGGCTTCGTTCCGAGCTTGCGCCCCTTTCTTGCACCTAGTGCCCCGCTTGCTTTACCCCTTTCAAAGGAGACATTGCGTGGGATCAGGTTGTCTACATCTGCCGCTCCAGAACAGAGATGGCGGGTGAAAAGCACTTGCGAGCAGGATCCTCAATGAGCACCAATCATCCATAAATCAACTTGACCTTTTGGTGTTTCTTAGGATCCCGCTGCGCCCGTCTCTCAGGTGATGTTCGACGGATCGGACTCTGCAGGAGTACCTATCGAGCTGTACCAGGTGTATGCTCCGATGGTGCATCGGGGCTGCTATGCCCCTCCTCTCGCCAGACCCTCAACTCAACTGTTAAAGCTACTTCAGCTATTCAACCCTTTGATCATTGACTGAATTTTCCGAAGGTCAACAAGCAAGTTGTCTTGAGTTGAAGTGCCCAGGTTTGTTGCCTTGCATCTCAGCCAGCGCAGTGCCAGCTCAATCATCTTGCCTGGCCTCGCAGCCGGTGTTGCCCAACAATGGCAGTAGAATAGGCGCTGCGCCTCATGGCGAGCGGTGGCTGGATCAGTGATTCTGCTTGCAGCTGTACATGGCTGACAACGCGAGACAGCACAAGCCCGGAAGTTCCTCACCCTGTGCCGACACAGGGCACGGCTGCCTCCACTGCAAGCACAGCGCCTTTTAGTGTCGCTAAGCTCCAGTATTCAGGGCCCCACCTATCAGCTTGGCACTTCCTTTGCCTAAAGCCCATCTTAAAGTTTGTTGATTCCCAAGCCCCAACCCTGAGGCTGCCCCTTGAAATTGGCCAAAGTTGTTTCTCTGAAGTTTTGTGGCACCCCTCAAAAGTCATCTTTGCCAAACTCTTCCCACTTGGAGATTGCCCTAGGGACTCTTTGGCGATTATGGAAAGGGATCAACCGTTCGCTAGGCAACACCGACTGTTCCTTCGAAAATAAATGACATTGACTAAGGTCGCTGAAGAAGAAGCTCCTCTTCACGTTGCTTCTCGGTCGTTGCGTATGGCCTGGGCTGTGGTCGTTGACAAAGTGCCCTTGGACATTCTGCGGGCCACTTGGCAGCTTTTTGCTTGCAATCTGCGCTGCAAGGTCAAAGTCCTGCTGTGGTTGGAGTAAACTTTGAAAACTAAGGGGTCCCTACTGCGACATGGCCAAGCAATGTCTTCAAGCTGCACTGGGAGCTACACTGCTGAAATTGCAGCAGCTATGATCTCGAATGCGGTAGCTGCCGAAGGGTCAATGGACTTTAGGGTCACTCTGGCCTCTGAAAGCTGTCACGACATTCAACCGCATATTATTGTTGGCCAGTGCTGGGTACCCTTGTTCCCTTTTTTGCCCAGCCACGTTGCCAGCCAAGGAGGTAGATGAGCACTGCAGGCAGCTCATCAAGGACAATCACTCCTGGATGTCAGACTGGGTGTTCAACAAGCGCATGCTTGGAATCCCACATGTGTTTGGGGACATCATGGAGCAACTCGTGCCTGGCACCATACAAAGCACAGATGATTTGGAAACCAAAGCCAGCAAGGTGAACAACGCCTGGATCCAACAGTCTCAGTTCTGTTTTTCCCACGGGCAGATGTGTGAGACACTGCGCCCTGTGGACGTGGACATGTCTGGCATGCCCTGCCAAGACAATAGCCGAGCAAACCACAAAAGAAAGTTCGAGAGGGGGGAACGCTTTGACACCTACCTCGTTTGGGCAAAGAAGCACAGAGTGATGAAAACCCCACTGATCATCTTGGAGAACACATCAGATTCTTTCGCAGCAGCAAGCTTTCCATAAGTCTATTTGATTTGGGGGTGGTGTGGCAAAATGTGTCACAGACTCCCTGCCTCGCCGTGCTCAGGACATCAGGCTGGACCCAATACAGCGTCTCCTGCCGGAGTATTTCCTCTACCAGCTCCATGTGACCCCGGGCGATGTGGGGTACCAAGGGGTGGCAAGACCACGTTCTTACATATTCCTTGCTCACTCAGAGACCTGTGAATATGTAGTGGACTTGTATGACCTCTATTCGGCCATCAAAGCCAAGATCCAGAAAACTGTGGTAACACTCCCGTCAGATTTCATGGTGTCTCCCAAAGTCACCCAGCAGTTGAACACGATGCAGCTCTGCCGATCCCGTGGCGTTCCTTTTCAACCAGAGTCTCAGCTTAAGTTAGCAGCCAATGTAAATTGACCCCCATTTTCGTGACATTACCTGACCGGTAACTTCCAACTCCGCTTTCTTCAGCCAACATTGCGGGCCAGGATGCAACAAGCGTATGGTATGCGTTGAACGATAGAGAGAAAACACTGGTCCAGCAGCTGGACGCTTCCTTTGAGGAAAAGTTTGGCCGTAGCCCGGTCTCGGACAGCTCTCTCGTGTACTTCCTCGGAGACCGATTTGAATATTCAAAGACGTGGTCTGCCACCAGCCACGCTATCCCGTGCTATCGCCGAGGCAAAGCAAAATACCTGCATAGGGCCGCGATGCAATTTTTAACATCCTATGACAAGCTGGCCTCGCTCGGCTGGCCGGTCTCGCCGGAAATGGCGGAGAACATGCTGTGCACGAAGTTTCCATGCGCAGATGTTTACCGCGCGGACAGCGTGGTTGGAAACAGCATGCACGTAGCAAACGCCTCAGTAGTTCTGCTTTTAAGACTGGCGTGCTTTGCCAAGCGGACGCCCGCCCAACTAGCCAGCTAGGTTTCACCTGTGTAGCTTCGCGTGTTGGTGAGGAAAGCTAGCGATTGCCTTGCTTGCAGGGTCAGCTCATTTGCCCAGCCTCTTACATTGTGTGAGCAAGCAGACTTGGTTTGCCCTCGACCTCAAGCCTGGCTCCGAGTGGCACCGATCACACTTGGTTCATTCTTCCTTTTGTGAGTCATCGAACGCAATGATGAATCCAACGCGCGCTGTGCTACCTCCCTTCCAAGTACCTGTGCCTAAAGGTGTTCGGCCAGTTGGGAACGCTGCGGCGGCAACTTCTTCAGCCGTGGTCCCTTTCTCTGCCCCGTCTCCACGCCCGCCCGCTCCTCCGGGTCAGATGGTGCGCCTTGCCTGCGAATTAAGTTCAGAGTCCTGCCCACCTGCAATTATCCTTCTTGTTTGCTCCTTTTGTTAAACGTTTGTCGAGGTGGTTTGGAGGACTGATGACTGCGGACTCTGCTGAAGCAGCGCCGCCAGCACCCAAGAAAGCCGCTGGCCCGAAGACAAGAGGCCCTGGAAGCTCGGCAGGTGCCGGCAAAGACAAGGACACCAAGTACTCCCCGTCGTACACTACGTTCAACCACTTCCCCGTACAGGGCTTAGAAGTTTGTTCTTGTCACTCTAACAACGTTTGGTGCGACTGTTGCGAAGTGTCACCAAACCTGTCCATCTCAGAACCTGCACCTGGTGGATTGGCTTTCCTCCCTCGAGTCCGTGCACCTCTCATCGATGTCAATGGGACGGCTTAGCAAGAACCAGCTTTGGTCCTACCTGCACTTGGCAACTGGAGTCATGCCCGTGGACAAGACACCAGTGTTGCTCAGTTGCCCTTTCATTGAGAAACGAATGAACTTAAAACAAGCTGACTCACACATTGCCCCATACTGCCAAGGTACGAAAGGAGCAAAATGCTTCAGTTCATGGAAGACGAGTACACCCGACTTGGGATGCCTTTCGCAGAGGGGTTCATCACACCAACGGACGCGTGCGAGCTTGTCACCCAACACCTAGCCGCCAACCAAGTTGTGCGGGTGGACCCGCCCTTCATCCCCAAAGAGCTGTTTGCCCGAGCTGCTGCCAGAAATCAGCCCCCCACCATAGCTGCCCTGCCCGCCCCAGCTGAGCAGGAGGACACACAGCCAGCTGATGCTGGGCAGTCGGTCATTCATTGTTGGACTGTGCCGTACGATCCCAAGACAAAGACGTGGCAGTTGGCTGCTCACGGCAAAGACGGGGACACTCTCAAAACGCTCGTGTTGGCCCCTCCTGCTGAGGCTGATTCTACCTCTTGTGGCTTGTACCAGATCGTGAACGAGAAGGGCACAATGTGCTTGTGGGCAGGTGGGGAGCGTGCCGCCCACCCATGCATGGAAGTCCTCCGGCTGGCTGCCCAGCAGGAAGCCGATGCTGCAGCAGCCGCAGCGACCGTGTCTTTGTTGCCACCTGGCACAGCCGCACCCCGCCCAAATCCAATTGCAGGGCCAGGAGACGGTTGCTTGAATTGGCTACAGTTGGTTCATTGGAGAAAAGGAAAATAAACATAGAGTTTGGCAAGACACTGTCCTAGAAACACGTTTTGCTTCCCCTTTGTGAGCGCAGGAAGCAGTTCCCGACTTCCTGCAACGGACGATTGCGATCCCAGTCTGCATTTGTCTTGTTTAGCGGGCTCGCAAAACAACTTGTTAGCCATGTTGGCCCTCGCACGCAAGGAAGGCTTCTCTGATGATGAAAGCGAGGAAGACAAACCAACACTCACTGCTGCTTCCGACGACAAGTCCCAGTGCCAAGTCCTGTCCTGGAACGGGCGGATGATTGAGCTTCCCACCACTACGGTCTGGGGCCTGTCCAAAGCAGATGGCAAATGGCTCGTTGACTCAATTGACCGGAATCCAAGCATCAAGCCCAAGTGGGTCGATGGCCTGCTGAAGAGTAAGAAAGCCAAGTGTCTTGTTTGCACCAGGAAGCCCCCAAATCAAATTGCTTCAGTTGAAAGGCCTTTCCCTGACACAAAATTGAGGGTCAATTAGCCTCAATTAGCCTCAATTAGCCTCAAAAAGCCTCAAAAAGCCTTTTTGAGGCAAATTGAGGCAAATTGAGGCAGATTGTGCCCTACTGTTTTTTGAATAGTTCCACCAACTTCCCACCCACCTCCCACAATTCCCACCCTGTCTCCCCTCCCCTTGCTTCCCAGACCCCTCATCTACAAGAGGGTCTGGTTTGTGGTCACCAAGAGGCCCCTGTACAGGAAACAAGGGAGTCGGCATCGCAGGGCGGGATTGTGTTGCAAGTTTGTCAGGGTCAAACTGAAATCAAGGGAGAAAAGGGATTTGGTTGGCAAGTTGTCCAATTTCAAACTGAAACCGGGGGATTTGGGTTGCAAGCTTTCCAATGTCAAACTGAAACCGAGGGATTTGGATTAACTAAGCTGCAACCGAGGGATGTGGTTTGCAAGTTTTCTAATGTCAAACTGCAACCAAGGGATTTGGTTTGCAAGTTTTTCCCAATGTCCAACGGAAACCAAAAGGGGTTGGTTTGCAAGTTTTCCGATGTCAGACTGAAACCGAGGGGTTTGGTTTGCAAGTTTTCCAAAACCTAGGTCCTCAAACACAAACTGGGGACACCGCGTGACCCTGAGCCCGGCCTGGCCGAGGACTTGCCCTCAACCTTCTAGCCCCGCGCCTGAAGCGAAGGAAGAGGCCGAGAAGAAGGAAGAGGAGAAGAAGGACGCCAAAAAGGAAGAGACTGAGGGCGGGGGGCCGAAGCCAAAGGCGAAGGCTGATCCAAAAAAGATCATGCCACCCCCGCCGCCACCTTCAAAAGTAGGGCCCCTTGAGAAGGCGTCAACACAAGTTGAAGTGCCGTGAGCAGGCTTTGCTTCTCACCAGAATTGCAACTTCCGTGTTTGCAAACAGACCAACAATTTCATTGACTCATCATGACTCATCATCTTATTCTTTGTTTGAGATTGTGCTACGGGTGGTTGCAGACAAGTTCGCAAACGGCCCAGGCAGCCCCGTGGGGTTTGAGGCTGGGAGCCAAATAAGAAGCCAACCTGGTGTGTTGCAAGTTGTTGCATCTCTGTGTATGGTGTTGTTTCCATTGCGCGTGTCTTGCGTATGTGTGTGTGTGTTGGGGTGCGTTTGTGCTCGTTTGTGCTTTTGTGTGAGTGGTGTGTCTGTGTGTTCTGCGCCGCGTTGTGTCTGTGTGTGTTGCGTTCGTTGTGTTTTTCGCGCGCGTCTGTGTGTGTGTGTGTGTGTGTGCGTGTGTGCATGTGTTTGTGTTTGCGTTGCGTGTTGTGTTTGCGTGTGTTGTTTGGTGCTTGGCGGTCACGCATGCGCGCGCTGGTGTGTGTTTCGTGTTCCGCGTCTGCGCGTGCATGTGTGTGTGTGTGTTGGGTGTGTTTTGCACGTGCTTTTTGCGTCGGGTGTTTGTGCGTGTGTGTTTGTTTGTGTTTGTGTTTGTGTGTGTGGTTGTGTGTGTGTGTGGCGGCGCGGTGCACTGGGTGATGCAAGTTATGGTGGTTGGAACTGACGTTTGTGCGCCGCGTGTCCTTTCTTCCATGGTTCAAAGACCCTTATAGCTTCCATGTTGGGGTTACAAAAGGGGCTTTGACAAGGTGAAGCATATGGATATATGGCGTTGAGTTTTTGGAACTGCGAAGAGTGATGAGCAACTTGAACCTTCCCAGCCTCAGCTTGGCATATTGTCTGGCGCTTTGTAAACCATTTTTTGCTAACCGCTGAGCGCTGGCCATCCCAGAAGGCGCTGTGTCAGTTTAGCTGCAGTAGTTGCAGCTGCAAGGCACATGCCCTAAAAAGAAGCACCGTTTGAGCATTGTTGCACTGCGTGTCTGGGATGAGCCGCCTCCAGCAAACACTGCGTGCGCTGAGAGAGCACAAAAAAGGCTGAGAGTGAGTTGTGTCAAAGCGCGCTGAACTTGGCATGTGTGCGTTTCCTCGCCTAAGTTGCGCAAACGCCGGCCCCATATCCGCTCAGGTCCTTGATGCGTATGCTCTTCGAAGCGAGAACTATTACGCCAAGGTCTTCAGGCCAGGTGCTGGAGTCAGCCACGCACGCGTCATGTTAGCCATGTCACTGCTGACCTGCCTGCGGGGCAAGGTCATGGTCCAAGTCCATGTCGAACAGCGTGTATGCACCTTGGACACAGAGAGAGGAAGCCAATTCTGTTGGTTACGTGGAATGTGGCTTGTGAGGTACTCATACGGGGCCTCAACCATGTTCTGAAGGTGATGACAGACCAACACCTCTCTGACTTCATGATGAAGAACCCGTGGAAGATTGGGGGGCGAGACACTGTCGACAACATCCAACTGCCTCCAATCGACCAGCGTCCATCGTTGGTCTTGGTAGCTTGCCTTTACTGGGCCCCGGGCCCCAAATTTGTTTTTCAAGAGTTGACGTTGCAGCAGATTTGGTTGGGACTGAACTGAATGGGACCTCTTCGAACTGTAGGCTAGGATTCCAATACTATGAGCCGGTTAGAGCACTGCATCCAACCCCCAAAAAAATCCAACATTGCTGTCCTTTCCCATGATTCGCCCAGGTGATGGACCAAGAGTCGGCTGGAGTGCGGGCCGCAAATCTCCTTTGCTCTTTGGGAGGCAGGGTCCTGATGATTCCGGACAGCTGTCACGGCCAGTGGAACGATTTCCAAAGGGCAGTCCAGGCGTCCAACCTGAAACTGCCACTTCTCAAGCTCACAGTATTGATCCATTTTGGGCGTGGTCCTTACCAAAGCGGGCGGTGGGGATGGAAAGTTACAGAAGCCGCCCAATTCCTGATGGATAGCGTGACGGAAGATTTTTTGCAGCAGTACCGGGAAGCAATCTCGTTTGACTTGCGCGAACCACTCGAGCGTGTCACCAAAGAGTTGTGGATGAACACGCGTGGAATCAAAGGCCGCATTACTGGAGAACGGCTCTCAGTTTCTGTTTGAACTATGTTGGTGCACAACCAATGCCTTCTTGATCATTTGTTTTTTGAAAGCTGGCTTGGTAAGGCAAAAAACAAATCATGGTTCGGAATTCTCAAAGCCTTTCGGGAGCTTGATGCTGCATGGACAGTTCTGGCAACAACAGTGGCTTACGCAAAAGAACATCTAGAACAAGCTGAAGACGAAGAGAACTGCTGGCATGGCAGTCAGGGCCCTCACGCTACTTTACATGGATTAGCGATTGTTTTCCTTGACAGGGCCTTTCCTGACAACAGGGAATGCACTCCACATGTCACCTTGTAGTCTTGACACGGCCCAAGGCAGTGAACGAAGAGCGTGATGAAGGTGGAGCAGGCGCTGAAGAGGAGGCAGAAGAAGCGAATGAGGACGATGATCCGGGAGAGACCAATCCCCGCAAGCTCTTCCAAATGTTGCGTGATCAGCACTCTTCAACAGCCGCCTTCGCGGCCGAGCTTTTTCAAGACGACAAGCTGCAACTCCAGATGCGAATAATGTCATTCGCAGCTGGCCCGTTACATGAAGAGTACACAAGGGACCTGCGCGCCCACACTCATGAGGATGCGAGGCAAGGCCAACTTGCAGCTTTGACTTGGAGCGCGCAACGGGCAAGCGGGGTCTCTTGTGGGAACTTTGTCAAGAAAATGTTCCTTCAATGGGAAAACTCGGACATTGCGAGTTTTCTGGGTCTCCGGCCAAGGCCTCGATCTGAGGGTGGCATCATGCTGCCTGATGACGCAAGGCTGTCAATTGAAAGGGAACTACTGGGAACGCTGTTTGAATTCACCGTTCACTTGGTTGCCAACCGAGCATGGTCCCAAGCTTTTCATTCTTCTATTCTTCCCTACATGGCTGCAAGCATCTTTGACGATGACAATCATGAACTGGTGCAACGAAGGTTGCGCTCCACAGCCGAAGCGTTGCTGAGCTTAGAAGAGCACTGCAGGGACCACCCCTTCGACAAGGTCAACCATACCCTCCTCCAGTCCATCGGGACTCATTGCTTTGTCTTGACTAGGGAAGCCCTCATCCTGGGGCGTGCTTGCGACTGGGCTCCCCGCAACCGTGACCTGAGAGAAACATGCTTCAGGTGGTTTGCTGGTTGTTGTCAAACAAAAGACCCTTTGGAGAGCTGCTTCAACCATATTCGGGATGGCCTTCGGAGTTCCAAAGCTATCAAATACAATGTGTGGAGCCGATACCTCAATGCAATTTTGAACCCGTACATCAAGAACGTGGTGCCTCAAACATTGCCAACTCAGGCAGACTTCATGAATATCCTGCAGGGCAGGTATGGTGATGCCAAGATCCTGAAGGGTAACCCGTTCAGCGCAATCAAAACTCCCTTGACCAAGTCGTTTCCGACCCCCCACGAAATCCACGACCTGCGGCCAGCCAGCTTTGCTGCCAACCGAGTTGCAGCTGCAGCGATGGCATATGCCAGAGTGGCCTCGCCAAGCTTTGAAAGCACTGCTGACTCGTGGGCAGGACAGGGTGCCCAAAAACGAGGTACAACCAACAAGAAATCATGTGGTCAATTGACCACGTCAGTCTTTTGCTTTGAGAGTCCGAGGGCCCGCAATGAGCCACCCCCTCACTCCCAAAATGTTTCCAAGATGGTTGCCAGGCTGCCTGCTCAAACTGGGCAGCTTCTTCTGGAACTGCAACAAGCACTACTACATCCTCAGCCTTGGCTTTTTCAAGTATGCTACCTTGGCCATTCGGGTTGAAAGCTTCAAGATCGGGAGTGATGTTCCTTGCCCGCAAAACACCCCAGTCACTTGTGATTTATGTCGCGGGGTTAACTGTTCGTGCTTGAACAGCACCAAAGTTGAGGTTTACTTGCGGGTGAAGCCCTTGGAGACGAATGGTACCATCTGGGTGTTCAACACCACCTGCTCAGAGAGCGAGCCCAGGTGGAAGTTTGTGCAGGTCAACCTTTTGCCACCTGCGTGCTGCAGCCCATCCATTCCTCAATACTTTCCATTTACAATCAAAACCGAGGGGGAGCCGCAGGACTTGCTCCCGGCAAGTTTGTTATCGGGGATTTTCCTTACGAAAGACCAGATTCTTGCAATCATGAACCAACGGGGCATTCCAGAGCCCACAGTCGGAAGCGGAAAGAAAAAAGGGGTTATCAAAGTGGACCTTGTGAGAGCAGTCCTGAACCACGTGTTTGGGGAGAACAAGCCAACTGAAGAGCAGTACAACTACATGCTGCGACAACTTCTGGGAAAAGCATCTATGGGCGCTTCCACAGATACCCCCGAGCATATGTTGAAGTTGCTTGCTTCTGTTGGCAAAGAGGCAGAAAGCTTTACCAAAATTCAGAAGGATGCTGTAGAAGAGCTTCAAGCCCGCTCGGATTTGGCCAAGCAACAGGCCAAATTGAGCAAACGATGCGACGATGAAAAGCCCGAGGATGGGCCTGCCAAAGAAGAAGCAACTGCAACAAGATCAGACCCTAGGGGACCCGGCCCGAGCCGACCATCGCGAGCTCCTGCAAGCGATGCTGCACCAACCGCGGTGGCAAGAGTCAACACAAGAGCACCTCAGGAGTTTTTGGATTTCTTCCCTGTAAACAGTTCTCATGTTTATTTTCATTGGCAACCGCAGCACCGCCGGGTCTATATTGAGTTCAAACGACACTTGGCTTTCATGAGCACCCTAGTTACAGTTGGTTTTGAACAGGAGCCCCCCCGTTGTTTACAGTAGTTGAGGAATCTTTTTGGAGCTGAACATAGAACAAGGATTGCCGGAACACGCGCAGAAGACTCGAACCAGCAAATGGTCAAGTGCTGCCGATCTTACTGAGAAGGCGGTGTGTGTTGCAAATTGCTTTGACTTCCTGCAGACCCAGTATCATCGCCATTTATCTTCTGCAGCTGGCTACGACAGAGGGTACAAACAGTCTGAAGCCTAGTTGTTCTGTTTCAATTGCTACGGCCCGTCAACCAACATTAAAAAAGTTCTTGCCACTGCATTGCTTTCAGGCCCAATATGGACTCAATCAAGACGGCTTTGAGTGAAATGGAGGGTCGCTTGGGTCTCATCTCGTCTCACTGAAGAATTCCGAAAAGTACAGCTGAAGGCCTAAGGCCACTGCAGCTAAAGACAAAGCAGTCTCACTGGAAGCTGAAGGCCTAAGGCCACTGCAGCTAACCTAAGTCTAAGAGTCAGGCAAAGCTGAAGGCCACCAAAGCCAAACCCAAAGCCGACAGGCGCGAGCTTGAGCCAAAATGAGGCAGATTGAGTGGGAGCCAGCGCAAGCAAGGCTGGCTGCTGTCAAAGGGGGGGTCTGGGGGGGGTGTTGACAAGAAACCTATGAGTATTTCCCGTTTGGCGGAAAGCGTCAAACAGCAAGGGGATGGTTGTCTGAACCAGGTTTGCCCAAACCTTGATGTTCAACCAGTTGGGTCAAAAATGGTGCAATCCAACCAGTTGGTTCAGAAGGAAGTTACGCCATCCACTTTCACCCTGCTATACTTGAGTAGGTTGCAAGGGTTTTTTAGGTGGAACAGGGCCTGATTGCCAGGGTTACAACCAAGTCAGCTGAACATCCAAGTGCCCTCTGGCCCGGTTTCTTCCGAACCCTCAGCCGCCATTCTAGACACTGGACTACCTCTTGGCGGAGCTCAACAACTTGGGGGCTCGGAAAAACCTTCGGGGCTGAGCTGTTGGGAGGAAAAGGATTGGGTTTCTGAAGGAAAAGTCATCTACGAGGGCATGCCTCTGATTCCCTGAGCAAAACAACGAGGGCAATTGTCAGGGGTAAACCTCGCCAGGATTCAAACAAGCGGGCATCTGTCAGAACGTCGCTGGAGACGTAGATCGAGATTTCCGTGTGGGTAACTTTGGGGTTCGCTCTGCTAATGTGCCGGGAGAAATTGCCACGACCAAGTTGTCTAGGCTGGATTCCAAGTCAAAAGCTGATCTACGTACGGGCTTTCCACTATGCAAACGCCACGCTTGAAGGAGGGACAACCCATGTGTTGACAAGTTAAAAGTTGCCTTTTGGTGGGGTGGTGCCGAAAGGACCATATCAGGAAGCCTGACAAGCTTCTGACAACCTCTTTTTTGGGACGCCCCGGAAATTGGGCTCTGCAGGTACAGGGGAAACAACATGTCCAAAGAGGGGCCAGTTCGCAAAACCTGAAATGATGAAACATGCCCCAGAAAGAAAACATAAAAAGGCCCCAAAAGCCCGCCGCAGCCAGTCCCAACATATCCCCATCCCCCGCCCCACCGCCGAACCCCGCCTGGATCTGAGCCACCTGCTCCGCCCAGGGAGCTGCCTGTCGCATGTCGAGTTCGCCCTGACGTCAAGGGAAACTCACCTCAGATTGATGCTCTACAGGGGGAAATGTCGGGATCTTGGTCCCTGGTCTGCCGAAAAAGGGGGGAAACCACAAAAAAAGAGCCGCACAAATTTCAGGGCCCACGTTTGGAGAAGAGCCCACATTTGCCAGTAAATGCCTGCCTCATGGAGATGGTTCCCTTTGGGAACCCTTGTCATGGTTGATTCAAATCCAAGGGGTTGATGACCATCGCCCAGTCCAAGAGGCATGGCACATGTGAGCAGATGATGCGTTTTACCAGGGGTAAAATTGGGAAGTCTCTCTGTCTTTGTGCTTGGGGTGTTGCATCCCCCCCCCCCATTTCACCCCCATGTACCCTCCCCAAACCTACAGAATAATTCATGTTGCCAGCAACTCATGTGGGTCATGGTCATGGTCCCCTAGGAATTCCTTACCATGAGTATCTAAATTCTCCATTGTCAAGTTGTGGGGGTCGATGAGCATCTCTACTGACCCCTCAAAAAAAAGTGTTTTTACCATTTCCCTATATATTATCAAAGAAAAAGTGTATCCCCTTTAACGTCGGAATTTGAAAGGGAAACCAAAAGGGCGATCCGTAGACCCCCGGCTTTGCTATCGAACGCCTCGGACGGGAAGGACGCAGGAGCCGCAGCTGAGGGCTCCTGGCAGCTCGACGCCAGCACCGATGCGGAGCGTGCCGTAAAATGCGCCAGAACTAATGTGGGACACGCTAAAACCAACACGCTTCCTTAAAGAGGGTCCAGAAGACTGGTTCCACTGTTCGTGGGGGAGGTCACATTAACGCAGGTCCCACATTATACAAACAAGTCCGATGTTTGAGTGAGCTTCGAGCCGGAAAACGTGGGTACAACAGACTGACAGAGGAACTATACCAACAAGTCAGAATTTTGAGTGAGCTGAGAACCAAAACCGTGGGTACAATAGAGGGGATATCCCACCTGTTCTGCTTGCATTGGTTGGCAATCAACCGCACTTGAAGAACGAAGCCTGTCTTCTAACTTGGGCAACACCCACAAAAAATTCGTAACCTCTTGGAACTAGCCAGAGCTCCTCAGGCACATGAAGGCTTGACCAGGTCACCTGGTAGACATGAGCGTGGAAAAGACGTCCTCAGGAAGTCAACCAAATATAGATACTACTGTGGATGGAATCCTACACCACCTAAGAAACTATGGGAAACCATTGTTTGTTGGTATTTACAGGGAAATCACCATTCCAGGGTTTGTTAGGGTGGTGCAGGATTTCGTCCATCCACCGTATGACTCACCATACGTCATGCGTCTTCGCTCTGGAGGTTTCAAGCTCTGCAGCAATGAAACAGTCAAAGCCAGCCCAGCTGGATGGTGGAATCGGGATTGTGCCAAAGATAGGGATTTCCTAGGCCCATTTTGGCTGATCTGTTCAAATGGTGCACCTCGGTTTGGCACATTCCCAGGGCCTCCAAGCACGCTAACAAGATAAGCCAATAGGCCCGTACATATTCAATGGAGGGCGCACATATGGCCACGGCTTTCGCGTGCTTTAACACCCGCAATGTTGGCGTCTGGTTCGGTCTTGCCGGATTCGAATTTGATGGCCAGCTCGCCTTGCTCGGTGTGATTCGCTTGAGACAGGAACAAGTCGTCGGTTGCCTTGGATGGGCACGCGCTCAGCCATGGCCTGCTTCGTGAGATGTTCAGCACCGGGTGCCCGTAGCGCAGGGTGCAGCAAACTTGCCTGTGCTGCTGGTATTGCGATAGTCAGCTTAAACCACATGCACATGAGGGAGGGTTGGGAAGGGTTGGGAACACTTGCTGAAACATGCTTAAACCATATTTTTTGCAATATCCTGTTTGCTTCCCTCTCAAGGAATTGGACAATGGGTGCCAACAAAATGTGCAGGAGGCGACCCAGCAAACTTGTCTTCAACCCATCTGCAAATTCTGCAATTATTCCAACCTGAAAAATAGATCCCCGAGCAAACAACCAGTGAGATCGAACTCCACAAACAAAAATGATGTCGAAACCCAACCACACCAAACTCACTTGCCTCAAACCTACTTGTGGTTCCTTTTGAGGCCTCTTGGTGTCCTAGAACCCGGACACCGTGCCGCGCAACTCCAGCCGGAACCCGACACCCGAACCCCGCGCCCCGCGTGTCCATCGGCGGGGGTGCGGATGGCCGGGCGTTGGCGAAGGCGGCGAGGCCTCGAAGCGCGAGAGGCCGACCGGAGGCAGTAATCAAAACCCGGTCGGAATGGTCTACAAAAGAGAACCACATCAAGAAGTACTTCAAGGCGGATATCCGCACCCAATGGCTGAGATGGTTTCGTGCTTTTTCTTCATCCACCGTTTTGATTGTGGCTGTGGGAAGGGCAAGCATCCGGCTCGAAGCACCTAGGCTGCACCGACTGGTCTGAACCCTAGTGCGACATGTTAGATCTCCGCACGTCTCACAAAAAAGAAACGCTCAACAGCATCTTCATGAGCTGTCAACCCTAAACATCCTGAACCACAAGCCAACCAACAAAGCCAATATATGGCTGTGGGTCAAAAATAGGCACTGGTCCCTGGCTGGAAGCCGACTCTCAGCGCCACGCCTTTTGCCAGCTCCACCCAGGGACTCAAAGCCGGCGCCTAGCTTGGATGTGGGTCCTAGATTGGGTTCGTTCCCTCAAAGACCTGCTGTTTCTTCTTGGTTCCCGCAAAGACCCCCAGCTCTTCTCTTTTGTTTGGTTCGCTTTGTTCCCAGTGCAGGGGTTCCTTGAGAAAGGCTGGTCTCAGCTCCTGAAAGGGCACATGAGAAACGGGCAAAGTGCTGTGTTTCGCCGGTTTTGGTTGGAATGCACCGTTCAACGGCTGTATGCCCATATATGAACCCCTGGTATGATCCCCTAGTTTATGGGGTAATTTACCATTCGTGATGGCTTAAGTATGGGAAATCAGCCTTCAACGGGTCCAACACGGCCAAAGTTCATTCGTATGACATCAGCCTTTGAACCAAGTCCACCTCAGACCAGAGGCAGAGTACCGAACAATTAGTATTGCTAGTTGCTGATGAGGGTTCTCGCACACCCAGGCACAGAGGGGGTCAACTGGAGGTCCACTGACAGTTGTTAACTTCCGCACCATGCACAAGGAATCGCGATTTTGATGGAGCAGACTTGAGAACTAAGTGGTCGTGTGTGTTTTCTTGCAGCTTCCAAAAGAAGGCTCCTGGGACATGAGATGAGGCCTGCAGAACTTTATTCAATCTTCCCGCGATGAGAAGCTGCGTTTGACCTGGCCCCCTGCAAGCGGAGATTTGGCTGGTTTTTTGAGGGTAGCCCGTTTTGGGTTGGTTTCAAAAACCGACTATTTTTGTGACTTCCCCGTTTTGGGACCTATTTGGCGGTAATGTCCAAAGGGTCAAAAGGCCAAAAGGCCAACGCGGAAGAAAAGGTCTCAAAGTCTCAAAGATACACTTCTTACTTGCCCACAGGACCTGACAACTGCTTCATTGAAACCATTTAGCCTCAATGGGCTGAAACAGAAAGGTTTGCAAAGATACAGACTGGCCACTTAGGTTCCTTAAAAGTCAGTCGTTAACTTCCGAGAAACAAAAAAGACTGCCACGCGCCTCTGTCGAAAACTGTTCCCTCTAGCTGGAAGCTGAATGCAGTGTCCATCCTGTTTCGAGTCAGCCATCTATCACGAAACAAACCCTTGTTTGTCGGACCTGTGTTCGGTGAACCGGTCATGGTGGGGGGGCACCCCATTGGTAGGGGGGACTGAGTCCCCCATGTCTCCACATTGACCATTCCTACGGACCCTCCATGGAACATGGAGGGCGGGGATCTCGCTTTGGAATGGTTTTGTCAAACATGCCTCTTTGGGTCACAAAATCCTCCACCAAAAAGGACATGTTGACCGAACTTCGGGTACACCGAATATGTTCAGATTCACGTCAAGCATGCAAAATCTGTTTGGGCCCCATGGGTGGACAAACTGTCGGAATTCAACCAGTTGGTGTTGGCCAAATTTTACAGGTTCTCGCCGCGCCCATCAGGTTCTCGCCTGGGAGGCCGCCGGAGAAGCGGGAGCCGCAGTCTCCTGGCCATTTCGCGGCCACATAATGTGACCCGAAACGAAAAAATATCTGGCAAGTGGGGCGTCGCCGTAAAATCGGCATGCCCCGAAAACTGCCGCGAGGCAGAGTTTCTACGCGTCTGTCCCAAGCTGAGGGGTCCCCCATGCTTTTGAGGCTACTGGGTTGGGTTCTTTTCGAAGGGAAACCAAAGGAAACATGTCGGGGGCTTCTCCTATTCTATCACCCAATTTCCCTATGAATCCATCCAAAACTCCAAATGTTGAGACATGACAACTTGATAATTTTGATTTCAATGCCAAGAGCAGGGCCAGCCTGCACAAGGACTCATGACCGTGACTAAGAGCATTGGGGACAGCCAGCCCCGGCTCAACCAAACCAGGCGACTGGCCTTTTTGAGGATTCGGAAAGGACTGGCCAAAGACTACTGGAAGAAACACAACTATAGGAAAACCCTCCGTTCCCTATCCTGAAACCAAAACAAACGCCGAGAAAGGCTGTCCAGATTTTGTTCAGTTCGATCATATTATTGTGGCAACAATACATCGTCCGTCACTACAAACGCAGGCCAAAGGAAACATGATTAGAGTTAGGCCCAGCTGAATGTATTTCATGTCACTGGTAAAATTGTAAAATGTTTCCTAAGTCTACCCCGTGTTTTTTTGGTTTTCCCTTTAAACCCTAACATGGTACCCTCAAAACCCCCCACACCCCCCCAGGAAATACTTCAACAACTCCACTGGGGGCGGACGCGCTTCGGGAGCCCTCACGCCATGGGCATCGCCAGTCAGCTAAAAACATGCCTTGCAGTGTACAGGGGGTGGGGGGGGGCGGTCCCCAAAACAGCCAACTGAAGCCCCTCAAAAGACCAAATTTATGTTTGAGGGAGGTTCTTCTTTGGTTTTTTTTCCAACGGCAAGATCCAACTACCAGAAGCCCATGCCATTGACAAACATCCAAAGGCCACGTGTCTTCAGTTTCAAACCCAAACGCCCCACAGCCGCTAGCCGCTGTCTCCGGCTGCGGAGGCGCGGAGGGCTGGGCGTTGGCGAAGGCGGCACCCAGGCCTCGGAGACGCGGCTAAGCCATCTGTTTCACGAAACGAGGCAAAGGCAACATTTGAAAACATATAATTTATGAAGAACTAGAGGACGATTGGCCCGAAAGCATTTTTCCACAGGTGCTCATCCAGCCGCGGAGACACCTTTTTACATCGCTGCGGCGAGCGTGTCTGCGCGCGGCGATGCTCAGTGTGTATGGTCACATGAGAGCTCCATCTCATCATCCTACTTTCCTCTCGAACTGCGCTGCGCGATTTCTCACAAAAGTGGCCTGCGCAAGCTGCATTGTTCCAGGCTGCTGCGCGCAAGTTGCTCTCTGCAAGCTGCTGCGCGCAAGTGCTCTGTGCAAGTTGCTCTGCGCAAGTGCTGTGAGCAAGTTGCTCTGCGCAAGTGCTCTGCGCCAGTTGCTCCGCGCAAGCGCTTTGCGCATGTGCTCTGCGCAAGTTGCTCTGTGCAAGTTGCCCTGCGCAAGTTGCTCTGCGCAAGTGACTCTGCGCAAGTTGCTCTGCGCAAGTGCTGCCGGAGCTGCGGGGGCGTGCTCCGCGTACTACGTTTGTACTTAAAAGTTGCGATTCTCCAGCCGGAGCTGCGGGGGTGTGCTCCGCGTACTACGTTTGTACTTAAAAGTTGCGATTTTCCAGCCTGAGCTGCGGGAGCACGCTCCGCATACTACGTCTGTACTTAAAAATTGTAATTTTCCACCCGGAGCTGTGGAGGTGTGCTCCGCGTACTACGTTTGCACTTAAAAGTTGCGATTTTCCAGCCGCTGCGGGAGCACGCTCCGCACACTACGTCTGTACTTAAAAGTTACGATTTTCCAGCCGGAGCTGCAGGAGCACGCTCCGCGTACTACGTTTGTACTTAAAAGCTGCGATTTTCCACCCGGAGCTGCCGCGGACCAGGGGAATCGAACCCGCGACCGCGGGATTGCGAAAGCAAGCGCGCAAACCACGAGACAACTTCCAAAGGCTGTTTCGCGAGCAAGAATATTGCACGGCGCCACAGCGAGAGCGCTTCGACACGCACAATCTCCGCAGAGGGTTCGCCGAGACTAAGACAAATTCGCACGGCGCCACAGCGAGAGCGCTTCGACACGCACAATCTCCGCAGAGGGTTCGCCGAGACTAGACAAATTCGCACGGCGCCACAGCGAGAGCGCTTCGACACGCACATCGCGAGCAGAGGTTCGTTCGCCAGACGTATCTCCGCACGGCGGCACGACAGCGAGAGCGCTTCGACACGCACATCTCCGCAGAGGGTTCGCCAAGGTCAAGACAAATTCGCACGGCGCCACAGCGAGAGCGCTTCGACACGCACGATCTCCGCAGAGGGTTCGCCGAGGTCAAGACAAATTCGCACGGCGCCACAGCGAGAGCGCTTCGACACGCACGATCTCCGCAGAGGGTCGCGCGCGCGCCGCAGAAATCGTAAAAAGTCCTCAGTTTTTGAACCTCGACCACGCGAATCTCCGCAGAGGGTCGCGCGCGGCCAGCAGAAATCGTAAAAAGTCCCCAGTTTTTGAACCTCGACCACGCGAATCTCCGCAGAGGGTCGCGCGCGCACCGCAGAAATCGTAAAAAGTCCTCAGTTTTTGAACCTCGACCACGCGAATCTCCGCAGAGGGTCGCGCGCGCACCGCAGAAATCGTAAAAAGTCCGCAGTTTTTGAACCTCGACCACGCGAATCTCCGCAGAGGGTCGCGCGCCAGAAATCGTAAAAAGCCCTCAGTTTTTGAACCTCGACCACGCGAATCTCCGCAGAGGGTCGCAATCCCGAGCGACGATCAAACTCCCGCCCCGGCGACTTAGAAACCTAAACTACCTTAATAGCTGCTAACGCCGAAGCTCTAAGCTCTACCTAACCTTGGCTCTATGTAACTTGGCTCTATGTAACTTGGCTCTATGTAACTTGGCTCTAGGTAACTTGGCTCTATGTACTTGGCTCTATGTAACTTGGCTCTATGTAACTTGGCTCTATGTAACTTGGCTCTATGTAACTTGGCTCTATGTAACTTGGCTCTATGTAACTTGGCTCTATGTAACTTGGCTCTATGTAACTTGGCTCTATGTAACTTGGCTCTATGTAACTTGGCTCTATGTAACTTGGCTCTATGTAACTTGGCTCTATGTAACTTGGCTCTATGTAACTTGGCTCTATGTAACTTGGCTCTAACTTGGCTCTATGTAACTTGGCTCTATGTAACTTGGCTCTATGTAACTTGGCTCTATGTAACTTGGCTCTATGTAACTTGGCTCTAACTTGGCTCTAACTTGGCTAACTTGGCTCTAACTTGGCTCTAACTTGGCTCTATGTAACTTGGCTCTATGTAACTTGGCTCTATGTAACTTGGCTCTATGTAACTTGGCTCTATGTAACTTGGCTCTATGTAACTTGTCCAAGGGCTCCGCACGGAAGAACCCTTCGCGATGCTTTCGGGAAAAAAGAACTTGGGCCTTCAAGGCTTTGCCTCTGTTTGAATAAGCTCTGCGTCATCGATCGCAACCAGCTCTGCGTCGGTCGCAGCCAACTCTGCCAAGCAGCTCGCCAGCTCCGCCAAACGGCCACGAAGACCGCCGAGACCGCCCAGCCCGGCGAGGCCGCCCAGCCCAGCGAGGCCGCCCAGCCCGGCGAGGCCGTCGAGCCCGAGCCCGGGCATGAAGCCGCATGGGCCAAGGCCGCCGAGGTTGCCAGATTGCTGGTCGCCCAAGAGGCGGCAATGGAACCTAAGGCGACCGTTTCGGAGTTTCACGAGCTGAAGGAACTGGAAGGGTTCAGTGGCAAGCCGCGCGGTTCCCGGAGCGTGAATCTTGCTTCGCGGCCATGAATCAAGTCAAATCGAAGCCTGTGCTTGCAATGCAAGACTTCACCGATAGCACAATCTTCTCTGAGGTGCTTTCATTTGTCGCCTCGCCCTTGCAACACTCCCGAAAAGCACAAATGTCTTGAGGATGATGTTCAATGTACAATCGGCATCCAGGCCAGAACCTTCCCAAACATGGAAGTACGCCTCCCTGTCCAAAAGTAGGGGGTTGTCCACTTCCACGTGGGAGGGTGGCCAACAGCATCCCTCTTCAACAAATTTGCGTATGTCTTGTTACGGCCACTTTGTTCGAAGCTGTGTTGAAGGACGCCAAATGCGAAAACAAAAGGCTGGTTCCATATCCGATGGAGACAATCCCATGTCAGTTGCTTGGAAGGACTTGTCTCGTTGTTGGTTGCCGCTTGAAGTCACGGATGTTCTCCCGGGGGTGGAGAATGAGAAACAGTGCTGCTGACAAAAAGGGGCCAGTGGTAAGTCACAGAGCATTGTTGGGTTCCTTAGCTGCCTATGTTGAGATGGAAATTAAAGAGCAAAGCCCCATGTTAAAACCTGACCTGTATGGGTTCTCACATACTGGCAGGATGCAGCTATCGTGGCGATGGAAACCCGCTTGTTTCCTTCAGGATCCCACCGAAACCTTCTTGGTTTGCAGTCTAGGGCACAGCAGCTTTCGAGAATTTCCCATCTGTCTTAAACCGCCGGCAAAAGAACCTGCAAAGGAGCCTTGCTTTTCAGGAACAGGGCCCCCACAAAATCAACAAACATGACTGCAACTGGTTGTCAGTAGCCCCAAAACCGCAAAAAATATAGGTGTGCTCCAAATAGGAGGACCTTCCATTTTGTGTCTCCGTTGGGTTTCCTTTGAAACAACAGACTCTCAATCCCAACAAAGTGACCCTCTCAAATCAATATTTGTTGAAGCTATCCCTTTTAGGGGTTCAAGATGAAGCCAAAACAGTCACAAAGCCAATGTTGAGCGGTCCCCTATTCTGAGACAAACCCTGGACAAACCCATGCTATGGTCATGGTTCCCTTACTGTTCGGGGTTGATGGCCAAACCCACATATGAGCCGAGAGAAACTGGGTGGGTCCCGCGGTGCTTGTGGAAATTTGGGGCTGTCTCGCATGTCGTACGTTTCGGCTCAGCCCTTTTCCAATCTCCTTGCCGCTGATCAAGAAGACTCCAGGATATGTATATATATATATATATATCCCCCCAATGTCGACCTTTTTGTCTGTCTTCATCTGTGATGCCCACTACGTCTGACTGCAAAAGGAAAAAGACTCTCCAACTCAAACGTTTAAACCGGTTGAACCCTTTCTCAAAGGAAAGGTCTGGGAGCAAAACCGTTTGAACCGTTTAAACCCTTCCTCAGAGAAAAGGTCTGGGCCCAAAACCATGAAAATTCGTGAAAACCTTCTCTCAGGGAAAAGGTTTGGGCCCAAAACCATTTAAACCGTTTGAACCGTTTGAACCCTCTCTCAGGTGGAATCCTGAGGGGGGGGGTGGGGTGGGGGGCTTTCATTTGAGAGAGGGTTTAACGGTTTAAACGGTTTTTGTCAGAACCCTGGAAGGGAGGGACCTTTCCTCTGAGAAAGGGCTGAAACGGTTAAAACGGTTAAACCGGTTGTAGGCCTGGGGGGGGGAGGGCTTTCTTCTGAGAAAGGCTTGAAACGGTTTGGGGCCCCCTTAAAGGGGGGAACCTTTCCTCTCAGAAAGGGTGTTAATGGTATACACGGTTTCTGTCCCTGACTCTCATCTTTGCTGTTGCATTTGGCATCTTTTGACCAAACCTCAGCTTAAAAATGGGACAGAGGTAGATTCAAACTGACTAAAGATTTTGTTTTTAGCCTGAAGCTTGCAGATTGTCTTTGGACATGTGCTCCTTTTTTGCTGCTTTCCCCCAAGCCCCGAAAAAAGGCAGAAAACACTGCAAATACCTATGAATTCCGAACAAGTGATTTAAATAGGATCTCCTTTTCAAAGACTACTTTTAATTAGAATGTTCATGTCAAATTGGACTTTGAAGGCGGTCTCCTATTCTTATTTTGAACTTAATAAGGAAATTATGTCGACATTTGGGGGGGGGGTGTAGCATATATATATATATATAACATACCCAAGCAAGGCACCAATAAAAACATGTGATACCTCTGTGTATATATATATATATGGTGAAGCATTCACTTCCACGGCCCATCAAATGCAGAGATGCAGCATCTGTTTCTCCAGGGCAGATCCACACAGCTGGGGATTTATCAAGTTCAAGGGGGCCTGGCACATTCGCAAGGGCGCAAGCTTGGTATGTTCCCTCCCATCAACTAACATGGAACCAGACGTTTTGGGGTCCTGGAAGACTAGTTTCCTTTTAACGGGACCCTCTGACAGCTTCCATGTTAACTGGCGGGAGTGTATGCTGATTCTCCGGTTTAACACCTGTTCCGATTTGCGCAACAATGTCCCGGGTCCCGGTTTCTTCCGCCTTAAGCATGACCCCAGGGAAATGTTGGTGCTTCCAAAAAAGAGCAACCCCCTTTTGCTTGATATTCAAAGGGAAACCAAAAGGAAACCAAGCATTTAAGGGTACCCCTATGTTCATCCAAACGGCCAAACGCCCGTCTTAGGTGCAAGGGGAATCCCCAAATATCTTTGCATTGCATTCAGTTCAGTGTTTCCCTTTCCACCCACCCCCAAACATGATTAGAGTTAGGCCCTAGAATGCATATGTTATTGTTTGCTTCACATGGAGCCACTGGTAAAATGTAAAATAGAAAACGGGCCCCGAGCCTCCAACACCCCCCCCCCGCCCCAGGACGTTTCCTTCGGAGGCGCTCCTGGTGCTCGTGGGCGGGCGCTTCCGTGTGGAAGCATCGGCTGCAGAGCTCGTGCTCGCCTCGAACTGGACGCGAAGATGAAGGAATTGAAGGGGAAGATTTGCCAGGAGTCTGGTCGAATCGGTCTCAAAAAGGCGCAACATCCTTCCCCGGAATCCAATGGCGTCTTCCATCCAAGAAGCCAACTCAAAGACCCCCTCGGTTGGATCAGCCACTGCTCGCAAGAAGCCGGTTCAGCCCCCAAGTGTCTTGAAGGGGGAGCCCGGGGTAGTTGGCATTCTTGGGTCCGTGGGTCTGCTTAAACCAATTGATTTTTGTGTTTCTCTTGTCTTTTTTTGTCGTTGGGAGGGGGGGGCAGGGGGGAATCGAGAGAAATGTTGCATTGAGGGATAAGGCCGAAGGGACACAAAAATGCCTCAAGGACGAGCCCAAAGAACGACTCTCCGAGACCCCAGAGGTGGCCCAAGACATGAGTTGCTTCCCCTTGGTCTCTTTTCATATGGCTGTGGGTCAAAACCAATGGGATCCCATTTTGGGGTATGTGAATTCACCACCCATTTTAGAACCGATTGCAGTGGGGATTGGGATGTTCACTGGGTGGATTTTGACCCATGGCCATATATCAACAGGGCGGGCTGTTCACTTTGAGAAACACTCGAGTGCGAGGGAGGGTGGTTGCTCAAAGCAGGTCTCAAAGGATCTGGCCCTCCCTCTCAAAGCATCCTCAAAATACACCTGCTAGCAAGGCCCAAAAGGCAAAAACCAACTTATATCGTACAAAGGAAATCAAAAGGACCCCTGCAAAAGAGAAACCCTTAAGGATGAAGAAATCAAAAGAAACCACCGCCATTGACAAGTGAGACACTTGAGCCATGTTTCGGGAATGGCAGTCCTTGAGCCCCACCGAAGCAAAGGAGGACCTGCTTCCACCAACTTCGTTCCTTTGGCCAAGTGGGCAAACTACTGTCGATTTTGTCGAATTCCTGCACCACCGTTCAGAAACCCTGGCTTCTGATGACTCCCCTCTAAATAACCAACACACGTTATGGTTTCTACCATGGCTTCATTTCCTGGGGCGAATCGGCGAACGGATTTCGCAAGCATCCACCGTATGATTCACGAACCTGGGTTCAGTTGAATCCCCCACCTGTCAGCTCGCGTGCGGCATTACCATGCGACTTGCTGCACAAATGTGACCAACTACACGTCCATTTTTGCCATGGAACCCATGCAGAAATGGCCCCTTGAAGCAATTGGGCGAAGCCAGTAAGCCAGTGGAACGCAAGGGTCTGTTCCCACACACGCACACCCAAAACGTAATTCAGTGTATTGAGAAGCGCCCCCAATATTGGGGGCGCGGCAATATGAGGGGCTAAATGCGTACTAAGACTTTGATCCTATGATCATGACTCAATTTGGCTTTAGAGCAGCCCCAACCCCATTCCAGACATACAGGCCCTTGTATTGCCCCCCCCCAGTGGATACTTAAGAGCACCACTTTGCAACCAACTTCAACTGATTAAATCTATAGACTTTGGCTAGATTAGAGTCGGTGTCCACGCATTTCCCTCCCACCCCTCCCCAAATCCGAATCCGCCGACACTTCCGCCCGTCTCCCCCCCCCACCCCCCCCCCCAAAAAAAAAAAATATGTCCGTCCATCCGAAGCGCAGGTGGTGCAGCTGAACCGGAAGCCCAGGATCTGACGTCGGCAGCAGCTGCAGGTGGAATCGTGCAGCAGTCGCTGCTCCCAGGGCAAACCCTGCCGAGCCGAAGAAAAGGCGCATCGATGCCTTGTGTCGACTTGCGGGTCACCAGCGGTAATGGAGCAACAAGGGCTGGTTGGCTTCTTGGCACCATGGCTACAACCTAGGTGGAACAGTTCTCTAAGAATGAAGTCTTTGGACACACCCACGTTACTCTGGTCAGCTATGCGGCACCCGAAAGCAAGGGTGCCCAACTTCCACCACCTCACGCTGCCAGAATTGGACCAACAAGAAGCTGTGTCCAATCCACGCTCAAGACGAGCCATGGCACTTGATCTTTCCAAGAGACACCGTGTGGGTCCCTATTTTGAGACACATTTTCGCATCCAAGGGGTGTTTCTCTTTCAAGCCTCTGTAGCGCCGTCCAAAGGGTTTTTCGATGGGATTGGGCGCTAGAGCCCTGTCTCAGTTTCGAGGAACCCTCCGGAGTATGTCGGTGGTCTACGGTTGATGCGCCGGGAAAAAGCTGGGCTTCCTTTTGGCCTTCTCTTGTTTTCCCTGCTCAAACCAAGAAACCCCACCCCCCCCTCCCCGCCCCACCACATTTGTTGGAACCTATGAATGGGTTTGTCTCGAATTGTGTGGGTACCCCCAACATGGTTGGTCTCCTTGCCATTTGCCTGGAAATACTATGAAATACTACACGGAGGCCATAAACAATGACACACGCCCCTCTGACCAGTACTTTCATCGGTGACCCTTTAGCGGCGGAGTGCATATCAAGTGGATGCGCTGGAAAGCCATCTAAAGCGGGAGGCACCAAGCAACCATTGAAGTACCATAAATATTCAGAGGAATTCTGCCACCCAACCACATGAGTAAAGTTAGGCCCAGTTATAGAATGTATTTACTGTTTGCTTCACATGGAGTCACTGGTAAAATGTAAAATGTATCCTAAGTCTACCCCAGACCTTCTTAGAGGGAGTTCCATAACGGTCGCATCAAAAAGCGCATGGGGGGGAAGCTGTTCGTGGGGGCGTTTCTTGCCTCCATGCGCGAGAGCAGGGGCTGCAGGCGGTGCCACTGAGACTCGGTGAGGGTCTGCAGAAAGGCCTGCGCTCAGGAGGGAACTTGCAGGTTGAACCTACTACGAAGTATTCTAGAGATACCTTCCAATTCCATTCTTTCCAGGGATCCTTCTTTTCAGGAAACCATCAAAAACCCAGGGGGAAACAGCCGGTTTTTGAAAAAAAAACGATGGTTGAAAAGAATGGGGAATAAACCCCTAGAAGTATCAGTGAATCAGCTGCCTTGGTGATCTTATTTGCTACCCTTCCTGCAACTATCGTGGAAGTGCACTTCCAGTCCCTTTCCAAGAGGAAAGTAGTCCAACTAACATGGGGTCTGTGCACTTCCATGCCAAGTTAGTCGCTGGGAGGGCAAGTATTGCTGCCCTCTAATTCTGTGGATTTCTGCGAATTGGTGGCTTGGAGCTTAAGGCGGGTTCCCGTTTACCCCCTAAGAACCAGGGGGTGAAATCCCAAGCGACTAACTAAGGGTTACCTGAAAGTGGGTTGGTGAACTTATATCCATGATGATAACCCGGAGGAGGTTGAACCTCCAAGGATGTGCCCCATGGACACTTGGGCTTTGGAAGCCCGGACCGGTTCAGCTGGGGTCGGTCAACGTGTTTTGGAAACCTTCCACTGGTGTCATGGTTCGATTCTATTTATCGGCCAGGGAAGGGAAAGTTAGCTATACATTCGCCAACTGTGGATGGACGAAATCCCGAACGTAACAAACCTTGGAGTGATGATTACCACCCTGCAAATACCAACAAGCAATGGTTTCCGTGGTTTGGTTTTTGTCCATCCACAGTATGTACACATGCACGATGTATACAAGATGACACAAACAAACATCTGAATGTAGCACGCACAGTATGTGTATAAACAGTCCAACATAAGATAATGAGCATCTATGCCACACGTCCCTGAGTGGAGAAACACCGTTGCTTGTTTGGACCTGATTTAGAAGCCAAGGCCAAGGGCTCAGAGCAACCAATGAGTCAACACAACACCAGCCGGCCCGCCAAGCCAACAATTCCCTGCGCGCCAGGTGCCCAGCAAAAGAAAACAAAGACTTGCTCCATCCATTGAGGACCTACCATTTCAGGGTTCCCTTATGTGGGCATGGATCTCAATTGGGCATCATTTACATAGGGATTCATGTCCAGCCACCGGACCATGTTTTCAGGGCATTCCCTGATGAACAGTCATACTCAGTATAGCCATCGTCAAACTACCTTGTGTGGGTCATGGCAATGGTTCCTTTAGTAGACACCCATACAGCTGCCTAAATGTTTTATTCAGGGTTCCTGACGCGCCCAGTAACCAGCGTTGACCATAGCTCATATGGATCTTATTTCCTTTTGAAACAACCTGAACAGGGTGCCCTCAAAACACGCACACATGCGTGTGTCTTTTCGAGGATACCAACTTTTGGGGTTGAGGGAAGTCAAGCGGAAGGCCTCCGTTTTGAGGTCCCCCAATTTCAACACACCTGCGTCATCGTCTTTTTCCTAGGCCCCGTAGATCCCGAAATGGGCATTTTTTCCCTTTGGCCTCCCAAGAAAAAACCAAAAGACACACCGAAGCGCCCTTCGACGGAACTCGTTCGACCGGCGCCTTTCGCTTGTCCAGGGGCAAGCGCTGCAGAGCCTCCAGAAAGCCCACCAGGAAGGCCCGGCCTATGGATTTCAAGAAAGCGACGCCCTCCAGAAAAAATGGAATCCCATGTTTGAAATGATAAATGGCAAAAACATTCTGAAAATAGCCTATATATTTTAAGTAGTTCAAACAATGTGTCCGCAGCAAGTTAACCATCGCTTTCTGGAGGTTGAGGGAATTGTCTCTCTGGTGCGCTGATTCCTGGAGGGTGGAATGATTTGAGGTTCATTCCCTTGATGATGCACTACTGAGAACCAGCGAGTTTTTTCACCCAACTGGAACCCAGTTGAAACCAGCGACGGCTAGAAAAAGAATTGGAGCCCAATTTGTATTTGGGGGCTGACCATGTGAAATATGGGGAACCCACCAAACCAAAAGTGAAAAAAGGGGTGCTGAACACTGGAACCCCCTTTCACAAAGTGACACAGAAAATAGACCAAAAAGGTCAATGCCAATGGATATACAAGCATTGGAATTGGCTGTCGCGTCGGTCAGTCAAAAGCGAAAGACGGGGTCACGGCCTCGGACACCCCAAGCCCCTTAGTAACACGTGAGCGAAACCGCCCTACCCGCCGCGAAAAAATCACCTTAGCAATTCTCAACCCCTCAACTCCAAGCTCAAAGGGATGCTGGGAGGTGGATTTGGATTGTTGGCCGATGGAATCACAAACGGAACCGGCGGCTTTGTGGCTTTCCAACGTGCTGGGAGTCAGAAATCCGGCAAGGACCAAGATGAAGCTCCTGCTGACTTATTGATGGTGCCACCCTTCCAATGGACCTGGACGTCTTGGGGCTAGCCCCAAAAAGGCAAACCTACTCTCCTGGCACGCAGACCTCCCAACCCACCCTGACCAACACCCCCCCCCCAAAGCGCCGCCTGCTGCCGGGGTGTTTTCTGCCAGAAAGGAGTCCAGCAAAGGTACCACCCCGAGGTCTCGGCAGTCCAAACGCTTCAAAACACCCCCCCAAAAACCCATGGCGGTGATTTGTTTATTGGGTCTTTGGTTTATTTGTTTCTTGGGTCTTGTTTATTTGTCAAAAACCATGGACAAAACCAGAGCGGTGAGCTGTTGCTTGGGTCCTTGGTGGACATCCAACATTGTCTCAGCACTAACGATTCAAACCACCCTCCAAAACCAGAGTGGCTGTGATTTTTGTGTTGGGTCTTTGGCGGGCATCAAGATTAGGGGATTCATGTCCGCCAACCACTTTTGAGGTGGTTCCCGGAACCCTCTTGGAGCCAACGGGTACCCGTCTGACGGTCGTCAAAGACATCATTTGACCGGGGCCTGGAAAACCAAAAACACCAACACGCGATCGCCACATAGGTCTGGCATGCAGGTTGCGGATCAAAACCCAAGTGCGGGACTCTCACCAAGCCCTGGCAAACCTTCTAGAGCGGGGTATCCCTATCTACGCATATCCAAATGTAGGATGCAATGGTCGAAGGGCCATACCGCGTTGTGCTTCCTAACTTTTCACCCCCGCAGCAAAAAAAACAACCAGTCATCCATTCCCGGGAGTTCGCAGCCATTCCGGCCGCCAGAGGCAGGCCTTCAAGAGCCAAAGCCACATGCGTGACGCTCTCTGGCTATGAAACCTGCAATGTGGACCCCGAACAAGAGCTGACCAAACCAAATGTCCCGTTACTTTGAAAAACTCGTGGGAGACGGCGAGACGCGGTCTCGGGCTTCCTTCCCGCCCACTAGATTTTCACAAGTCTCATCGGAAAAAAGAGAGGGCGGAGCTCCCGACGCGAACTAAGGTTCGGTTGGGGGAACAAAAGGGGCCATGCCTCGACCTGGCACAAGAAGGTTCTTTCCGGGAAAAGGGAGACAAGACATGATTAGTGTTCGGCCCAGTTATAGAATGCATATTTTATTGTTTGCTTCACATGGAGTCACTGGTAAAATGTATAATGTATCCTAAGTCTACCCCAGAAAAGAGCACGACTCACCAAGTGTCCAACCTGGTCGTTGAGAGGTTCACAGCAACCCTGCTGTACCCGTCCCGTGCTGTATGAATTCCCGTCCATGTGGGTGGACGAAATCCTCCGCCACTTGGAACTGGGCAAGCACAAGGGAATCATCCGCAACCAGGTTTCTTAGGTCGGACTTTGCCCACATCCGAAACAGATAGGAGACCCATGCCATACTCCTTCCAACCGCGGCGCCCTCCATGAGCGGCCGCATCTCCCGCAGCGCGTCCACCGCGGGTGGCGCGCTGAGCGCCGCCAGGACCGTGTGGTCCGCGTCCCGGGCCCAGGAGAGCGCCTTCTGCGCCAGGCAGGCGCCAGCGCAGGCCAGCGCCTGGCACGGGGCGGGCCAAGGGCCCAAGGCCCAAACGGAGGACTCCTTTGCCGCGGGAGGACTCTTTTTTCAACCCAGCTTGAACAGTAAACACGTTTAAACAGAAGGCTTACGCCCTCGAATCGCCTTTGTGATGGTCTCAAGAGAGACCCCCAGGTTGCTCAGGGGCTCCTGTTCTGGAGGAACAAACAAACCCCTGAATTCTTTTTGGGGGGGCCCAAAAATGACGCCCTCCCCGACTTCAGCTCCATGCCCGGCCTTGGGCGACAACACTTCGCTGAGCGTCGGCGCTGCGTCCGGCGCCGGCGAGGCGTCCGGCACCGGCGAGGCATCCTTGGGGAGTTGGAGGTGTCCCAGTTCCCCTTCCCCGCAAAAAATGGCGTGCAACAGAAACTGTCTTGAACAGCGGTCGTGTTTTTGCGGGGATGGCTGAAACACGGAGGAAAACAAACTGCGGGAAGGACTGCAAGTCCTTCCCGTGTTCGTTTGGCTTGCTGGCGCGAGAAAAGCTCAAGCGGACTACGCCACATGAACCCGCGACCATGTAGACCTTCAACCGCTTCTTTGACGAAAAAACGATGGCTGATGATTTGTCAACCCGAACAAGGGGTTCTGTTCTGAGCCACATCCAGCGGTTGATTGACTCGGAGCGTACGTAACATCTCGGCACACGGACAACATCGAGTATGTGTGGACTTGCACAATCAGCAGCACCAACACATGATTCGAGTTAGGCCCAGTTGTAGAATGTACATTCTACTGTTTGCTTCATATTTGGAGTTACTGGTAAAATGTAACATGTATCCTGAGTCTACCCCAAACAGCAGCAACACCCCCCCCCCACCACCACCCCACGCTGGGGTCCGCACCTGCGATCCGACCTCGACCCAGGCCGCCTACAGTAGCTTGGCCGTGCATCAGGAACCCCAAAACAGAGGCCCCGCACAAGGCCCCCGTGAAAAAGGACGGTTTTGGAGTCCATGTCCATCCATTTCCAGTTCTTCAATATCCAAGGCCCATGGGGTCCATTTGCAGTCAAAGCCGCCAGCTTCCGGAGGGGAAAAGGGGGGCGCCAGGTCACTGGAGATTTGTCTGCCTTGTTGGAAAGGTTGGCAAGTACCTTGGCGTCCTTCAAACAAGTTGCCCTTAGATTGCCGAGCCGCCGCCTTCGGCTGGGACGCCGCCGGCGATGCCGCCGCCGGCTTTGGCTTGAGGTGGCCCGCCTTCTTGGTTAGGACCAGGCGAAGAACTGGCTTCGCGTTGGCCTGAAGCAACCGGCACTTTGCTTGGAGCGGGGGCTGCGAGGCTTGGGCAGTCACGGCAAATATCGATATCGTCCAAGAGGCCTATTGAATGCCATCAGACTTAAATGCAAGGCACTTGTTTCATAGCAAACTTTGGTATGCGTCGGGACCAAGATCGGTGCGGGGGGGAAGTTCGGGAAGGGGGGGGTGTCACTTGAATTGTACATGATTGACCCTTAGAGCTATGTAGGAATCCCTTGTATCACTTTGTACTGCATGTGAATGTCACAGCTTGCTATCTCTTTCTTTGCAGTGGCTTAACCCACATTCTCACACAGAACAGCTGCCAGCCATAAAAGAGACATCAGTCTCCGTGCCTTGTCATTCTGACTGCTTAGGAATATATATCAGTATGCTTTGAGCCCTATTTGCGCTACAGGAGGGGGGCTCGGGGGGGGAGATGGTACCGTTCTTGTTCATTGAAAACACGTCTCATGAGTTCTGTTGGGACTAAGATCGGTAGATGTGGTCCATGTTCATTCCTTCCAAAGACAAAATCACAATTCCACCGATTTGACTTTCCCAGTTGGCCTTTCTTCGTTGCTTTTGTCCATTGGGGATGCTGTGGTGGGTTCCTCCTCACAAGGAAAACCATCCCTGATTGCCACGGTTCTGCGCATTAGTCTAAGGTTGACACACAGCTTGTCAAGGAGAGTCAACAAAATAGGCCAACAAGGGAAATCAACAAGGGAAGTCAGCAAGGGAAGGCAAAAAGGGACATCATCAAGGGAAGTCAACAAGGGAAGTCAAAAAGGGATTTCAACAAGGAAAATCGACAAGGGAAGTCAGCAAGGCAAGTCAACAAGGAAAACAAACAAGGGAAGTCAACAAAAGAAGTCACGAACAAGGGACGTCAACAAGGGAAGTCAACAAGGAAAAACAGCAAGGGAAGTTAACAAGATAATATATGAAGGAAACCCGGCGAGAAGAATGGAAGTCAACAAAGGCCAATCAACAAGGAACACCAACAAGGGAAGTCAACAAGGGAAGTCGACAAGGAAGGGAAATCAACAAGGGAAATCAACAAGGAAAGCAAAGAAGGGAAGTCAACAGGAGAAGTCAACAAAAGCATTCAACAAGGAAATTCACAAGAGAAGGCAACAAGGGAAGTAAACAAGGGAATTCCACACGAGAGTCAGCAAGGAATATCAACAAGGGAAACCAGCATCGGAAGTCAAGAAGGGAAGTCAACAAGGAAAGCAGCAAGGGAAGTCGACAAGGGAATTCAACAAGGGAAGTCAACAAGGGAAACTAGCAAGGGAAGTCAACAAAAGAAGTCGACAAGGGAAATCAACAAGAAGTCAACAAGGAAAGTACACAAGGGACATTCACAAGGGAAGTCAACAAGGAATATCAACAAGGGAAGTCGACAAGGGAAGTCAATAAGGGAACAAAGACAATGGAAACCAACCAGGAAAGCCAACAAAAGAAGTCAACGACGGAAATCAACTGGGAAAGCACACAAGGGACACCACCAAGGCAAGCCGACAAGGCAAATCAACAAGGAAAGCAAAAGGGAACTCAACACAAGAAGTCAACAAGGGAAGTGGACAAGGGAAGTCAACAAGGGATTTCGACAAGGGAAACCAACAAGGGATTTCGACAAGGAAAATCGACAAGGGAAGTCAGCAAGGCAAGTCAACAAGGAAAACAAACAAGGGAAGTCAACAAAAGAAGTCAACAAGGCAAGTCAGCAAGGCAAGTCAAGAAGGGAAACCAACAAGGGAAGCCGACAAGGGAAATGAACAAGCGAAGTTCACAAGGGACACCAGCAAGGGAAGTCAACAAAAGAAGTTGACAAGGGAAATCAACAAGGAAAGTTAACAAGGAAAGTCAACAAGAGAAGTCAACAAAAGAAGTCAACAAGGGAAGTCAACAGAAGAAGTCAACAAGGGAAGTCAACAAGGAAAGTCAACAAGAGAAGTCAACAAGGCAAGTTGACAAGGGAAGTCAACAAGGAATATCAACAAGGGAAGTCAACAAAAGAAGTCAACAAGGAAAGTCAATAGAAGAAGTCAACAAGGCAAGTTGACAAGGGAGGTCAACAAGGAATATCAACAAGGGAAGTACACAAGGGAAGTCAACAAAAGAAGTCAACAACAGAAGTCAACAAGGCAAGTTGACAAGGGAAGTCAACAAGGAATATCAACAAGGGAAGTCAACCAGGGAAGTCAACCAGGGAAGTCAACAAGGGAAGTCAAGAGAAGCAGTCAACAAGGGAATTTCAGAAGGGAAGTCAACAAGGGAAGTAAACAACAGGGAAGTCAACAAGGAGAAGCCTCAAGGGAAGTCGACAAGGGAATGCAACAAGGGATGTCAACAAGGGAAGTCAACACAAGAAGTCAACGAGGGAAGCCAACGCACTTTTGGAACGCCTGCTTGGATACCTCCAGGAAGTCACGCAAGGAGTCCGAGCAAAGGGTGCAATCATCTCCCTCATCATCCTGCCGGACCGGACTGGGCCGTTGGTGAGCTAGTTCCCCATGCCGGGGGGGGGGTTCAGTCATAATCAAAACCCGGTATTAGAATGGTTTACCCAGAAAATACAAAGAAGAAGGCGTCCGCAACGAATTCTGTCTGGGACTTCCCCCAACCTTCATCTACCCAAGTTTTGATTGCGGCTCCATTTGAGGCAAGCATCCATCTCTGGCACAAGATCCGATTTTTCACTGCTCCCTGCTTGACGGAGTTGAGGGCTCTTCAAAACCCTTTATCGTGTGGGAATGAACCTAGGACCTAGGGTTTCCCTGAAAGGAATCCACAGGGGATGGTGTTTTGGAAAACTTTGGACCCTCACTCTTTTTGAAGAACCCTCAATCGGCTGAGCAAATGATCGGAGACTTTGGCTTTGAGAAGCCTTGGGTGCAAGTACAAAGGGACAGAGACCTGCACGCGCGCACACGCACACACAAACACACAAACACACAAACACACAAAAACACGCAAAAACACGCAAAAACACACAACAACAGACAAACACACACAAAAACACACAAAAACACACAAAAACACACACAAACACACACACACACACACACACACACACACACACACACACACACACACACACACACACACACACACACACACACACACACACACACACACACACACACACTCACACACACACAACCTCACACACAGACACACACACACACACACCCACCCACCCACCCACCCACCCACCCACGCACGCACGCACGCACGCACGCACGCACGCACGCACGCACGCACGACACCCACGCACCCACGCACCCACGCACCCACGCACCCACGCACCCACGCACCCACCCACCCACCCACGCACGCACGCACGCACGCACGCACGCACCCACGCACCCACGCACCCACGCACCCACGCACCCACGCACGCACGCACGCACACACGCACGCACGCGCACGCACCCACACACACACACACCACACACACACACACACACCACACACACACACCACACACACACACCACACACACACACACACCACACACACACACACTCAAAGACGCAGACAAGTGGAGCAAGCAAGCGCTGAAGCAACACCATTCAAAACCCACACAGACACGCACAAGCACGCAAAGCATGTCAGAAACAAAATGAGCAGCACCAAAAAAACGAAGCACGGAGAAGCACGTTATAGTTGGCAAAAGCACTGGAAGACACATGTGGACAAAAACACAGACACCTCCGCCCTTCCCGCTTTGGACTGTTGATCAGAGCCG
>CAUJNA010000934.1:122500-130294 GCA_963377175.1 Effrenium voratum | reverse complement strand
GGGGTCGGTTTGCTGGCATGGGCATACTCCAATACAGAGAGAGAGGCACGACCGCAGAACCCCTTAGGAACAGGGGGGCCACACACACACCCCCCGGCAGGGGGGAAAAAACCACAAAACGGCCCGAAACTCAACACTCAGAAGAACAGCCAACTTCTGAAAGCCGCCTCCATCATGATTCCCGATGGGTGATTTAGTCCGTTTGTGGAACTCCTGCCTATGCTCAATTACTCGCGGTCATTTTGACATGTGGCATCACCGCCTAGGTTCAGGTGCATTGGTTCGAGATTGTTGCCTTCTGATGCTGTTCCTTCACCTTCCTGAGGCGCTCCAGGCTCTTCCAGCGCTGCGTGACATCCGCGATGGACCGGTTGAGCTTCTTGGCCAGCGATTTGTACGAGTACTTGGACCGGTTGTCGGCTTTCAGGCTGCAAAGCTGCTGGTCATCTTCCTCTGTCCAGGCGCGAGGTACTTCCGGGGGAGTTCCTGGGTTGCCGGCATCGGAGTGAGCACGAGCAGGAGGTTCAGGAAGGGATTCAGGAGAGGAGAACAGGCCCGCGCAAGGAGAGACCGGAGCTGGCGCTGGAGTGCGAGGTGCCGGACGTGCTGGAGGTTTCGGGGAATTCGTCTTCTCGGAGGATGTATCGCGGCATCGCTTCCTCTTTGTTCTGCGTCGATCGGTCCCACCCTTGTCCATGATAGAACTGGGAATATTGGCCTTCTTGATGCTCAGCTGACCAGCATAGGCGTGCGCCATGGAGCTCTTCGGGCGCGGGTCTATAGCCTCGTTGGCGTCCCCCGTGAGGATGCCGTAGGACAACGACTTGGGGTTGGTCACTGCGCTGTGCTTGTAGTCCACGTGTAGCTGGAGTGACTGAAAGTCGACTGGTGGTGGAGGGTCGGCCAGATCCTCCGAGTTGACCGAATTCAGAATCCCGGGGCCAGGTGGTTCCACCTCATCGAATCCAGCATGATCGTGTGCTCGCGGTCGCGATGACTCTGCCAGCGACAGACCTCGGACATGTTGCTGCCGCACGCGATCGTGCCCGCCATGAAGCCTGCGACTGTGTGCCTCGTCAGCCTGATTCAGAGTCTCCTGGATGAGTTGCATCATGTCCGCAGCGTTCTGGGTCATCCGGTGGTGAAGTGCTATCATGCGTCCGAGCATGACGACCGCTTTCCGATGTCAGCGAGAAGGCCCACGTCTTGAACCACCAGACAAGCTCCGTGATAAACACAAGAGTCAAGGGACCCCGGAACCCAAACAGAAAACCCGAGCGCAACAGCCCAACCGAGCCAGACCCGGTTTGGGAGAAGACCGAAACAGAACAAAACCAACAAGAGCGAGCCACACAACCAAACATCGAAAAACAACGACAATCGGCACTCAAACGTTCTTTCCGGTTGGGATGGCCGGAAGATGAAACAGGTGCTGCAGGTCAGCTGACTTGTAGCCGGCGGACAAATAGATACTGCGAAGCTGATCCAACGCCATCTGTACTGCTCGGGCCGGGTGCGCGTACTTGGTAGCGAGGGCTGACCGTGATCTGGCCCCGGAGAGAAGGGTGGAAAGACTTCCGGCTGTGTGAGGTCCTCTGATCTGCCAGATTTTTGTTGGGGTTTTGTAGTAAATCGCACGGTCGCCCACGTCGATCACGAAGCCGAGGAACTCAGAGGAACCCACCTGTTCCAACACGATGGGTGCACCATAAAAGTCAGCTTGAAGCAACGCCTCCAATGGGGCTGCTGGGTGACCGGAAGCCGGAGACGGGAAGATCACAAATCTGTTGTCGACATATCGCTCCAAGAAGATGTTGTGACTGGCAAACCATTGTCCGTAAATCCGCTGCCAAAGAACTTCGTGCCTCGCGACGCAGATGTGACTGAGAACTGGGCTGAGCTGAGAGCCAATCGCTGTTCCGTGGACTTGGCGCAGAATGAGAGTCCCCACCTGGACATACATGCATTGGAAGCTGGATTTGACTATATCCAGGATGTCCTCCACATAAATGACCCGCGTGGTCGGCGTACGTCCGTAAGACTGCTTACCCGCAAAGACCCGGTTGTGGTGGACCGCCGCCTGAGTTTCCACCGAATAGATGAGACCAGGATGCTCTCGCCGGTGCTCTGCTAATAGCTGCTCGACTGCTGCGCACACCTGATCCTGAGGGACACTGTTGAAGAAGCCGACCAAATCGTCGTTGTGAAATGCGAGGGTGACTGTATCTTCCGTGTTGTCAAAGTATTGTTTGACGTTCTGCCATATCCTCGGCGTGGGGTGTACCCCCCACGAACACTTCCATGTACTCGCGGCGATCTCGCCTAAGAGGATTGCAACCGCTTTAAAGAGCTGCCGATGTACCACCTTATGGTAGGCTATAATAGTCCGCCCGGATTTCCATTGCTTCTTGCGTTTGAGAAAGACTTTTCCAACCGGGATCGCGGTGGTCTTCTTCCTGTATGCCCATTTGTACCTCTTCTGCAAATGTCGGGGGATGGCTTCAACGATAAGGGCCCCAGCTTGGTCGGGCTTCAGTGGAGTGGCGGCAAATGTGCCTGACTGAAGCCAGGTGTTGTGGAGGCCTTTGAAGTAGAGTTGGGGGCAGAAGAACATGAGGTGGTGGTTGTCATGATCCTCGTTATGGCACACAAAGTCCTGGCCGAGGTGTCGATGCAAGATGTTCAGCTGGTGCTTGGTGAGGAGTTGATGGGTGGACGCGTGCTGCCGATGTGTCTGAAATTGACTGCGTAGGTGCTGCATGAGAGGTGCGTGGAACTGGTCCAGGGGCAGGCCATGGTGCAAGCACCATTTTCGTAGGCGTTCATGAACCTGCACTTCGTAAACTGAAAGGTCCACATAATATGACGCCAGGGCTGAGGTGTAATGAACGTGCTGGGGGGTTCCCGGAAAACGGAACTCATCCAATCCCGCGGCCACATGGCCTTGAACGTGAGATAGCCAGGGCTGACGTTTTAGCCAGGCTGCGCACTGACACGATGATGGTCCGGGGGATGTCAGAAGGTAGCAGTCCTGAAACGACGAGAAGTTCCACATAACTGTATGAACCCGAGGATGAGGGGTCTCTGCCAACTTCGTGCTGGGCAAGTGAAATGGAAGAGCCCAGTTGCGGTGGTCGAGAACAAGCCGACGAAGTACTTCCCTGGTGGACCGCTGATAATGGGGATGGGACAGCCACGGTAATCGCAATAGCAAGTTGATCTTGGGTTGCTGAAGTTGGCGGAAATCAAGAACTCTTCGCAAAATATTCCGAACGCGATGCCGATGGGGCTGTTCCACATTGCCGGACAGCCTGTATATAGCATATATATCCAAGTCTGAATGCCGTCCACTACGAAGTCGTTTTTCTTCCTCCCAGGATTCAATGTGCTCCGAGGTGAGGCGAGCGATGATGGACCAGGCTTGGGTGTGTTTGAGCGCCACCCGATGGAAGTTCCTGCCATAGACTGTGCAACTCCTCCTGCGCAAGCGGAGGAAAAGGCGTTTGCCGAACCTGGACCAGGGCTGTTCTGCAAGAAACCTGGTAGCCGTATAGCCGGTAGAAATGCGCTTGTACCGCCGATAAATGTAGGGCCAATTGAGGGACGGTTGATAGATGCTAATCAAGGCGTGTTCCTGGGTCCAGGTGACTGCGTGGTCGGAGTCTGTCAGGATGACCCATGTAGCAAACTCGTCATAGTTGCCGAAGTGGTGCCACCATCTGAGGGCCGGCTCCGCATTGATAAACTGTCCGTGCTGAATACCCAGTAACTTGGCCCTACGATTGTGTTCTCGACTAGGATAAGTGATGCTGGTGCTTCCAATGTATACGTCTGACTGCGGGTTGACGGAGCGTGGAAGGTCCGGACGGAGTTGGACTCGCTGCTTCCAGTACACTGCGTTGGGCTGCAAGAAGTGGGTGAATGTGTACATGTTCGGGTGGATGCGCAGACGTCGGAGTCGGCGTCTGAGTTCCGTGAGTGCATGCGTGGGGCGACCATAGTGATGAATCATCAACAGCGTGGACATTGACTCGGACCACATAGATAGTTGTTTGTTGACCATCGGCATGTTGAGGATTTTCCGACTCGTGACTATGATCAGATAGAGAACCTGATAATACTGGTAGGATGCATGCACATCGAGGGAGTCCCCGAGTCTGATTGCAATAAGCGCTGTGATGTAGGGAAGGAAATAATCGGTGCCGTGCTGCAAGTTCACTGGCCAAGATGGCTCAGGAATACCATAGTGTCTGGCTGCACTGTAAAGCTCTGACCGTTCATACTCGCTGTAGAGTTGCAAAAGAAGCACCGTCTCTGGAGATTGAATGACCGGCATGGCTTAGCCATGCATCCAACGCTCGAGCACTGAACGGTTAATTGGGTCAACCGGAAACAGCGGAAAAGCCCCGACCCACGACCCCGAGAAACACAGGAAAACTATAAAGAAGGAGAAAAGGCAGCTGATGGTCTCAGGGCAAGGTGCAACCGTGATGAGCAGCGGGCTTTTTGTGCCCATCGTGTCAAAGGTGCTAACTTCCCTCCTCGTGAGCGCTACCACTGCTCCCCTCACTTGCCACACATGTACAGAACCGTGATGAACTGCAGGAGTGCTCGCTTCGATCCCTAGCTGACTAAGGAGATTGGGGCCCCCCATTTGACTGCAATAGTTTTCAACTGCTCCACTGGGTCGGATGCTAGCTCCTGCTTGATGAGATCAAGGTAGGTCGCTTGGTTGGACAGCGTGCGTTCGTGTAGCCAGGCCTTGAAGACCTTGTCCGTGAGGCTGGTGGGAAGTGGTACCTGTTGACCTTTGGGATTTCCTTGACGTAGAAGTTCTGAGTCTAGTGTGATGTCCGGGGCAGTCTCCGGGGTCTTTCTCTTTGCCGGTCGTCGCTTAGGAGCTGGATCAGCCTCTGGAGATGGAACTGGTAGGGGAGGTCCTTGAGCATCTGAGTTGGCCGCATTGATGTAGAGGGACTGGTCGGAGCGGCCAGGCGTGGGGGTCCAGGACGCATTGGAAGGTGACGAGGATGGCAGCTTCTTATCCGGTGTAAGAGTGATGCCCTTGTTCTTGTAGCGCTCCAGCTGTTGTTCCAATTCGGCAATTTTGTGGCGAGTGAGGTTCTCCTGCTTTGCGGGCTGCAACGACTCCATGAGATCCACGATTTTGAGCGCAAGCGGCTCCATAAACTGCATAGCTTCATTGCGCTTGTCCGGCGCATTGTCCGCGTGGAGGGAGCGAGCTGTCCTGTCGATGTCGACCTCCCTGCCTCTCAATGCTTTGAGAATGGATGTCAATAAGACTGCCTCGGCTATCGTCTGAGCCATGACTGGTGTGCTATATCGCCCATTTGACAGTGCTCGTAATGCGTGATCTTCTGCTCCTCCTCGAAGAAGTCGTGTCAATGGAAGATCCAGGATAGCTGTTCCTGCGAGCCCGACCCTTCTGGACCACTGAGTAGGCTGAACGTGACGGTACAGCTGCAGACCACGGACCTCCGTCTTGTCGAGGAAGATGTCGTCAGATTGAAAGGTGCTTGGAAGTAGCTGCGAGTACCGAGGCTGAGTGTACTGCGTTGCATCACCTTGGCCTAGAGGTGCCCGAACTGGAGGTTGAACTGGCGGTGCTGGTGGTGGAGGACGAGGACCTGTCTGCATGTGATTTGTTCCACCACCGTGATAGTTGTAAAACTGACCAGGAGGTTGAGGAGGGAACTGGTGAGCCATATGTGGAGGGCGAGGAGGATTGACACGAGGCACTGCTTCCTCTCGAGGTTGATGTTGCAAGGGTTCCATCCGAGTGGAGCTCAAATAGGCCTCCTGCTGGGACTGCGAAACTGACCATGATGGAAGATACGAGGATCCCGGATGCGAAGAGGAGGAGGGTGCCGATGTCGCCGGCCATGAATAGTTCCACTGAGAAGCCATCACGAGATGGGAGTGTGCCGTCAACACTGCTAATAGATTAAAAGCTAGGGATACGTCACACATCGCCAAGACGGCAGACATTGTCAAAACGGCACCCGAATTTCAACCAGGCTCAGGGCAGTTTGAAACAGGGAAACAGCATTAGTCACACGACTCATCAAAAAGGAAAGAACCCGCGGTAAGGCCAACACGCGCTTGAATGAGGCTCTGGCGTGCACTTTTTGTCGCAAAATATCGTCGGTGGTCGAAGACGGCAGTGTGGCGAAGTATGCTCTTATTCGCAATGAAACATCATTAATTGTCATTGGTTGCAGCAGCTCCTGGTGCAGGTTCACGAGCGGAGGACACCGGTGGGTGGCTTTGTATCGGTAGGCCATGCGAGTCCAACGATCTGACTTGCCTCCGGGATCACCATCCAACACTTGCCCGACACATAGTGGATAACATCAGGACGTTCACTGGAATCCAGGGCCTCAATGCAAGCTTGCTCTCCTCCCGATCGAATCGGCTGACAGGTGCCGACAGCGCGTCCAAACAACAGCAATTGGGCCATGTTAAAAGACATGCTCCAGTTCTGGCTCATCGTGCGAGCAATTTCTTCAGCGTCATAGTCGGCATGTCCAGTGATCTTCCAGCCCTGGGCGTAAAAGGCTGGGCACTCCGAGGAGTGCTGCCGGGAAGGATGGATCTGTCGGCTCCGCAGGATGCCTCGAGTACCGCCGACACTGGATGCGTGAGTCCAGAGCAGCATGGGTCGCGTCTTCGTCGGTTCTTTGAGCCGAACTGTGGCGCCAAGGTAGGGGACGGTCAGCATGAACCAGTGCGGGGTGATCTTATAAAAGTGATGGTCCGGGTTGACCTTCGCATAGTTCAGAGTGGAGTGCTGAGACGGTATGCCGGCTGCATTCAAGGTAGCGGCCACATAGTCCATCTGCTCCTGATTGACCGGGATCCCATCGCGGAGATACGGTGCGGCAAGCACCTGAAGTTCGTTCCTCCAGGGGTCAGACTCCGGGTTGGGAAGCAGGATCAGCGGTGGGTTCGCCTGCGGATTTGGGCGTAGTTGCATGCTCCTCGATGACGACCCCACATCTGGGTGAGCACCTGTGGCCTTTGAGGCTGGAGCCGATGGGGCACTGCTTCTGCTGCGCGGAAGTGGAGATCGATTGCTTCTCGGTCGTCGGGATGAGGCTTTAGTTGCCGTAGGCGCCCGGGATGAGGACTTGGCTGCTGTGGGCGCCGACGCGGCAGGATCCGATGCTGCCGTGATGGAGTTGTCCGATGTTGAGTCCCTTCGGGAGATCGGTGGTGGCGTCCTGGAGCGAGCTCGACCTCGCCGCTGCGGGGGCACTGACTTGGAGTAGGGGGAAGCGTTGTGGGAACGTGATCGATCTCCCTCCGTTGTGTGGCGTGACCTGGATGGTGGGTTGGGCGGTGGAAGCATCTGACCTGATGGGGTTGCCGTAGGGATCGGTGCGATAGGGGTCGGTGCTGTGGTCATAGGTGGGCATGCTGTAGTTGAAGCTGTTGGGGTAGTTGGCGTCATTGGAGTCATTGGAGTCATCGGTGTGGCCGGGCGTGCTTTCACCAGGATTTGCGGCAGGGGGCCAGCTACTGATGCAGGCCAGACATGCAATGTAGGGATCGATGCCGAGGCGTCGCCGGGAGCAGGAGCCGGAACCGCAGGTTTGGTAGCCCTTGAGGTGCTGGACACCGCGCAAGATATGCTAGAAGCTGGTGTCACAAGCGCACTCCTGCTCGGTGATGCTGTCTGGTGCACTGGTGACATGGGCGGCGTAGGGCCGGCAGTGTTCCTGGATGCCTTGGTCATGGGGCCTGCTGAGTTCGACATCGGACCTGCGTTGG
>CAUJNA010000934.1:60000-117500 GCA_963377175.1 Effrenium voratum | reverse complement strand
GACACACACACACACACACACAACACACAACACACAGACACACACACACACACACACACACACACACACACACACACACACACACACACACACACACACACACACACACACACACACACACACACACACACACACACACACACACACACACACACACACACACACACACACACACACACACACACACACACACACACACACACACACACACACACACACACACACACACACACACCAACAACAAAAAAACGGACACCCTCAAAAAATGACAGACCCAACATGCCCTTCTCTCAGTCAGGGGCGCATGTGCACCAGGTACAAGCTGGCATGGATGGGCACCAGCCAAACCGGGCTGGCCGCGCGGAAGGAGGCGCACTTCATCATGCCTCGAGGCCGTCCGATCCGCGGGTTGATGCGCTCGGTGACCCCCCCCCGTTCTTTTGGTGGATTTCGATGGGTTGTTTTTTTGGGCTCGACCTACCCCCCCTCTCTTTCAGATGTGTTTGATATCACTTTCCATCACAAATCACCTCCCCACTCTCCTCTTTTTTGGTGGATGTCGGTGGATTCCTCTTGGGATCGACCCCCCTTTTGGTTTGCTTCAAAGGTCCCCCTCTCGTTCAGACTCAGATGTGTATGATCACTCACAAATTCACAAAACACATCCACACCAACACCCGCTCTCCTCTTCTTTTTTGGTAGATGTCTTTGGTTTCCGTTTGGGGTTCGAACCTCCGGTTTGGCTTTCTTCAAAAGGTGGGTGTCCGGTTTCAAACAACTAAGGGGCTGCCATGTTTAGGCAAGTTTTATTTGAGTGGCGTTCATTGGAGGTACCCTCTTTTTGAAGGGGCCCAATCTTCTTTGGGAACCCCGGCCAAAAATCATCCCATTTGGTTCTTGGATATCTTCCATGCTATCTAACAGGGGACTTTGGCTCAAACCCTGTACTTGGTCGGTTGTCCTGTGTCCACGGTAAGCCCGCTCAGCTTGTGAATTTGACCGAGGACTGTAGACTGACCGCAAGGCACCTTACCAATCCCCCCGAAGCACCTCCCTAAGATCTGCAATCGTTTGGTGTGCCTCGGTGCCTTACGTGGGTGTGCCTCAAAAGAGAACAGCGGACCTCAAACTCAAATATACTCCTTGTCCTTTTGGTTTCCCTTTTTTAACACAAGAAACAAAAAGGGCGCCCTAAGAACAAAAACCACACGCCCATAAGTTGGCCTTTCTTGGCCTCTGCGAACCGCTCGCGCCGCTCGAAGCGCGCGCCTGCCAGTGCCAGGAGTTGGGAGCCAATCATGGGGTGCGGCACGTAGCCATACCTCGGCGATGTGCGATAGGCAGGGAACGAGTACTGACCCCGAGAAAAACCATCCCCCAGGTGGTGTCCTTTAAGGGAAATCCGAGGCTCGTTCCCCTCACTCCCGACTGAGCACCAAGAAAAAGGCCCGTGCCACGGGGCGCTGCACATTTACAGACCATCCTGACTTCGTTTGACTCCCTGACAGGTAGACCTTCCTCCTGTGTTTTGATCATCTCGAGGCTCGGAGCAATGACAACTTTTCTTGCCATAGGGCATCGCTCTCCCTACAAAACCTGCGGGTCTTTTCATGTCTTAGAACCTTGGGGTAACGTCAGTTCCACTCTTCAGGACTAGTGATGGCAGGAGAAAAAAAACGGGAAAACGAGCACCGCCCACGGTGTCGATGCTTGGAAACTAGCCAAGTGACTGACTGAGCTATGTGAATCCTTCTATGACTCACTTCCTCAGGCAATCCACCCTCCAGGCAACCTCTGCATTTTCTCCCCAAAATGTGTTGCCCTTGGAATCATTCAGCAAAATTACACGGACAAAGAGCGGGGCAAACAACGATAAAAAGTGGGGCCAACCCCACAATCCCAACATCTATGGTGCAAGTGTCATTCGCATGGGTGTTCTTCTGAGAAAAACGTGCTGGGATTCCACTGGAAAAGGCCCATCTTTTCCTGTTGACCCGCCCTAGAAGGACCTAAGGATGCTGCCAGACCCAGAACCCCAAATGTTGCTCTCACCTGGTTTAATTCAATAAACGTCTTTTGTTTGTACCCTTTTGACCCACTGTCCTCTTCCCTTTTGGCAACTGGGTGAGTGTGCCCCAGGTTATTCCCTGTATCATAGATGACAGCAAAGACTGTCTTCTGAGAAACAGCAATGGTTTTTTTGGAGAAGGATCGTCGAAGCAAATAAAACCGGTGGAGCCCATCTGTTCCAGAAACCACCCATTTGTGGGCTGCCCCATTTGAAGACACAAGAAAACGCCTCCCAACAAGACAACCAGGAAAGCCCAAGAGCCAAGTGGGCCTCGCAGGCAATGCGAAAGATCAAACTCCCTTAATCTCCTTCCCCACAGGTGGGCCCTACCTTCCCTTTGGTTAAGACCCCTGGAAAAAACTAAACAAACATATGTCCAGTGATAAATTCCATTTTTGAAACCAACAAGGGAAATCAAAACAAATATTCTTAAGCAAATGGAAGCTAACCATCTGCAATTTTACCTTGAGCTCGCATAACCCAACCCCGGTCGAGCTGAAACCTTGTGCGTGCGGGCGGCGGGAAGTCGGCCACCCTCAAGGGCTCGCACTTGCCGAGCTCTGAGCCGAAGTAGGTGCCTGGGCTGAGTCTCTGGGGTTTTTCGATGGGTCTGCCTGAATGAGGCTGGTACCCAAAGCTTCGGGGGGTTCAATTTCAAGGGAAGGGTTCAATTTCGATTTCAAGCTGGAAACCAGGTTCGGGGTCAATTTCAAGGAGTATTTTCCGTTGGTTTCTCTGACCCGAAAAGGGAAGGCTCGTGAAATGGCTTGGTTACGTGAAGGGGATGCCCTTTTTCCCATGCCCAAAACGGTTGAAAAAGAACCAAGGTGTGACCTAAACATACCTAAACCCAGGCACAAGCCAAGGTGCAGGAGTAAGTTGGTTCAGAATACCCTCCCACCTTGCACCAGGGGATTTGGCGGTTCCAGGTGCAATGTGCTTTTTTAGAATACCCTCCCACCCATTGACGTGCACACTCCCGTTTGCAAAAAAGGGAGTTGGGGCTTCGTCGCCCTGCCTGCTTCACCAAGCTCACAGGCGCAGAAAAGTATCAGCAACTTGGACAGCTGATTTTGCGCTGCCCAGAAGTGGGTGGAAAGCTTTATGTTAAGCGCGGGGATCAGCCCTCCGAACAACCTCAAGCCTCGCAAAACGCTCCAAGTCTCCTTGCCTCTACGGCAACCTGTGTTCTAGACTCCCCCAATTCTGCGTGTCTCTCGTAGGTCTACTTTTCTTACTTATTTGTTATTTCTTTTCGCCGGGGTTTCCGGATGCATGCTCGACGCCGAAAATGGTTCATGGGCCATGATGGACCTGCTCTTCCCTCCTGGGCTGAGCTCATTGGTGACGTTGTGGGGTGCTGCGGGGCAGCTGGGAGGCTCAACGCTTCAACGCCGTAGAGAAGGCATGTCGCACTGGTGTTTCCACCATGTACACCGCCGACAAAAGCACACGACTCTTCTGGGAAAACACATCACGCGGAATTCGCCGCCAGAAAACACCCACATGCTCGGAAAACACAGCATACGTGCTTACACTGTTGAAAAATCACAAGTTTCCTCAGACAAGAAGACACACCTGCTTACACCTCCGAGAACGGGGATCCTCACATGCTACACCTGAACATTACCTTGTAAATGGTGGTGTCCCTTGATTTTGGTGGAAAAAACCCATGTTTCAAATGGGCAAAATGTATCTTTTAAGGAGCCCTGGAGAACCGCAGGTCACAGGTTTCTCAGAAACCAACTCCGATTCCATTCCTCACGAGCCGAAAGGCGGTCCACGCCGAGCGCTTTCGTGGCCAACAGCGAGATGCTGTAGCCAACCGCCTGAGTACCCGAAAGTTGAGTTGACCTTGGGGGGTATTCCCTCCAAAAGTGATGAATCAGCACCAAATTTCAGGGGACCCCTCGTTTTTTTACAGCCTGGCACCCCAATGAAAACCCTTCCGTAGCCGGCACCCTGAATGTTGAGCCCGGATCTAAGCAGAACCCGTCCTCTTTTTAGGTCCTCACGAAAAATGGGCAAGGAACACGTGGACCTGTATAAAGCGTGTCGCGCCGAAAAGTGCGCAGAGGCTCACGTGGCTGCACAGTTAGGGCCTTAACAGTTGGGGCATATCACACTTTCTGTGAAAGTCTTCGAAATAAAGTGTTCGGTAGTCTTGGTTGTATGGGAATCAACCACTAAATGCAAAGATTAGTTCCCACCATGCTTGTGGTCGTTTTGCTTAGTTTCGCCATGGTGTTCACGGCTTGCACCAAATCATGTGCGTAGCATCTCGCAGAAACCCAGATTTTAGAACCCATAACGCTTTTTCAATCCCATGATTCAGAGGGCGCCGCAGAAAACCGTCGACTCTCCAAGCTTTGGCCATCTTCAAGACCCAGGTCAGGGGTCATGGCGGTGACAAGGGCACCCGTTTTGTGTCCGTTGATGTTAACGGGAAAACCACAAGTTGAGGGACCGAGGTTCAACCCGGCCGAGCTCCAACCTGCCAAAGGCTTTGCTTGTCCGCTCAAATGATCAAGCGTTCCCTAAAAGATACACCCCCAACATCACTGGTTGGCAACAGGCAGAAGGCGGATCTGAATCAGCTGGTGAATGCGATACTCACGGCCAAACGTGTGTCCCTCAAGAACCCAACCTTGGCATTCAGGAATTAAGAGGTGTATGGAGTAGGCTTTTCGGAGGTGCTTCTTCACTCGCCCCGTTTCTTTCTCTCCTTTTTTTTGGGGGGGGGCGCAGACTCCCTGAGCTTGGACAACAGAGCGTCCAGGCGTTTTCCGCAGTTCTGCAGCTCCAAGACCTGAAATAAGCCTAGACAAACGAACAAGTGGGGATACGCAGGGAGCGGGGATATTAGGGGAGATTCCCTTGGCGCCATTTCCCATATCAAACTTAGCCAAGGTACATTTAAGAGAGGAATCCTCCCGTACCCCTGGTTCCCCCTGTATCCCTGCTAGTTGGTTTCCCCTGAGGATCCTCAACCCACCTGGCGTTCGCTCGTCAAAGGCGGTGAGCTCGGGTTGGACGATTCCGCGCGCGGAAAAACGCGAAACGGCTGGGTTGCCCCGACCATCATGGCGAGGCTGCAGAAGTCCAGGTCCATGGAAACGGCGCCGCCTCGGCGCTGGAGCTGAGGTGCCAAAGAGTCCACCTGCACCCTGAAAATACAAATTAAACAGGGTGTGTGTGTGTGCGTAATACGTATTATATATATATATGATATCAACCCCGCCATGTATATATGTATAATATTATATACATATTTACAAATATATATATATATATGTATATATATATTCGGATGCATGACAAGGCAGACTTTTGGTCTACGAAACTGCTCCGAAGAACGTATCAAGTCGTCTAAAAACTGCTCCGAATGGAGATGTTTCTTGCGAAATTGTCCAAGGGCCCCAGGCCTCGACTGATTTCGACATCGCGCGAGGAAAAGAAATCCTGGAGGCGCCTGAGACGGCGCCGGGGAAGAAGTAGAACCCGAAAAGCTGCAGCAGCGCCAGAGTCTTGAAGAGCAGGACCTGAGAAATCAAATCACCTTACCCCCCCCCCACCAATTAACATGGCTGACATCTGGTCCCTTTAAAAGGACAAAACATGTCCATCACCTCCCCCCCCCCCGATGGTTTGGATGTCAAGGGAGTTCCCCATTGAGCTTCAACAAGTGGGGCTCAAACTTCCAAACCAATGCAAACCTCTGCAAAAGAAAAACAAGACATGCGGGTTGGTTCAATTCTTGGACAAGCCAGGCGCGTTGGTTCAATTCTTGAAGACACTGAGCCAGAATCACCTTTGATCAGGTGCCCCCAAAACTAAACTGATCCCATGGGATTGCCCAAAGTCCGTGACGAATGGGCAATCCTTCTCACAAGGAGGAAGTGATCTAAGGGGGATCCTCTGAATTAGGGTCCGGATTTATTCCAAGGTTCACATCGAATGCCCCAAAATGGCTTCGGTTTTCCCATGTGGTTTCCCTTTCCCCAAAAACGGCGACCCACACAAAGAGCGAGAGAGAGAGCGAGAGAGAGAGCGAGAGAGAAAGCGAGAGAGAGACACATACCTCGGTTGCTTTCTGCTCCCCTGCTAAAAGTTTAACTTTTAGTGGTTTAATTCGGAAAACCCATTAGTTGGCAAACAGTTAAAGTGCTAACATCCCTTGGCAAAATGCACCAAAGATACCCATGTCACATGGGATTGGAGCCTTTTCGTCGGATCCGATTCAGAGGGCCATGCGCAACAATCTGCTGTCCCAGCCTTGGTATGGGCTTGCGAAAAAATGCTCAGTGCTTTTTTTGCAGGCCCCGAAAAATGAATAGAACCAACAAAAACCAAAAGCAACAACTAAACCCATGCCAAGAGTGAAGGCAAAATGATGAGCCAACCTGCTTCTTCGGGTTCCATTGTTCCGCTTCATGGGTCGCAAACTCCAAACTTGTCGCTTCATTCTTTTCCCGACCAAGCAAAGCACTGTCAGTTCTTTGCAGCCCTCGGCACGGGCTTGAAAAAAACAAACTGACAGTTCTTAGCCCCTTCAAAATGAAAAGAACCAACAACGCCTAAAGACCTAAACACATGCCAACAAGCAGTGAAGTCATATCATTCATACTGTGGATGGACGAAACCCGTTCGCACCATTCAGGAAACCATGGCTGAAACCATTGTTTGTTGGTATTTGCAGGGGAATTTCATATATAATTCGGGTTTACAGGGAGAAAAGAATTCGTTTTGAATCAGGGGTCATCGAATTACTAGTGGAAGCACCCCCTGGAAGAATTCCTAGACGTCTTTCTCGTGGACATCAAGGCCTGTCCACCAAATATAGAACGCCCTGTTGGATGGCATTCAAAGGAACACCAACCAAAAAAGCCAGGTCGAGATGTGTGTATCGATTCTTGAGTAGTTGGATCGGGCACTAGAAATGTCTTCGAGTAAGTTTCCGGGCTCATCCATGGCCTGCCCGAATCCCAAGCAAAAAGGTTCACGTCCAAGAAGCATCCCGCTTGAAGATGCCGAAGTCTACGTCCTGCGAGCAACTGGGCCAAAATAATTAGGGGTAACGCCAAAACTCGTCATGCTCGTAATTTTCTAGGAGTACCCTCCCATCCACAAACATGAAACCTTTCAGGGGGGTCCTGGAAGACAATTTTGGATTTTGTGGTGGGTTCCATGCTAGTGGACCGGAGGGTATTCGATTAGTGATCAATAGCCCCTGTTCAGACGTTTGGGAAAAGCAATCCGAACGAACAGGCTTGAGCCAAGTCCTTTGAACATGTTTATAAACCTATATTATTGAGCAACCTCCTTTCGGTTTCCTTTTCACAGGGACTGGGCTGATGGCTTGAACAGCTTTTGCCCACTGTGGATGGGTTGGTGAACAACTCTAGGCGTCCACCCTCTGGATGCATAACGTCTCGACCTTGTGCTTGCAATGGGGAAGTTTGTGTAACACCGAGCAAGTTGTTGAGCAGGAATGTTGGCAGTGAAATGTCACAACAGACTTGGCCCGAATTACAAACCCCACACTCTCAACACGGAAGGGTGCTCAACCTACACGTTGCGCCACGCCGGGATCATGTTTAGATTGTTCATGTCTAAATGGACGGCGGGTCTGCCATAGCCAGCATACAGCATTAAGATACCGTGGATGGACGAAATCCTGCACCACTTTGATTTGATACCAGGGTTGAAACCATGGTTTGTTGGTATTTGCCGGGGAATCACCATTCCAGGGTTTCTCCTCGGTGCGAACGGATTTCGTCCATCGACTGGATATTTGGCTTCTTCGTACTATCTCTCTTGCCCCTATTCACTTGCAAAGCGGATCCTTCTTTGGGGAGAATATCAGATACCAGCTTGGTGCTTCAGGGTATGGTTTGGATGCTGCTTTTGTGGAGTTAAAAAAAAAAGAAAGAAACAACTTAACATAGTACTGAAAGGGATCTCAGGAGGAAACCACAACACATGCATCCATCCCGTTTTCCAGCGATGTGGAGTATGTTGTTTGGAGCCCTCACGGGCTCACTGTGGGTGATTCACATCTGGAGTACAATTCAGCTCACTACAGCCCTGTCAAACACATGTGGCGTTCGAACCAGCCTCGGCACTAGATCGGTTTGTGCAAAGAATCACCCAGAACCTTGGGGTTAAACAGCGATCGGTTTGTGAGAAGTGGCTTGTGAAAGGAATCACCCAACAAACTTACTAGGTTCCAACAAACCACCCAAAACCTTGGGGTTAAACAGCGATCGGTTTGTGAAAAGAATCACCCAGAACCTTGGGAAACAGCGATCGGTTTGTGAAAAGAATCGCCGATCGAAAAGAACGGAAAAGGCAAATCCACCCCGCGAAGAAGGTGCCGCGAAGAAGCCGACCATCCGGGCCCCGCGGATTGGGAGTGAGGTGTTTGGTTTTCCCCGTGGAATCGGGCGAGCGCTAGGTGCCCTTTTATCGTTTTTGGGGTTTTGGGTTCCCCTAGTAAAATAGACTACAGAAAAATAAATAAAAAACATCGGGCGTCAACTTATTCAGGAGCTGAGAGAGGAATTGGAAGGGAAATCCGAAGAGTGTTGTTTTTTTTTTTCTGGAAATTTGCATGGGTCTGCCGTTTGTTTGTTATGCTCAATCAGGGGTTGACATGATTCTGTGTTCTTGGTTGGTTTGGGGTGGTTTTTTACAAAGGACCCTGGAAAGAATGGACATGCAAGCTACCGTAGAATCTCGTCCTGGCGGCTGTAGAAGGTGCTGATGTAGCGCCTCGACGCGCGCGCTCGCGCATTCGCACGGCAAGCGGCTTCCAACTCGGCCGGTGGCGCGTTTTTCGGTTTCTTCTGGAGTTACCCCTTTTCCAGGTTGGTTGAGAAGGGAAACCAAGGGTTTGGGGTTTAAGGGTTTAGGGTTTAGGGTTTAACCACCCCCCCACCAGCTAACGTGGAAGTGCACAGACCCCTGCAGAAAGACTACTTTCCTCTTGGAAAGGACCTTATTGCACTTCCATGTTAGTTGGCGGGAGGGTACCCCTTCTCCAGGTTGGTTTAAAAGGGAAACCAAGAGGAAAACCGTTCTGCCATTTTGGGGTCCTCGAAAAAAGACAAGCCCATATATGTCTTTCAAATGATGTGTCATATTTAGTCAACCACACATTGGGTTTGTTTTTTTCCCAATGATGGATGGAGACCAGTTTAGCTTGCTTCCAAGAGGAACCCATAATCTCACATTTGAGAAGGATGTTCCAAACATTTGTCCAAGTCTTGAAAAAAAGGACGGCCCAGGGTGGCAAAAATCAACTGATTTAGGGGTACCTTCCCCATTCTTTCCAGGGATCCTTCTTTCCAGAACACCTCCGGTTCCGCCCCTGAAAACGGCGATCGGTTTTTGAACAGAACGATGGTTGAAAAGAATGAAACATGGGGCAGGGGAAGGGGTAAAGGGGGGGGGGGGTGAGGCTTCTTCACCACAAGGTGCCCAGACAAACAGCAAGCTTTAGGCGAGCCGCAGATAGTGCACATAAGAGGTCATCACCAAGAAGACCTTGTAGCTGCCAGTCACGTACCACAGTGCTGCGGAGACCTGGGCGTGAAAACGAACCTGACAGCTCCCCACGAAAAGGAATCCCCCTTTCACTTGGCCTGCGTTCACAAATCCTAGTCCTCGAAATGCGGTAAAGGAAACACCCCCAGTATGGCCAAAAGAAGGGTGGAATTCACACCCTGTAACACTCAACTTGGCCCAAAAGGTGAGTCACAGTCAGAACCTGGCATTCAAATGGTCCAAACCAATGTGAAGAACTAAGTAGGCGGATATCCGCCCCCCATTTCTGGTTGGGACTGTCCCGTACTTGTCTTCACTTACCCGGGTTTTGAGCAAGTGGCTCAGATGTTCAAAAACCAAGCGGGAAATGTAGAGAACCATGCCGGTAGTTGGGAACCATGGGAACGTAGCTGACATGCAGTATTCTAGCTGTACTTTCCTCATTCTCCGCAGACATCCTTTGTTTAGGCCACCACCCAGGGAATTTGAGTGGTTTCTGAACAGAATGATGGGCGAGACGAGGGGGATCAGCCTTTGGAAGACTCGGGGCAAACACCAACACGAGCGGCCAACAGAACAATAGATCAGCGCGAGAGCTGTCGCAAATTTGGATACCCTCCCGCCAACATGGAAGTGCACCAAACCATGGGACACCACCCGCATGAACAGCACTTGGAGAGCACGTCTACCCGAAAGTGTCTCAGTGTCTCAGGAACTGCCGCCAAGGGCCTTGGCAGTTCCTGCCTGAAGTCTCTATGACCTATTGCAAATGGGCGCCTTTTCGGCGTCAATGAATTCAAGCCCAGAGACACAGCCACTCACTTCCGAAGTGGATTGGCCAAACAAAACTCCCAAGCTGTTGATTTACCACTTACTGGTCCAACCCCACACAGTTTCAAGCCTGGGAACTTCGGAAGCGAGCCCATGCAGACCAAAATGAGAAACATGTCCGAGGCACGATCAAGTAGAGCAGGTTCCTCTGGCCAACATGCTCCTCAAAGGCATTGAAGAGGATGGTGCCAATGACCACCTGAAGCCGAGACAGTTGCCGGGGTCTGTGTTCGAGCCTGGGTACCCGCTGTGCGGTTGAAAGGGAAGCTAAAAGGAAGATGCCGCCGTTGTGGAGGAGGGGTCCCCTACAAAACGACACACCAATACCGTGGATGGACGAAATCCTGCACCACCTAAGAAACCCTGGAATGCTGGTTCCCCTGTACATACCAACAAACAATGGTTTCCCATGGTTTCAAAGTGGTCCAGGATTTTGTCCATCCACAGTATTAGTCAAGACGCCGGGCTAACTTCAAGACCCCCTCAATTGCGAAGCTGCACCAAAGGTGCGGAAAACCTTCGTCGCCATGAACATGGCCGACTCAAATTGTGACTCCCGCCTGCATGCCCATGAGCCTCTGAAACAAGTTCTTTGGCTTGATGGTGAGCAAGAAGAGACCGCGAAACCTCACGATTCGACTCTCGCACTGCAGTTGGTTGAGTCACTTCAGCTCACTTCCCGAGTGGATTGGCCCAAAAAAGTCCCAAGCTTCTTGTTTACCCACTACTAGGTCCTCCGGTAGAGAGGTTCGAATAAGGGTACCAACTCTTTTCTGTGGTCTATTTTAGCAAGGGAATCTTCCCAAAAAAAGAAAACGGTAAAAGGGCACTACTGGTGGATCTAGACTAATATGGTCTTTCCATCCAGGAACTCAGCAAGTGAGACTGCAACATCCTCTCCCCAAAGAAGCGGCAACTAAGCTGGAGATAGGCCACTGCACAGGTGCCCAAATAATCAGTTTTTTGCGTGCCGAGTGGGTTTCCTTAGGCTTTCTAGTGACATCCTGAAACTTACTCTCTTGGAGGGTTTCTGAAGCCAGGAGGGGCTTAGCGCGAAGCCCAGCGTCTTGGCAGGAACAAAAAAGCCCCCACCCACCCATCTCTGCGAAACAAATGGCGGGTTCCTCTTTGCGGTCCCTCAGTGAAGGAAACACACACATGGGTCTGCAGACTGAGCATTGATGGTCGCGTGGGCAAGGTAAGTCTACAATCAGCCTGGTGGTTTAAACGGCAACCCACAAAAGCAATTGAATGAAGCCCGAATGCCTTGCCACTGGGACTTTAAAAAATGGAACACGCAGAGACATCAGCCAGTTGGCGCCAACCCCTCAAGGCTGAAACCCAACGAGTCACGAACCAGTGGGTGCGGCCTAAGAGGAAATCCGTGTTCTTTTTTGGGGTCTCCTAACCAAAAGGAAAGACACGCCGACCCCTGTCATAGCCAAGGTGTTTTCTCGCCGCTTTTGCCTTGATCCTGCCCACAGAATCAGGAGCACTTTAAAGGCGGACTCAACTCAAAAACCCCAAAAAGCGCACGAACAAGTTTGCAGTCGCTTTTTTATTGAGGGCACCCTTTCCAAAGAAAAAAACACGAGGAACAAATACGAAATCCGCACGTTTTTTTTGGGGGGGTGTCTCCTTCAGTGGGACCTTCCTGGCCCGCCTTGGGTGAAAAATGCGGCGAGTGCCCATCCCTTGGCTTAGTCCAAGCTCTCACTGTCGAACCCTAGATCCTGAAAACGCTGAAAAGGGGACGGTCAAAGCAGGGAGCTCATGTCTTTTTCTACTTCCCCTTGCACACAAAGAATCTCACTAACAAAGTGGTTGGCTCGCTAGAAGCGTGGATTTGTTGCAAAAAGTCGGTCCCACTGAAATGATCTTCCCCAGGTGAAATCTTGACCCCAGATCTAAGTAGAACCCGTCTTACTATTAGGGGCGATATTCTCTCCAAGAATCCCCACTGAGACCCCCAAGTCAAACTCAACCAGGGGTTTCACTTCATCTGGGGTCAACATGAAGTGGTCGAACCCCTCAAGCTTTTTGTAAACTTCGAGGCGACGTCCCCAAGAACCGGGCGAGACGTTGTAGCTGGTGGTCAGCTTCGCAAGCAACCAGCCCAAGGGAAAGAGCACCCTGGGATAAACACCTCGGCACGTTGTTGTTCCCCGCAAAAAAAAAATGCAAAAGAAGATGGACATCAAATTTCTTTGGTGGGGATTCATGTCCGCCAACAGCTTTTGAGGTGGTGCCCCCGCCCAAGAAAAAAACATGGCCACCTCCGTCTGCCCCGGCAAAAACAACCTTGCTCTCATGCCCTCTTTCGGTGCCACTAAAATATGTTGCGGTGTACTATTGTCCAAAAACGACAAAGTTTGGGTTTGAAGAAAAACCTTAGGCTTGTTGATAAGCATTTCCCTCAGGCAAGACTTGTTCATCGCCTTCAGGTCAAGGAGGCTGAGAGGGGTTTTTCTCATTGCATCGCGTCCTGGACCTCAAGCGGACTTCCAGGAAAACGCCGCCTTTGTTCGGTTGGTTGGTTAAGGGACTCTGCTCCAATGGCAAACCTCGCCACGGGAGCAGGTCCGGGTAACACAAGCGCCACTTGTTGAGTTCGTTGGTCAGCATGAGTACTGGTTTGTGTCTTGCCGCGGAAAAAATCGAAGCCCAGGAACTGGAAACGTGAGCATCTGACCAAAGTCCAAACTCATTACCACCAAAATGGTCCAAACACAAAACGTGTAAAGTCTGGGAACTCAGGAAGTGCGACATCTGCAAGGTCCGAGGTGGGCTCTGTCGTCCCTTGCGGCGCATTTTGGACGTCGCTTGCCCCAACTTCGGCCACAGGGCAGTAGTGCAGCTTGAGCACAACTCTGAACTCGTCACTCTCCTGGCCATTAGATTCTCAAACAGGGGTCCCCCTATTTTTTTGCCCACGCCAAGTAAGCAACACCCAAAACCATTATGCAGCACTTACTCTTCGTCCTGCTATAGAGGAACACCCCTTACTAAATTAGCCAAGGGGTAAAAGGGAAGCGTCTCAACCGGACCTAAAGAGAGCCCGCATTTGTGCGGCGGGTCAAAGGCAGTGCTGAAATATACTCTCCCATCGACCAACAACCAACTGGGAACACTAGCAAAAACCACCAAAATATAACTGCATATCTGGACAAATCCCACATGCAAAGGCACACAAAGCCCATTTCGACATGGCATGCCGGCATGCCTATGAAAACAAAATGAACAGTCAGAGGAAGGGTTCCTTGCTTTCAGACCGGCCCCTATATAAGGGCCAGACATGTTCCACCGCAAGGTGGTGTTGCTCCACAATTTTCGGTATGTTTCGTAGTGCGTTTCTGTTTGGTGCACTATATATAGACTAGAACCTAAAGATACAAGTCATGTTTCGATCGAAACTGAGGTTGATACTGAATGGGTTGGGAGCAAGTGGGCATCTCCCTGTGACTGCATTGGAGGTCCCTTTGCAGAAGCGGATCTTTTGAACTCGCTTCCTTCGGCTAGCGATCTTTTCCCCTATTCTTGCTCGTCTTGGAGGGATTGTTTTGGGGTGGTTGAAAGGACGGAAACAAACCATTTTCGGGGGCGGTTTTTTAGACATGCCCCAAATACGGGCCCAGGAAAGTGGTCTTCCATCTCGGGTTCCACGGGAGAGCATCTCTGCATCGGAACCTGTCCACCGCTCCTTCAACATCTGCTCCTCCCGCTTGATGTAGTGCACCTGACTGTTCAGGCCTGTGATAAGTTTCATACAAGCCCCTTCAATTGATCAAAACAACCACTCAAAAGGGCAGTCTCTCAAGCGTCTGCTTTCCAACAGGGCAAGACCCGGTCCCGGCAAAACCTGAAGGCCAAGTCATTTCAGGGCTGATTCTCTACCAACCAAGCAACGAGCTCTGACCTTCACTTCGTCCAGCCCGGAAACTCCCCAATGACAAACTTGGAAAACTTGGACGTGCTTGCACCAACTTGGTCGTCCAAGGCAGGGAGCTTCGGAATTTGTGAGTCCTGGCATCCCTGAAAAGCCCCACGCAGCTCCCATGCTTCAAGCCGCACTCGCTTTGGTGTTTGAAGGGAATTAGCGCGCGCAGTCATAGACACTGGGAACTCGCTGTCGGAGAACTTGTCAACAAAACTCGGCCTGCTCACATACCACAGTGTCACCAGGCCCGGGGCAGCGCCCTCCATGGCATCATGTGCCATCATTGTGGACCTCATGCTCAAGCAGCGCACCCGTCTTCAGATACACTGCCGCGATTTCAGCTAGGGCCTCAATGCCATTCGGCGAGGCGGCGGCCCTCAAGAATCTCGAAGAACGAGCTTTCAACGCCTCCTCCCGCGATGAACTCCTCTAAGCGTTGTGACAACACAGACTCCATGCCTGCGCTGTCCGGCGCCATCCTAACTCAGCTTCAGCTCTGACTGCCGAAACCGCAAAATCGGCGTGCCCTGTGCAACGCGGCATGCTCATGCACTGCATGTGGCACACCCTTTCTATCGACCCCCTTCAAGAACCTGTCAAACAGCAGCATGCACACGCACGTTTGGGAAGACTATTTGGAGCCACCACACCCAAACTGAAATATAGGTATGTGCCAAAGCTGAGGAAGCCCGGCCAACAAGTTACGGCTTTTGTTTGTCCTTCCTTTGCTTGCCCTTGAAACCAAGGTGAAAAGGGTAGCCTCAAACAAAGACGAACCCATAGCTGATATATGACGCTCCTTGAGCCTCCAACTTGGTTTGGTCTCTCAGTGCGAAAGCGGCAAGCCGGCAGGCCTCGCGATGAAAGTCGAAAGCCAAGACGTCCCCCAGCATGGCATTCCTGGGATCCGGCCAAGCCTGTTGGGGAAAGAGGGTCTACAGGCGGACCAAAGCACAAACATTTACACGAAATAGCTTCAGCGCTTGTTTGGTACCTCGTTCAATGTGCAAAAGAGGCACCAACAAAGAGACCTGCAAATGGAATAGTTTGAGGGCCCAGGAACCACATATGGCCCTGTCTGGAAGCTTTTTCCGCTTCGCTTTCGACGGGTGGAAAAGTGCGACCAAGGGCGCTTGGCGATGCCGGCCTCGGGGAAGATGGTGGTGGTGGCCAAGTTCCGGTCCATCCCCACCTGAGTCGAAGACAACCTCCGCCCCCGAAGCCTGGCGACTAAATTTGACACCAATTCAACCAGGTGGTTCTTGGTTAGGAGGCTTCTCGCATCGATAACCCGAAGCGATTGACACTACCTCCAGTATCTCCATTGATCCTCCAGGTTTTGGGAGATTCATGCTTCTTCATGTCAATCCCCATGGCTTGATCCTGTCAACATTCATACTCATCCTGTTTAAAAAAAAACACAGACTTTCGTTAAACTTTGGTTTGCAGTAAGTCGAGGAAACCGCAATCGAACCTGGTCGATTGCAGGGAGTTGCGTTTTCCCCACTTGCAGAAAGTCGGGGCTTCTCAAAGTTGGGGGTCCCCTTTGGGGTTGGTTTGAGAAGAAGCCAACAAGACACCCCCCCCCCAGGCCGCATTTCTGAGAACCACCCATGGGATGTGTCACAAAAAGCGACCCCCTTGAAGAGGTTTTTCAAGGGCAAAGCATACCAACTAGGATCATTTGACGAGACTTGGCACGTAAACTCGCCATGTCTCCAGCATGTTCCTTGGAGCATTCATGAAAAAAAGTGCTCTTGATCTAGCTGACCAAACTGATTGCCACCTTAACCCCATTGAATGCACAAAGGTACCTCAAAAAGCGACAACGCTGAAGTCAGCTCGGCCAGTTTGGGCCCACGCTTCCCCGTTTGCTAAAGGGCCCGAGATGCTCATCCCCAAAAGCAAACCAAACGACTTGGAACCAAGACCCATCGTGTGGATTGAGTCTCATCCCCCAAAAAAACCAGCCCTTGGTATCGATAAGGCTGTTTTGTCTAGACTCCTCATGTTGGGCCCAGCTTTGTGTGCGGAAAAATGCATGAAATCAACCAGCGATGCCTTGCGTGGGCTGCTTAGCAAGATCCCAAACTATCGGCGGTTCTGCAAATGTGATCTCTTTCTTGTTCCCAAAAAGGGGTCTAAAGGTCAAAACCCTCTCATTTGGGTGTTTCATATAAAAGAGGGGGCCCCAAAAACTGGACTTTGTTGAAAACTCGTTCGGTTTCCTTGAAAACCCCAAGAAGGCGGAGCGGCGTGGGGTTCGGCTGACCCGGGGTTCCCGGCAATGCATCGGTACACCGAGGCGAAGGGCAAGAAGCCGTAGGGCCCGTCGAGGTGCTTCTCATAAAAGACCTGCGGGTTTGTTGTTTTTCCCGTGAACTCACTTGGAGCTTGCTCCGCGGGCTAACCGAAATGTGATGTGTGGTGTGTGGCGAAGAAGGCAAACACGGCTTTATGAATCGATCGGGACTTAATTTGGTTCAACAATACCCTACAATCCATAGTTAAGGGACTCTAAAAGGACACCAGAGACCGAGCAAAAAGCGAGTGTGAGGCCACGAGGCGCGAGGCCCCCTCTCTCTTGGCACCAGAGTACAAAACCCCCAAAACGGAGGACGGGGTCCCCTTTCGTTTCCTCTTGAACGAGCCCAAAATTGGTACTGTGGACAAGAATAAATCACACCCAGGGCGCAGAATCCGCACTGTTACCCTCCTTGCTTGCCAGAGGGTCCCTTCTAGAGGAAATGGTCCTAAATCCCCAGCTAGAGTCCCCAAAAAACTGGGATGCCCTTTCAGATTGCCTTGAAGGACCAATCAAACATCCATGTGGCGTTAGTCAAGCCTCTAAGGTCTGACTATCGCTCATGAGTTGGTTGAATTCACAGTATGCATCCATCTCTCAGAAAAGGGTAGAACGTTAGAGCGCACAGCCAATGTGAAACGCTCCCTAGCAGTGTTGGGTGTTTCAACCCCCGTTCAAACATGTTTAAACACCTAATGCTTAAAGAACCGTTCTTTACTTGGTTGACGTTGGAAGGGGAGCAAACAATCAAATTTTAGCAGTTAAGTAGTTGGATTTCAACCACTAAACCACAATAAGCAAGAATGTAAAATGTTTCCCAACAACAACCAGGTTTAGGTTCCCTGTAAAGAGGGCCCCTGGTCTGTTGGTTTACGCTTGTTCGCCCTCAATTTTCCAGGCTATTAGTCTAGGGGAATCCAGTCTGGGTCCGTCCCCAGGTTTCCAAACACGGCGGTCAAGATGAAGTGAAAAAACAACGAGCTTTGCGGCTCAGAGGGTGTATCCAAGATCAAGATCAATCAACACAAGCTTTTCGATCCTGACACACACTGTCGATGGCTGACGTCGTTCCCAAGCGCCAATAAAGAAGAAAGACCTGAGATTTGGCATGAAAGTGACAAAGGTGGCAGAAGTGGCAGTGTACAGTGGGCTATGTACAGTGACAGTGACACAGTGATATTGAAACAATGAACCAGTGTACAGTGGGCAGTGGACGGTGCGCTATGTGATTGACAGTGACAAATTGACACTGTAGGCAATGTAAAGCTGACCATGTGATTCATTCACCGTATAACTAATTGTCACTGTGATATCATATAAGGCAGTGATGACATTGAGCGGCTGCTTCTAGACTTGTAGAAGAAACCTTCGCACTGCTTCCGGGAAAAGCAACCAATTCTTGGCCTTGTCCCCCCACCCCAACCCCCCCCCACCCCCCGTAAGGCTCAACTGGAACACTTCTCGGCCGTCTGGAAGATAGCAACAGGTCAACGAGCTCAAAACGCACACGCCCCTTGGAACCATGAGCTCCAAAGGCAGGTCCCAAATGTCCAGCCACAGTAGACTACTGTCAACCTGAACCCTTAGCTTTTAGTGGCGGTTGTTTTGTCACTTTTGGAGCAGAACACCCCCAGACGAATAAGCAGGGGGTTTGTAATCCCGAATCAACATTGCCAATCACATTGTGAGTGACTCATGCCCTGGTCGAAGACTTGCCGTGCGCCTGGTCGGAGTTGTACTCATCATCCTTCCGGCTGGGGCCACTGATGTAGACCTGACCCATGGAAACACACCTGCGCAAAGGATCTGGACAAAAGCGGAAAACGAGACGCGATTTCTTGGTTGATGTTGGTTGTGCTTGTTGAAACGGAATCTGAACTCCACCAAACAAGAGCACAAGCAAAATTGGGATGGCTTTGGTGTTGTGTTTTGCTTTGAAAGACAAGCTGAATCCCAAGATCCTCAGAAACTCAGCAGAAACACAGTGGCTTCTGGGTCGGTTCCGCGAACGCTGGGCTGCACCGGTCAAAAGAAGCCAGTTGGAGTACCTCAAAAGAGGGCTTTTCGCCCGTTTGACTGCTTGGGTTACCAAGCTTGGCAAAACGGATTTTGTCAAAAGACGGTTCTGGTGGTTTGGTTGGGAAACCAGGATGTTGAAAAAACACACACCACCTAGACCCAACATACCCTTCACCACCCTTAACAGTCTGAATCCTTCTATTTGTTGGGGGCAATATCCAACTTATGTTAGGGTTTCAACTTTTAACAATGAGAAATCCTCCTAAAAATTTGGGGCAGTATCCAACTACTGTCAGGGTAGTTTGAGGGTTCCAGGTTGGTTGGTGTAAGCCACCGTGCCATCGGTGGAATGGCCAACCCCGCGAGGATGGATCCGGGGCCTCATTCATCCCGGGCACGATGTCCATGCAATAGTGACCCTCACCTGTCTCAACTCCGGTTCACATCCGAGATACACAGAAAACAACCAATTTAAACGAGGTTGAAGGGGCTAAAGAATGAACATGGGGGGCTGACTTGCCACTATCTAGACTATCGGTCGCCCAACTTCGGAAGTGCTGTGTGTTGGCTTCTTGAAAAAACAAACACATTGAGCATGAACAAAAGGGAAAATGACTCCCAAGGTCCCCTGAAACCAAATTGAAGTCATGATCATACGAATGTGCAGTGGTTTAGCACATAGGGAAACTGACCCAAGATGAAAAACACCCGTTGGGCAGGGAAGAAAGAGGTGAGAATGGGGTTTGGGGATACTTTAAAACCAGAGTGAGCCATGATTATGGGAGCATCATGTCTATTTTTGATTCAGCTCATATTATATTGGAGTATGTCCACAGTCTCAAAATAGGGGCATCCCAAAAATGTTCCCTTTATTTTAAAACAATCCCAAAAAGGATGCCATCAAAAGCAAACACTCAAACAAACAAACGCACGAACAAACGAACGAACAAACAAAACAAACACACAAACACACAAACAAGCAAACAAACAAGCAAGCAAGCAAGCAATCAAGGAAGCAAGCAAGCAAGCAAGCAAGCAAGCAAGCAAGCAAGCAAGCAAGCAAGCAAGCAAGCAAGCAAGCAAGCAAGCAAGCAAGCAAGCAAGCAAGCAAGCAAGCAAGCAAGCAAAGCAAGCAAGCAAGCAAGGAAGCAAGCAAGCAAGCAAGCAAGCAAGCAAGCAAGCAAGGAAGCAAGGAAGCAAGCAAGCAAGCAAGCAAGCAAGCAAGCAAGCAAGCAAGCAAGCAAGCAAAACAAAGAAACAAGAAACAAAGAAACAAAGAAACAAACAAACAAACAAAAGCCCAAACACAAGCACAAGCACAAGCACACACACACAAAACACTGGCACACAAACACTGGCACACAACACTGGCACACAGACAAACACAGACGCACACAGACACACACACACACACAAACAATCTCACACATTCATCCTGTTGAGCTCGTTCTTCCTCCAAGTGAGTCTGCCATAAGAACAAACACACAGATACGATGGATAACCCCTTTTTTCTTGCAAGTCAACAAGGCGAACCCAGTAAATTCGCATGTTGTTTACTTGCTATACTTTTTTGAGGGTACCCTTTTGCGGATTTTGAAAACCACAGGCAAACCACAACTTGTTGGGAAACCATATTGGAAACCGCTGATTTTGGGGGGTTGTGTTGAGAGACCAAAGGCAAACCGCCGCCTTTTTTTGTGGGAGGGGGGGGAGGGGGGCGGGGGGTTCCCGCAAAAACGGCCAATCCATATGGGTCTGTCTTTGTTAAAGGGTACCTTTTTTTTGCCGGTGAAGCGAAACCAACAGTCAAACCGTTGCGCCACTTCTTTTTGGGTGGGAGGTCTCTCAAAACAAGACACACCCAAAAGGAGATCTGCAGGGGACTCATGCCTCCCCCAACAGGAAAAACCAAAGCAACTTTGGTGTGGTCCCTCAAAAAAAAGCAGCAACCCCATACGGGTGTCTTTTCTTTGAGGTACCTCCCCAGGAAAACCGCAATTTCGGTGGGGGAGGCACATTTCGGTGGTTTTGAGGCGCAAAAAAAAGACGAACAAATCCCCGTGCGGTTTTGTTTCCCCCCAAAGCCCTAGGGCACGGCCCGTCCCCCTAGGTAGGTGGCTTTAAAGCGCCACCCCCCCCCCCAAAAAAAAAAAACAAAAAAACGCGAAGATCCACCGTGGGGTGGGGAAAATACTTCCCCAGAAGGAAAACGGCGCGGATCGCCCCTTCCGCCCCGCCCAGCCCCGCCCCTTCCGCCGGAGGCGCCGAAGCTGCTTCGGAACATCCGCGCCATGACGCGGCTCTCCGCGCAGCGCCGGAAGGCCTCGAAGGCCTCGCCTGGCGAGGAATTCCAAAACGCCGGAGACATGGGGGGCCCGGACGGTGTGTGTGTGTGTGTGTGTGGTGTTTTGTTGTTGCTTGTTTTTATTATTATATAATATGTTTTATGTACATATTTTTTTGGGGGGGGATCTTGTTTGTGTTTTGAATTTGTGTTTTTGGGGGGTCTTAATGTGTTTGCTTGTTGTTTTGGTGTTTCTGTCTTTCTTTCTTTTTTGGGGGGGATCTTATTTTGTTTTGTTTTTTTTGGGTGGGTTTCCTCTTTTTGGTGGCTTCCTTCTTGGTTTGAAGCACTGTTGACCTTTTATTGGGTGACTCATAAAACGGGTGGTGCTGATTTTGGTGTCTCTGGTGGTGTCCATTTTGGTTTCGGCTACACAACTGATGACTCCCACTTGTTCACGGGAGTCCCCGCAAGAGGAATTTCCACTACAGATAATAAGTTGGGGATTGATTAATCCGGAGTGAACATTAAGCTGTTTGAACAACGTTCCTTTGCCTCTCCATAAGGGAAAAACATGGTTAGTAATTCTTTTGGGAGTGAGAAGTGAGAAACCCAGTTGATAGCTCGGGTAGTCTTTGACTAAACACCAGTCGATACGAGGGAAACCACGTTTAACCCATCCGACAACATCTCCCTTCCCTTTCCAGGGCACCAGGGGGTTGGGGGAACCTTATCACCTTAGCGGTTTGGTTTTGCGGTTTGGACGTTCTGGCAGGACCTTCCCATCCGAATTCAAAAGGAAGTGGGGGTCCATGACCCCCAAACCAATCTCTAAACCTCCAATTAGGTATACCCAGCCCAAAATCCAACATGGTGGTGTTCCCGTTAGTTTACCCTAAAAGGGGTACCCTCAAAAAAGACACGCCCTATTTAGGGGTTGCAACTGAACTGCCGGTTGGGCCTCGCCTTGCAGGTCGCTGTGCCACCAGTGGCTGGTCATTCCCGAGGGCGGCATCCGCGCCTGTGCAAAAGGTCCGAGTAAAAAGACAGGGTGGTCGCAAAAAAGGACTTGGTCCCCTGAATGGTCGGCTTCCTTTTGCTTTCCCTTTGAACTAATCCCAAAGAGGTGTCCTCAAAAAAAACGCACCCATTTGTGTGAGTTCGTGCGTGCGTGCGTGCGTGCGTGTGTGCGTGTGGGGGTGGGTGGGTAGGTGGGTAGGTGGGTAGGTGGGTAGGTGGGTGGGTGGGTGGGTGGGTGGGTGTGTGTGTATATATATGTGTGTGTGTGCGTGTGTGTGTTTCTTTTGAGGGCACAAGATTAAAAATGGTAGGGAAATTAAAAGAATCGCCACCATTTTTCGGGTTCGCAGCTATTGAAACACACACCGAGGGTAGGTGAGATCATGAAGGTAATATTGACCCCGGCTTTAATAAGCCGATTCTATTAATAGGGGGGTCTCCTCCAAAAGTGGCCACTAACAGGGGACACCCCTCCCCACCATTAATCAACCTCACGAGCCCTTCTTGGGTGTTCGGTCAAGTTAGAAGGTGGTTAGTAACCTACAGGTCAGAGCCTACTTATAAGTCCCCCGAGTGCGGTTAGCTTGGTTGCAAATAGGTTGTACCCTGCCATGTCCTTACAGAACTCCTAGCTCCCTTTCCTCTTTAACAGCAAAATTGGATACCCCCAGTTTCGGCTCCCTACCAACAGGTAGCCTGGGATGACCAACTTGGCCCCAAGATCCTTCCGGCCAAGACGCCACGGCCCAGTCACGGATCACTTGCAAGTCCTTGCGCCGGTCCTGGCACCACGAAAACCAAAATGCCCTGCTCAGCTCAACACGGATCCCCCAGCTCTAGCCCCGCACGAAAACGGCCCTTAGGAGACGTTCGTCACTGTTTGGGCCACTTTTGACAAGAAGTTTAGATTTCTTTGGCCAACCCACGGAAGTGAACTGTTGAAATTGCTCTTTGGTATGTTGTGTTGATCAGTGTTTGTTTGCCCTTGGTATGGTTCTTAGCTGCCTTGGCACACTTCTGTCTATAAGGCATACCTGATGAAATGGGCCCAAAGATGACAGGACCAGAGTTGGCCAACAAACGCTCTTGCTGCTGCGCGGGGAATGAGACATGGAATGACCCGCACAAAAACCATCCCTTGTGGTTTCCTTTAAGGGAATCCCGAAAACCGGTTCATCCCCAACACACACAAGGTTAGTCCCTACTGAGCACGAGAAAGAAAACTTACGAGCTGCGTCCCGCATCGTAGAGCCAGCAAAGTGAAAAAGGCAAAACACCATAAGTAAGCCTAAGCGTGTTCTCACTTTGGTACTTCTTTACTTTGCTCGGCGAAAGTAAACAAGTAAAACTGTTTAAACAAACGGTTTGGAGCCATGCAACATAATATGAACACCTGCCGAAAGTGAATGTTTTACTTTTGGCGGTTTTACATGTTTACGTGTATACTTGTTTCCTTGATTACTTTTTCCCAGTACAAGTACAGCAGTAAGCAAAGTATTTTTGTTTGCACCCATGAAACGTACACTGTGAAACAACCTTTTTTTGCAACCCATGAACAAAAACCGTTTTACGCTTTACTTTGATTTCCTTTACTGGGACAGCAAAGCCATAATAGAAGGTTGCACCCCTGAAACTTCAAAGTAAAACAGCCACAGATGTGTTTTATATCTTCAGGCTGGTTTACTGGGGAAAAGGACAATATAACACAAAGCTTTAGACTATTATATGCCAGTAGGTTGCGTTGGTCACTTGCCAAGATTCAACTGACTGACTGGCTGCAGATCCAGCAAATTTGGATAGCAAACCAAGTCTGCAATTCCAACAAGAAAGACTCCAGAGAACAGCTTGTTTGTCCATCCGTGCTCATTTGCAACTGCCCCCCCCCCCAAAAAAAAAATGGGCGTGAATTTCCTGCCTGGAATGGCATGCAAATGCAGTTCACAGAAAAACTCGTGAACGCCTACAACCAAGGTTGGCTTCTTTGGGGATAGCGAGTGCATTTCATTGACACCAGGTGCAAGTAGATGGCATAGCTCCATTTCTGCAGGTACATGGGATGATCAAACCAAAACGGGTCCTTTGCGGCTCCCTTCGAAAGGCAACCTTGCGGAATCCGAATCCGGCCCCCGACTGCAAAGCGTTGCCATCTCACCAGCAAAGCTTGGACCAAACCCGGGGTACACAACAAACGATATCTTCAGATTCTGATTCGCATCCAGTCAACCCATCCGAATTGTGGAGGGCACCCTCCCTCGTTGCCATGGCACCTGACACAAGATCCCTCAAGAGGAGATTCGGAGATTCCAGGTCTCCCACCGGTTCTATTGGGAGGAAGGGTACCTGCACACCAACATGGAAATCCAAGAAGGGCCCAACTCACAAAAATATTCCTCTGCCTCCATTGCCTAAGTCGCCTGGCAAAGAATAAAACATGTTCAGTGGTGACACATAGTGACACTATCACATCCCCTTTGAAACCAACAGGGGAAAATCAACAAATATTCCTATGCCAATGAAAGTCTAGGCTGCTTTTTGGGGGAACACCACGTTAAACCTGCACGGGAGTGCTGCGTGTGCCTTTATGTTGAGGGTACCCTTCTTAGAGCGGACACACCCAAATGGAGATCTCCAAGGAGATCTCTGCCTCCCCCAATTCACTTCTGGGATTTCGGCCTCCATGAGACCATCCCACCCGTTGCCGGCACCCCAGTTTCAGGCTGATTCAGAGAGACCTCCCCAGTCGACTGGATCGAACAGATCTCCTCCTCTGAGCTCTTGGCATCGCTGCAGAGGTTGGACTGCAAGACGCGGACACGGAAGGGCGCCCCCGGGAAGACGGCGAAGCCGTTCTTGCCTCAGGCTGATGCGAATTCCCTCCGTACCATACGCGTCAGGCTGTGGAAGTCAAAAATAGAGTAACCCCATTTTTTTGGGTTGCCCTGGTAAATGGAAACATGGACTAAAATCTGCGATCGTCCCCTGGTGGTTTCATATTGACCCACACCCAGGCAACCCGGCTCAAGTTGGCCAACCCACTCGGTTTCCATGCTGGGTTTAACTGAGGCCGATATAAACCGCTATAACCTGTTTTCTCTTTTTTTTTGGGAGGGGGGTCAAAATGGCTTGGCATATACCCCGAAATTCAGGTTGAACTAACTTGGTAATTCAGATCGGCGGTTTGGATTTGGATTTGAACCCCTGGTTCTTGAGGCTAAATGGGAAGCTACCGAGATGAGAACCATACCGCTGGGCTCCAAATCACCCTTTTTAGGGGGGAAGCTGAACAGGGGGCTGAATACCCCATGGTCATGACTGAATTCAGTCTTACGGTATTTTTTCTCCCCCCTGCATTCTGGATTATCTAGGCCCCTAGTGTATCAGATTTCCCCTCGACTTTCCTATCGTGATATCACAGCGAAATGCAATAACCCACGGGCTAAATGCTTATTCATACTGTGGATGGACGAAATCCTGCACCAGTTTTGATGGATGACACCCTGAGTACTGGGATAAACCACCTACCAGCTGTTGCAGGATTTTGTCCACCCACAGTCAGTAGCTTACTCCGTGGCACAATATTGTTATTTTTATTTTACCTGAAAGGATTACTCCTAGAATGACCTAAATCACATTTTCAAGTATCCTGCAGGCAAATTCGATCGAGTTCGGCCCTGCTAGGTCCTTACAGTCTTGCTGTATATATTTGTTGGAGCCAACCACAAGGGAGACGGAAGCGATTCCCAACTTTCCGGTTCAAAACGCTGGCTGTTCTTTGGCTTCAACGCACAAGTGGTCCAAACGCACAAACCGTGCACCCCAGACTTCAAGTGAGTTCAGATGAGTCATAATCACAACCCGGTATTGACATGGCCGAACCAGGTGAAGAACCAAGAAGGCGGAATGCCGCAGCTGTATTTGGTCGGGATTGTCCCTTACTAACCTTCATCTACCCGAATCGGTTTTGATCGTGGCTCAGATGGATCTGGCGATGCAAACTGGGGCAGCGAAGGGCTGACCCTCCTCGGGGTTGGTTTTAAAGGGACGCCAAAGGAAAACCACTCTGGGGATATCCTCTAACAGGCACACCTTTCTGTCCCTGGTGCACCCCCATATTTTGGCGGCTACAAGCAAACAACCTGTTGGGACAAGTATGGGATACCTCCAGGGACAAGGCTCTGTCGTGGTTCCTAAGCGGCGGATGCAGAAAAGCAGAGCTCCTCCCAACATCTCACCCAGCATAGCTCACAAGTGAAATCCGTCCATGCCCCCCAAAACCCCCTCGCCCCATTTGATTATTGGGCAAATGTTGATTCGCCGAATCCATTTGACCCGGTGGTGGCACTGAGTGTCCAGGTATGAGTATGGTTCCGGGGCCAGAACGGAATCCTATAATCGTTGGTGGCGCCTCCTGTCCAGCTTTGGAGGTTCATGACATCCAGCTTTCCAAGAAGGGAGCTGAAAAGGACGGCTTTCCGTGGATCAAACCTGGAAACCAACATGTACAAAATCCCTGGCAGGGCTTCACAAGTGAGGCGGCCCGAGGCGCTGTCCAGGCAGTAGAGCCCCGCAGCCCAAATGGCCAGCAGCAGCAGCAGCGCCCCTTGCCTTAGCTGTTGGCAGTCAGGTACGTCAGGGAAGCGGTTAGAAAGGTTGGTGAGATAACCCACAACAGCCATGGTTGTAAGTCATAAGTCTCCCTTCAGTGGGTTATCTCACCAAGCTTACTAACCACTTACCTGACGTACAATGCCACTTTAAGGCTGTCAGGAACAAAACATAGATCCGTATAGCAAAACTCACCTCCAAACGTTCGGTGGAGGTGGGAATTGGATTTTCCTTTTCCCCTCATGGGAATCTCTTTGCTTGTCCATATGGCCGTGCCCGGGCGAGCCCATCGACTAGTCGAGTGTCCCGTAGATGCGCTGCATCTCCAAAGGCAAAGGCTGCCCCACCTGGATCGCTTCGGTCCCGTTCAAGCCATCCCCAAAAGGGTCCTCCCAAAACAACACGACACACCCACTTCTGGCCAAAAAATCCCACAGCGAAAAATTAAGGAGGAGGATATAGGAGGATTGCATAGGAGGAGGATTGCACCCATTTATGGTGATTCTCCCTTGAACATCCTCCACTCTGGTTTTGATTGCGGCTCACCTTCAGGCAACCAAAAACACGACAAAAGCCGCGGGTTCCGAATGCATCTTCAAGGAGCTCTGCTTCTGGTGGGACCGACCCGTTAGGGATGGCCTGCTTACAGGGCTGCAACTGGATGTTCAACCTGACGACGTTAACCGGCAAAAGGAACATCAAACATCGTTGACGACGTGGCTATGGGTCAAAATTAAACCACCATGAATTGGACCGCAGGTTTTCGTCCTTGGTTCCATTTACCAGAATTCCATTTGAGGTTACCCTGTTTTTGACCACAGCCACGTTAAGGTTGTTAACGATGTTGATACTTGATGTTCAACCTGTTCCTTTTGCAAGCTCCAGCGATGTTCAACCATCAAACATCAACTGGCAAACTAGTCCAGGTGACGTTCTGTTCATCTTCGAATCCTTGCCGGTGCTGCTTATAGCTGCACAACTAGCCCCGCAAAAAGAACCCCGCTCTCACATGGGACCAAGACTGCAACTAAGATGTCCGTCCCCAATTCAAAGGTACCAAAACGGATGGCAGGGATGTTGCTTGATCCCGGTGCAATGAAAGACACCTATACCAAAGAAAAATGTACCGGGAACCCCCATATACTCCGGCAGGTGTAATTCTTCGTTTACCTGAGCTCAACATTAGAGTTCAAACAAAATCAAACTCGAGATAGTGAAGGTGTATACAAATACATAATGTATATATAATAAGTGTGTATATATATATATATTCACAGGCTTGTCTTTTTAGAGGGTACCCTGCTTGGGGTTATGTTTAAGGGAAACGAAGAGGCAACCATCCCTGTTAGGGGGTTTGCCACGTATAAGACAAACCCATACATACAATACACATATATATATATATATATATGTGCATATATAATCAATATATGCTCTGAGGTATCAACATGTGCGAGTTTGTCTCAAAATAAGGACCCGACAAAAACCGGTGGAGTCCATTTTGGTGTCCTATTGACACGAAAATGGGTACCCTCAAAATACAGTCAGGTGAGATCCCCAACAGCCCCGAAACCCTCCCGAACAATCTGGGTATGGGTCAAAATTAAATCACCAGAAAAAAGGAAAGGAAAAAACACCGCAGGTTCTAGTCCAGTTTTCCATTTACCAGGGCAACCGATTTGGGGTACCTATTGTTGACCCACAGCCTGCTCCAAACCACAGAGCTTAATGTTGACCCATGATTAATAAACCCGTCCCATTATTCGGAAAATGGTCCCTCCAAAAGTGGTCTGAATCCCCACTAAAAACTTGGACGCCCCCCAATCAAAATCAACCAGGGGTTCTGCTTCGTCCGGGGTCAACGGAAAGCTCTGCGCTGGAGCCCACGCCTCCGCGCCGAGGCGTTGCAGCGCCACGTCCACGCAGAGGGGCAGCAGGAAGTAGGTGTGCCGGGTCAGCTCCTGACTGAAAACGGGAAAAACACGCGCGCCCCCTTGGGTGCTGGTCAAAGGATCCCCCAGCAAAAAGTGTTTAACTGTTTGCTGCTTAAAAGGAAATACGAGGAGAATCCCAAAGTCTAAAGACCCAACGCAATAGCAGTACAGCCCGAAGTGAGAACATGGACAATGCCGCATGCCCCAACTGTGGCTTCGCAAGGCAGAACAAAAAGAGGTAATGCCTAATTCGAGCAGGAGCTCTTCACTTAGGGCTGCAAATTTTACCGCTCGTGGCCCTATGCAAAATTTGCACAAATGTGCTTGAACCTGTTTCAAACTTCGTGTGACCTTTGCGGCAGGGATGTTGTTTTTTTTTGTCCGCTTTTGAGTTTGAACAAAGGTGCAGGACTTGGCTCAAATCGCAAATTGTCTTTTATTTTTTAAGGTCCTGGCGCCTTAGATGTCTGACATGTACACGTCCCAACCTGATTGAAATACTGAGGCAACAGTTTTGTCAACTGGAAACGATGATGAGACAGCGTTAGTTTTGCAACAAGATGACAATGATTCGCATGGCAGGCATGGCGCCAGCCAGTACTGCTGACAAAGAACTGATGCCATGGGGAAGTCGTGAGGACGATGCCGAGTTGCTAAAGACAGCACCAAACCCTAGGCCCTGGAGCGACGAGCCCGGTGACTTGTGGATTGAGTTAAGCCATCATGCGGAAGGATGGGTGGTGTCAACATAGGAAGAGGTAAGTGGGCAGACATGCTGATGGTGTCATTGGCACACGTAAAGTATTTGTCAAGATCAAAGACCTTAGTCCCATGAGGGAGGTAAGGTCGAGACAGGAAACCTTGGACTTGGAGCCCTCAGCCAAACCTGATGAGTTGTCTTTTCCTTTTTTGTCTCCCTTCTTTTTTCGGGCACCATCCCAAGGAAATTGGCTTGAGAGGATGCCAAAAGCAAAAGCATTGGCTTTTGCGGGTCCCAAGGTTTAGGGCACACTCACTTGCCGCGTGAAAAGCAGGAATGCGGGGAACCAAAATCAAGACACAACTTTGGTGTGACTAAAAAGAGATCTGTGGCGTTGCCATGTCAGACAGGGGGTCCTTTCAAAAGGAAGCCGGTCTTCCAGGTACCCAGGTGCTATGTTTGTGGGAAGGGCAAACACGATCGCATATCCTCTTGAGGCTTTTCGTGGAAATCAAAACCAAATACGGGCTTGGGTTTGTCAAACTACCCCAAACATGGATTTGGTCGCCTGCTGTCCCTTTGATCCAGCCGAAAAAGAATTTGTCTCAAGCATAGGAGCCCTTTTAGGGAAAATGGATATCCCTGGTACATGATTCAACCACCAGGTAAGCCAGGAATCGCCAGACCTATTTTTCGAGCAAAACCACCAAAGAAGGGCACCCTACGGTCTCAAGAAGAAGAGACGCACAGATATGCAGCGATGGTGGAAACGCGTCCTGGCTCCAGGCACCCAGATTCTCCAAGTCCACGTAGGAGTTCTTTCCCGAGTAGCTGCTCCTCAGCTCCAGGGCTCGCTCCATTCTGCGCAAGCAGAATCGCGCGCGCAAGCGGAGGGCGGGGACTGATTTCAGGGGGACTGACAAGAGAGTTGGCAGAAGCTTCAGGGCTCGTTTCCGCTTGTGGAAGAGGGCAGATTAGGGGAACTGACAAGAGAGTTGGCAGATTTGGTGCTGGAGTTTGGGGAATGCCCCTATTAAGCAGGGGGCGGGCTTAATCTTAGCTTCGGATTAATTAATCCTTAAAACACACCCTCTCAAAAGCCTCCTAAAATAGATATCGTTTCCCCACTAAAATCGGCGAAGAAAAACATGGGCAAGCGCCACACCCTTTTTGCCCTTCATTATCCATGGTCACAAGAAAACCGTGGCTCGCATGTCTCGTGTTCCCTTCAGCGTGGCTCACGTGATCAGCTCGATGGCTCAGCAAGGAATGAGTTGGAATGACCCATTTTGAAGCATCCCCGAGTTGGTTTCCCTTAAGACTTTAAGGGACACCCCTTCAGGTTCATTCTCAAAACGCGGAAGCGTCATTTCTTGAGCACCAGCAAGTTAAAGGTGGCAGTGTGCGCCAAGATCCAAGGCAAACCAATTCACCAGGGAAAAAAATCACATGTAGCCCAAGCAAGTAAGCCTCTTCATGGGTAGGGTCCCCCGTCGAAATCACTTGCTCACTGGCGAATTCAGAAGACCACCTCAGGATTCGGATCGACAGAGAAGCTCGCTTCAAATGACGCAAAAGGTTTTAATTCACCGAAGGGAAGTATAAGCCAGCCATCGGAGAAAAAAGAAACTGTTCATTCCGTCGATGATTTTGAAGGGAATCCCACCCACTCCCCAAGAAGCATTCAACAAAAGCGCGTACCACTGGCAGTTTCGGGTCCAATACTAACTTCGGATTCATCGGGAGGACCCTGCTAGGGAGTCGTTCCCCTGTTAGTTTGAACTTGTTCACCACTTTATCCAGGGTTCACTGGACTAGTAGATTTCTCCGGAATTTCTTCCGTCAGCATTCATGGGAACCAGGGATTCCAAAACCAGTCTCGCTTGCGCACGCCTCCGACGACTCACTTCCCCGGATCTCCCCGGACCCCTGGATTTTTTTCACGTTGCCCCATGTGGCTGTGGCTCAAATAAATGTACCAAAACGGCCCCTTTTGGAAAATGGCTGCCCAAAGAGCAAAAAAACCCGCGGCTTTTGCCCAACCCTGGCTCCAACAAATCTTGAGCCACCGCCGGGAGTCAACTCTGCACCCCCCAGGGCGCCCGCCCGACGCGCCAAACGCCGCTCGCGCCGCTCGCGCTGCTTTTCTAAGCGGCTGGAAGGTCGCCTCCCCACTGACCCAGTGGGCCACGTCCTGAGCCGAGCCGGGGGATTGCGAGAATGCGCGGGACGGAGGGAAAACAAATAACCCGGGGATTCCACAAGGAATGGGTAATGGGAAACGAAACCACAAGGAAAACCACAAGGGATGGGTTTTTGTGGGGGTCAAAATGAAGGGAAACCACAAGGGATGGGTTTTTGTGGGGGTCAAAATGAAGGGAAACCACAAGGGATGGGTTTTTGTGGGGGGTCAAAATGAAGGGAGACCACAAGGAATGGGTTTTTTTTGTGGGGGTCATTTTCAATTTTGTCATTTCATTCCCTCATTCCCCGCCTTCGGGTTGGACATCTGACAGACAAGCGATCTCTGTGACTCGCTTTCGGCGAGATAGATCTTCATCCGCCAGTGTCGGCGTGCGCAGGGTCAATTAAATGCCATGGTTCCGAAAAAGCCCGCAGCAACCCACCGAAACAGCCAGTTTTGGAGACGAACATGGTTGAAAACATCCGGCAACTTGCCTTTATAAGGGGACATGCAATGGGAGCCCCTGAGTTTTCCACCGAGTCGGTCGGGAAAACTGGCCGACTCACCGACTCGCCGACTCGGTCCTGGAGGAAGAAGCCCAGCGCCAGCATCGCCAGAAAGGCGCGGGAACCGCACTTGAGGCGCCCAGCTAGGTCCAGCAGAAGCAGCACCAGGCCTTCCATCGCGCGGCTTTGCGAGCACGTCGCCTTCTCCAGGAAGGGTAAAGGGAACCCTTTCTCAGAAAGGAAGGGGAAGAAGCCTAACCTAGGTCCTCCAGATTAGAGAGGTTAGAACAATTTGGTACCCATGTTGTTCTTGTTTTGTCTATTTTAGTAGGGGAACCCTCCCAACCAAAAAAGGGGAGAGAAGGGCACTACTGGGGGACCTAGTCGACTACCTCCTCCCCAAATAAAAGGGAAGATTCCTCTATTGTATCACAGAAGTGGATAATGGCGGTGCGCCAGCGCGTCGCGATGTGAAGGACATAAATCTGCAAGGGAAGCAACTCAGAAGCAGGGATGGCCCATCCAAAAGATGATTCCGCGAAAATCGCGGTTTGGGGGTTCATGTTTCTTCGGATATGGAAAATCACTCTGGATATCGGTGTGGGTTGCAGTCCAGAGATCCGCTGGGTGAACGCTAGCAGCTTGTGTCTGTGCCCTCTTCTAGAATGATGGTAGAACGTAGTCAACCCTTCTTTCCAATAAGCAAGGAAGTGGAAAGGGAGTGCCTTCTCAAAAGACCCGTTGTCTTCCAAGACTTTTCCGTCTGCGTCCATGTTTGTTAGAAAAAGGGTATCTGCGTAAATTCTAGTTGATGGCGATCTGCGTAGATTCTAGTAGCTGGCAAATAAATGATAACACTTCACAACCACATGTTCAGAATATCTGGGTAAATATTATTCTAACAACCCCCCTGCAAATTAACTGAAGGGACCCCGAACTGGGGTCCCTAAATGACGAGCACCACTTTAAACTACAAAAAACTATTGTCAATGCTTCTGCCACTAAGAAGTCCTTTTGCAGTCCCAAGGATTGCCATTCCAGGTCTCCAAACATCAGCAAGCCAGAAACAGTAAGCTTCTTACTGGAGCTTCACTATGTGACATCTTACTACAGCTTGCTTAAAACATCAAGGCTAGACAAGCTCATAAATGACCACCTTCCTATTGTCGATCTATTGGCCAGTACCAAAGAGGACACCCTTGTGGCATCTTGTAGTATTTGCTCGGAGTAAGTCCGGGAAGCAGTATCCATGATATGAGTGACGGGCAAAATACTGTTGCCATGAAGGACATGGGGAAATGTGTGTATATTATATATATATATATTATGTTTTGTGTGGTTGAAAATGATAGTAGAGCTCGCCGCCCAATATTCTTGCCAAAGCCATACACAAACCTGCACATGTTGACCGAATATGAACCAGATGGAACAACCTAAAGTGGCCAGTAGGAATGTGTATTGGGCGTTGCTCAATGGGACAAAGTGATCCCAAATGGATAAAACTCACTTCACACCACTGTGGATAAAATGGTTTTCCCTCTAAAAGTAACGATAAGGGGTACCAACTCGAAAAAAGGCACACCCATTTTGGCCCACGACCTTTCGCCGCGACCAAGAAGCCGAGAGTTGCCACGTAGACGTTGGCTGGCAAAGCCTCTGGGCGGCTTCTTCGGAAAAGGCAAATGCTTCCCCAAGAGGACGTCTGGGTGTGGCTCAAAATTAAAGAGCTCCCATGGAAGTTGCCAGGGGCCCTGCAAAAAATATGCAAAGATGGGACCCCCCCAAAAAGGGAACCAAGAAAGCTCCAAAAAAGGCCTTCAGTAGTCGCTAGAAGCCCCTTTTCTTTTGGGATTGGGGGGCCTTATTGGGGGACCCTTAACTTCATAGGAACAGCTGGGGTTACGCGAGTCTTAGTCTTTGTTTCCATATACCTTTTGGTGCCATTTTGGCCACCATTTTTTTGAGTCAAACACATGAGAAAACTGGGTGGTCTTACTGGCCGCACTTTGTTTTGCTATCAGGGAACCCAGGAATCGAACCGAGAACCGTGGAACCGAACCGTACGAACCGAACCGTCTGCGAACTGTTGTTTTCACAAGCCGAACCGAACCGAACCGTCCAGAGGAAAACAACCGAATCGTTAGGTTTAGAGCTTGGCGAGCAGCCAGACAAGGCTCCCTCAGACAAGAATGCAACTTCAGCCAAAATGCTAACAATTTGCTCTTACATAGCCATGCTGACCAGGGAGCCAGTCACTTAGCTGGACAGGGTCCAAAGACATAAGTGGTCCCTCTGGAGTAGGCCCAAGTACAAGCAATCTCCCAGGTTGCTAAACAAAACTAAACTTCAGCAGCCCAGGGCAGGCTGTGATGCATTGCAAAAGATATCCCACCAAAAGCGACCTCAAGGCCCTTGCCCTTGCTCAACCAACATATTGGGGGAAGGTATCTGCTGGCGGGACTGAGCTGATGAGACTGGAGGTGAAGCTGGGCGTATGGCTGCTAACTGACGGTGGCGGTGAAGTGGTGGGTCGGGCTGGAAAGGCTCGAGGTGAGGCTGGTGAGGCTGGAGGCAGGCTAAAGGTAATCGGTGAGGCTGGAAGTGAGGCTGGAGATGAGGCTGGAAGTGAGGCTGGAGCTGAGGCTGGAGATGAGGCTGGAGGTGAGGCTGGTGAGGCTGGAAGTGAGGCTGGCGAGGCTGCAGACGGCTGGGTCGTGAGAGTGGTGGTGGAGCTGAAGGTGAAGCTGGAGGTGAGGCTGGAGGGGATGCTGGTGAGGCTGAAGGGGAGGCAGGTGAGGCTGGAGGGCTGGAAAGTGAAGGTGGCTGGTGAGGTGAGGCTGGAAGTGAGGCTGGGCAGACGCTGGAGGTGAAGGTCGTGAGAGTGGAGGTGGAGCTGAAGGTGAAGCTGGAGGTGAGGCTGGTGAGGCTGGAGGTGAGGTTGGAGGGGATGCTGGTGAGGCTGAAGGGGAGGCAGGTGAGGCTGGAGGTGAAGGTGGTGGGGCTGGAGGTGAGGTTGGAGGGGATGCTGGTGAGGCTGAAGGGGAGGCAGGTGAGGCTGGAGGTGAAGGTGGTGGGGCTGGAGGTGAAGGTGGTGGGGCTGGAGGTGAGGTTGGAGGGGATGCTGGTGAGGCTGAAGGGGAGGCAGGTGAGGCTGGAGGTGAAGGTGGTGGGGCTGGAGGTGAAGGTGGTGGGGCTGGAGGTGAAAGCGAAGGTGAGGCTGGTGAGGAGGCTGGTGTGATGCTGGTGAGGCTGAAGAGGGGGACGTGAGGCTGGAGGTGAAGGCAGGTCAGGCTGGGAAGGCAGGCGACGCTGGAGGTGAGGCTGGAGGTGAAGGTGCTGCAAGCAGCAGGCTGGCTGGAGGAGGTTGTAAGGCTGGAAGTGAGGCTGGTGAGGTTGAAGGGGAGAGGTGCAGCTGGGGGCTGCAGGCAGGCTGGAGGTGAGGCTGAAAATGAGGCTGGAGGTGAGGCTGGAGGCGAGGCTGGTGAGGCTGCAGGCAGGCTGGAGGTGAGGCTGTGAAAGTGGAGTTGGGGATGGAGGTGGTGCTGAAAGTGTTAATGAGTGCCTTGTGATAGAGACAGGAGGCTGGCACGCCGAGGCTAAGAGTGTGGCGCGCGGCTGGAAGTGGCACAGTGCAATCATCCGTGAACCGAAAAAATACCATAGTAACCGAACCGAACCGAACCGATTTCAGATGAGAAACCGAACCGAGCCGTAATTAAACAGGTTAGGTTTCTGGAAACCGAACCGAACCGAACCGTGGCCACTCTGTGCTATGCACCAAGGTAACCCCAAGGGGGTAAAGGGAAACCACCAAAGAAAAGGGAACCCACGTCTCTGACTTTAATCCAGTCAAAACAATGACAGTCAGCTGCCCCGAGTTGGTGGTTTGGTGGCTAAGGGGCACCTGAATACCGGCCAATTCCACACGAAGCAGATGCACCTAAAACCGATACCCAACCTGCAAAACGGAGAGGAACATCCCTAAAATCCCTAAAACGGACGCCCTGTTTGTTTCTGTCCGAGCTCAACTCGACAAGGGTCCCCCTCAGGGGCAATCCGAGTAATCGGAACCCATTCACAAGTTGGTTGATTTTGATCGGGGAGTGTGAAAAACTTTGGGAATCTCCCCAGCCCCCTAATGAATCCGGAACTCCGCGAATGCCCACTTTAAACATCACACCCCGCCTAAAGGCAACTCAATTTATGGCCAAGGTGATGTTCAGATCACCACTCCGAAGAGCCATGGTTGTGGACAATTGCCTTTGTTGTGGGCCATCCCCCTGACTAGGTTATCCCTTTAAAGGGATTCCCTTGTTTCCGCATAATGCAGCACTAAACCTAAATTGTTCACAACCAGAACTATGTTGGGACCTTTTTTGGATGGATTTCAAGGGAAGGCAAAAGGTGCACCGACCTAGAGCTCGAATTCTTATTTTGATAATCGCCCTAGCGACATTACCCAAACCCCCAGTAAAATGTCCATGGCAAGAACGGGCACTCATGTTGTGGTTGCTGAGTTGAACGGACCCCACTACAACCCTGCAAGGTGAAACTTTTGTGGAAGGTGAAAAACATGCATTTGCTTACACTTACGTGCAACACAAAACTAAGAACCCCTCCCCCCAAAAAAAAAACAAAAAAGAAGAAAAGAGCCAAACAAGAAAAAACAGCCGCCACTGTAGACTGTGAACATCATGCATGGGTTACAAGTATTCCCCCCCCCCAAAAAAAAGAAAAAGAAAAGAGCCGAACAAGCAAAAACAGCCGCCACTGTAGACTGTGAACATCATGCATGGGTTACAAGCATTCCAAAAAAAAAGGAAAAACAAAAAGAAGAAAAGAGCCGCACAAGAAAAAACAGCCGCCACTGTAGACTGTGAACATCATGCATGGTTACAAGTATTCCCCCCACCTAAGAACACAAAAAAAAAGTGTTTACTTAGTTAAGGGGGAAAAAATACATAAAAAACAAGCACTACAGGAGGGAGTCAAACAAACCTTCAACGCCAAGGTGCCGGCACGAGGCTCAGCATGTAAGCAGCCGCCAGCACACCCGGCGTCCATGTCCTGACGAACCCCCCCCTGGGTTGAAGCCCTGAAATGGAAGGAGGGGGGGGGGTTCATGTCTTCACAGCACGAATAAACAAATGTCCAAAAACAAGTGGCCGCGGGAGAGAAACAAAAAACAAACAGGGACCACACATGAAAAAACTAATACACAAAGCCTCAACCAAACAAGAGCCGCCGATATGTTCGCGTGAATTTCACAGCACAAGGACACTTCTCTGTGAAGGTGGCCCAGATGCTTCACCAAGCTGAAAAGGGAAACTATGGACGTGTCTCAAAATAGGGAAGTCCCCCGCAAAATGCGTGGTTCCCTCTTGGCTTCCCTTCCAAACCGCCCCAAAATTAGCAGGGGCTCCCACCAAAATCCCGCCGCACCGCTCCAGGGACCCCTCAAACACGTCGGCTGGCGGCGCCGAGCGGCGAGAGAAACCGCCGCAGGAGGCCGCAGAGGCCGAGGACTCCCAGGGGGCTGCAGAAACAGTGGCACCAGACCTGAGAAAAGTTTAAATGCCCCACAAGGAAACCATTTGCCTGGTGGGATAGGTAGGGAATGACCTTGTGAGTCCAGTGTTGGGAATGAACCGGTTTTGGGGGATTAACAATATCTTGCCTCAGTTGCCCCCTAGGGACCCACAACATAAAAGGCGATCACCTTTTGGGGCCACTAAACATCGATCAAGATGGAGATACCAAAAGGTCAAAGGCTGGCTTTGGGCAACTGAGTTGCTGGTGCGATAGGCGTTGGGAGTGAACCGTTTGGGGACTCCCGAAAAAAGGACTGAATAGGATGGATGCTTTCTTTCTTCTTCTTTTGTTTTTCTTTGTTGCTTGTTTGTTTTTGTCCTTTCCGGTGTCGTTCCAATTCTCGTTCCTTGCTGAGAACCCGCAAGACAAACTTGACACTGTTACTCCTGCTTCTGTTGAAGCGGATATGGAAGCCTTTCAGCAGGCGGAACAGGAGGAAAAACATTCCAGCTAACCTAACGCGACTTGGGAGTTGGAAAACAGCAAACCCCCAGCTTGTGGGGGCACGCAGTTTGAGGAACACCCGGCAAAAACGAGAATCGACATAAGTGAAGGGCGATCAGCTTTTGGGGCCGAGGGAACCCAGGTCGAAAAGTTGATTTGGGCAGCTCCGCAGCGGCCATGGGGTCATCTCTCTCGTTCGACCGTTTGCTCTATATAAACCAGTCCAAAAAGTGCAAAGTCCAGAAACTCGGGAAGCCAGGACACGGAGAAACTCGTGTAGGGGACCCTTTTGGTTTAAAAGGGAAACCAAAAGGACAGCCACAATTTTTGGGGGTCCCACTAAAAAAAGACATTCCCACACTTCCCCAAGAAGAAGTCGAAAAAAAGGATGAAATCCATTGGGCAACTGGGATGTGAGGGTGCAACCCTGGCACCCTTTCATGTTCATTTCTCCCGGAAGCATTGCGAAGGGCTCTTCATGACGCTGTGCATCCGCATGCGCAAGTCACATGGGTGTCTTCTTTGGCGCTTGATTTCATCCCTCGCGTGTATCCCTGTTACCCCTTTTGCAAGCTGCTGAGCCGCGCGTTGCTTCGGGGCTTTGCGACTCGCCCTCTTTCTCGAACCATCTTGCGCTAGAACCACCAGCTAGCTTTGTAGGCCCAAGGGTTCAGAGCACCCGGTGAAAGCTGATAGGGCGGATATTCCTAGCTCTGGTTGGGGCTGTTCCCAAGCTTCAACCCGAGATTTGATCGTGGCAGACGCAAGGTCAAAAAAAAAAAGCTCACGAAACAAGTACACCCTCGAGAATGGCAGAGTATAAAGCTGCTAGGCCTTTGCGGGTTTGCTTGGAGGCTTCATGGCGGGTGCAGAGGTCAAACCCTAGTGGCGATATGGGACTACAATGGATATGTGTAACAATGGTGAGTTATTCACTGGGAGCCGACTGCAGGTTATGCCGCGAGAGGAAGCCAACCGCCATTTGCTGGGAAAACATATTTCCAGTAGTGACGCATCCCCTTTAAACCCAACAGGCGGAACATGGTGTTCTTTTTCAGCAAATGGAAGCCAACCGCCCGAACCAAGAAACTGACACCCTGCCATGCACTTTCCCGCAAAAGCGAATCGAGCGATCGAGCCATCCAGCGATCCAGCCGCATTGAAGGAGCTCTTGTGGAATTCAGAGAAGGCTGTCAGCAGGAGGTGATAGGCTTCCTCGAGCCGAGTTGAATTCCACAAGGGAGTGGGATGTTGGTTTCCACACGCCCGTGGCGCTTTCTCAGCTCTGGGTCCACATCTGAAATACACAAAAATAAAACACATGTTCCAATTCTGCCCCATACTTAGTCCGTCAAAATATGGCACAGTTTTGGAGGATACCCCAGAATTGACTCCTTCCCCATGTAGAGGTTGCCATCACCGAACTGGGAACCCGGTTCCCATAGGTCATAGGCTTGCAGAAACCGTGCCATGCTGCCGGCTATGGGGGGGATGGGGGGGGGATCCGGATCGGGAGGAGCCACTTGGGTTGATTGGGAGGCGCCTCCAAACCGCATACAAATGTCTCATGTCAATGGTCGCAACCATCCATGCAGATTGTTTCCCTCTTGAACGCTACAATGGACAAATGGAAACACCAGGAAGAACACTACCATGGTCCGCAATCTTGAGCAGATTGTCACTACCCTTTTCCGCGTATCTTGAACACTACAATGGACAGCAAGCCCCCGCGTCGATGGGCAAATTGCCTCAGTCTCTGGTCAACTGTTCATCTCTCAAAGTATGCGAGAAGCCCCAAGGGGGGGTCCTGCGAGGACATTCCTGGGTCTGCATGTTTGACTAAGCAAAGGGTCTGTCAGCTGGGTGTTGCCCGACAGGGGAGCCTGCAAAATGCCGGCCTTTCCCTTGTGCCTTGTCCCGAAGCTCAGCCATCCAGGGGCACAAGGCCGGAAAAGCTCTTTGCACTCGAAAAACAGAGGGTTCCCTTGTTGCACAATGCGTGAGGACTGAGCCGCATGTTCCAAGGGTGTACCCCAAAGCTCTGGGGTACCCAGGGTGTACTGTAAACGCCACAAAAGGTGGGCTTTCTTGCAGAAAAAGACAAGTTGTGTACAAGCGCCAAAGGGGTATATGACGTTGCCATTTTGACACGTTTCTTCCGTTGTCCATTTCAATATCTGGCCAATAAAACTGCAAGCTGCATCCGGGATTTTCGTTTGACCCCCTGGAACAGGTAATAGTGATGTCAGTTAATGAGGAAACCAATATTTCCGAAAAAGCCAAAGATGACAGGTCGAATGATGAAGTAACCTCGGCTCCTAACTCCAGGCAAACTGGACAGCAAAATTGGACTCTGCCTCGCTTGTCGAGACTTAAGCCCTGTGCAAAAGGTTAGCGTCGTGTGGGTTGGAAGGGAACATGCAGGAAAACTGAAAGGCGCAAGGCAAAGAAGCCGAACGTCAACAAGGTAAGCTAAGTCTCGCAATGCCCATCCTAATTACCAATTAGTCTGCAGCTTCCTCGTATTGATCGGAAAATCAAGCTTGAAACTACCTCCCCCCCCCACCGACAAAAAGAGAGAGCGACCATAGCGACCCAACAATCATAGGACTCACACCTTATTAGGGCCCTGGTTCGGGAAAGCAGGAAAAGGCCGCGGTGGGGTTGAGAACAGCACCGCTCTATCAGCCCGTTCAAGATGCGTACGCATCGTGCAGCTCGAGGGCATCGCCTGGCACTGAGCTTCATGGAACCTGATTCGTTCACTAGGCACGAGTCATAATCAAACATTATGGTATTTGGGGAGTCGCAACCCCATGGCAGCCATGTAGAGATTTTTCAAGCGGTGCCATTTTTTCTGATTGGACTTTCATTTACACCCTTCATGTAATCCGGCTTTGATTGTGGCGCGCATCGAAGCTTGGTGAGACGTCAACCATCCAGTCTCGAGCTGAAATGCTAAGCCGTTCCTTCAGCGGTCACGTTAGGTCACACATGTTTTTTTCTTCCCGGTGGTTCACCTGAATTGCTCCAATTCTTGGTCTTCGACCCAAACCTTCGCTGGATTTCGCTGAGCAAAAACAAGGGCACCCTTGCCTGGGTCGATTTTCGCGATCGGTCTTCCAAGTTTCCGTGGAGCTGCGTGTCAAGGTGCGGATTAAAAATATTGACACCACAACTTGGCGGTGTCTGGTCGGTTTCCCTGAGAAAAAAAAAAAAAAGCTGGACAGGCCGCCAACAGGAAACGGGCACAAGTCGTACCGCAGGGCTGGCTGGGGACCGATTTCAGGGGCTCGTCTTATCAGTTGCACCCACTCAACGCGATGCTCACATGCGGGTAGAAGTTTGGGTTTGAACACTCTTTGTTGAGGCTACCTCTTGTTTTTGTCATTTTTTTGGGGGATTGAACGAAAAAAAGCGGGACAACCACCATGTCAGGAGCTCCCTATTCTGACACACCCAAAGATCTACCCTATTGTGATGAGCTGTTGGCCAAACCCGCAGGAATTTGAGGCGTCCAATCAAACCCGACCACTAATTGTATCATGTGACTTTAATGTTGGACCAGCCATTTTTGCCCAGACCATCCATTTTAACCCGCGAAATTGAGCGGTGATGGTAATTGGTTTTTCTTCTGGGGCCCCTTCGAGTCACCAGAAGTTGCAGCTTCCTCTAAATCGTGGCTGGGGAGGGAGGGAGGGGAGGGGGAGGCCGGCGAAAAACAAGGCCTTGAGAAGGCCCCCGCGGAGCCTCTCGCTTAGCTGAAGATGGTCACAAGAGAGTCCAAACGCGGAGCATCTGCTCAACTCTGAGCCCAGCGAATTCTGCGCGAAGCTCTGCTCATCTTCTCACTACGGATGCGTAGCTTTTTTGCCGCGAAAATCGTAGCATTCAAGAGTCACTGGAGTTCCCCGTCAAAAGTTGCAATTGACGCTTGCCTTGAAACTCCCACTTTTGGAGGTTCCAAAAAGGGAAATGAGTCACAATCAGCCCTGGTAATAAAATGGTCCACTCAAATCCATGCAAGGAAGTTAAAGGCGGATATCCGCACCTATTTCTGGCTGGGACCCTTACTAACCTTCATATACCCGAATCGTTTTTTTTGAGCAAGTGGCTCAAATGGAGGAAACCACGTCATTGTCGGCAAAAGCACAACGAAATTCCAGATCAAACCCGGAAACGCGTTCAAGTCACCCCGCCCGCGACCCAGCGACCCGGCGACAAGGCGACCTGTGACGTTAGCCATGGGCTGCCACAGCCCTATGGATAGGCTCCCCTAAGAGAAGTCAGGTGCGAAGACATGCCTTCAGATCTTTTACCCGGTCAAACATATATATATATATATTATGTGTATTTAATGATGATGATGCAAACAAAGCGTGTTGTTTGTGGCAAGGTTAATTGGTGGCGAGCACTTCTTTGGACGTGTCCAGACAGGTCTGCCGCGCGTGCAAGTTTAACCAGTGGTCTACGTCTTATCGCTGTAAGCCGACGCAGCCGACGCAGGCTTCGGGCAAGCTGTGAACTTCGAGCGAGTGCGTAGAATGGAAAGGAAGAAGACGGGTGGGCTCCGAACCAATCGTCAGGTTCGTCCATGGAAAAGCAAGGACAAGCCAAGGGCCCCATACCAAGTGTCTAGCCTTGCGGGTTGGTCATTTGAGGGTCGGAGCGAGCCTCAATAGGGCAACCCTTGGTGGGCATCGCTTTGCGGTAGACTTGTCAAAAACCATTTTGAAGGATGTTGCAACACATCGCAGCTTGTAGGCGAACAGCTTCCAGACAGAACAAGCTTCCCCGCTAAGTTCCCACTTGATTTTCGGAATTTCTGGGCCACCAACTGAAATGGCAAACTGAAAACCACGGTACCCACCACCATGCCCTGAGAGCGTTGAGACTTAGCAATGAGCAACTTGCTGGGCGCACCGCCCAAAAGCCGACCAAAACATGCTTGTCGGCCTGGTCGTTAGGAAAAGAATTGGAACAAATGTTGTTTGTGGTAAACTCGACGTTCGGCGTGGAGCTTATCAATCAAACAAGGAATTCAAGGGCGGTAGAAAAAGGCAAACATTGTTGGAGATGATTCTATGAAAGGGGTTTTGACAATGGTACAAAAAAAGGATACCTTTTAGACTCCATGTTGAGTGGAAAGCTCATGATATAATCCAGAGCAATCATAATGGGCAGCTAACAAAACCATGTCTTTTTTTCCATTTTTTTCGGAGGATGCAGCTTTTCAGTAGCGCATCCCAAACAAAAATTTGAGGGCGGTACCACCCAGCAACTCCTTTGCGGTTGCTCTGGCTTCGGCAAGCTTCGGCTTTTGCTTGGAGGGATCCGTTGGCACCCCGAACACGGGACATGGGTCCATAAACCCCGGGCTCGCCGGAGGTTTGCTGGTCAGCCACATGGGAATCATTTTTTTTTTTGTTCTCACCTTTTGGTTGGGGTTGGAAAGGAACCCCCAAAAGGAAAGCGCCAACAATCAACACCCATCCCACAATACCGAAACCCAACTAACCTCATCATGGTTCAGCTGGCGATCTCTGGCGCAAACGCCACAGAGTTTGACATCCGATTCCAATAGGGTCGACAGACCAGGCCGCTTCCGGACTCTGAGTTCTTCCTTTTCTCCGTGGAGGAAGTCCTGCAAGACTGAACGAGATTTTAGTAAAGCACAAGAAATCCATCCTGCACTCAGGCAGAGACTTCGAGCGCACAATTGCCTTCAACATGTCTTCCATCTAAACCATCGGGCAAAAGCCTTTGGCATTGCCAAATGGCAAAATGTGAAAGGAGGTGGCAAACATTGGTGTCTCTGTTGTTGAACCTTTTGGGATTCACGCTTCGATTGGGATGCCAAAAGGCGACCAGCTATCTTGCGGGATCCAAATCCTACTTTGAGACGAACCCATTCGTTGCCCCCAGCTCGTTGCCAGCTAGGCAAGTGAGGCAAAAGATAGGCTGCTCCCCGACCGGGGGCATCGGTTTCTCGCTTCCTTCACCTTTGGCTCGATGTCAAAGTGCTCCTGCGTCTTGAAGTTGGTTCTGTTTCGAAAGGGAAGCCAAACATGACAAATTTCCACTTAGGAGTTTGCCCAATCTGGAAACACCAGCGAAAAAATGCGTGTTTCCCGTCGGTTTCCTCTTTAACCAAGCTAAAAAGAAGTCCCCTCACAAAAACACATACCCAGTGGGATGACGCAAAGGTAAAGGGTCGCGGTCCTTTTTACCTTCCCCAAATGACATACAATCAAGCAGGAACTGGGAAGGCAGAAATGGAATAAAACACCATGTCCTGGCCGGTCCCAATCTTGGTTGTTTGTTCGTTGGTGTTGTCCTGCAGATGTCGTTTAGGGCCCTGGTGTATGTTTCTCTCCTTTTGCACAGGGATTGCTGAGACCCTCGCAGTCAGCGTAGTTTGGAATCGTGAACAAGCCCAAACCTTTCTGAGGGCCTTGCTGCAGAAGCGTTTGATTGGTCTTCGGCATTGCCGATTGCCGCTGGGTCCCGTGAGAAAGCATTTGCATGCGATGTGCCCTTCCAAACATGCAGAAGGAGGCGCCTCTTTTGCCCAAGGCGACGCTTGAGCATCTTGCTGGTCTTTGCCATTGCTTGCTGAAAAGTGCTTGGGGTACCTGGCCAAATGCCGCGAAAGAGGTCAACGTAGGTATCCTTCGAACCTACTTGTCATGAAAAGCAGCGGGATCGTCTGCGGGGAGATTCACTCCTTTCTTCGACTTTGGCGGCATGGCCAACCGAAGCTCTTTCTAACCCTTAGTATGTGTTTAGAAAGCTCTTGTTCTTTTCCCGCAAAAGAACAAAAAACAACACCAAGGAGCCACAACGAAATAACCCGTGACTGCCAAGAGTAGCGCCAGAAATGCTGCGCGGATCTCACCCTCCAGCGATCCGTCCTGCGGGCTCTAGGCATCTCAGAATCTTCAAAGGCGCGACGGTCCGAAAGCCTCGGCGCATAGCGTGGCTGGACTTAGGACCCAGCAAAAAACTATGTGTTTTTTGCCTGGTTAGCAAAAAACCAAAAGCATCACAGCCCCGTGATCATTCCCGCGCATTTTTTTTGCTCGACGTGCAATCTGTCAGCTACAAACAGCCATCAGCTACACCAAGAGGAGCGCTTCACCTTCGAAGGCGTTTCCTCCACCCTGGAACAAGCGGAGCGCTTCACTTTCGCTTGTTGCTCGTGACCTCCAGCTTTGCGGCGAGCAGGCCCTTCTCTTCCCTGAGCGCGACAGTCCGAGCCCGATTATCAAGCGCTCGAGCCATCCAGAAATGGAGATGCGTCGCGTGCAATGTACATGAATGTGCTTGCAAGGCGCTCTTCAATGTAGGTGCAAGACCGCAAACCACGCGACCACTTCCAAAGACCAGTCCGCAAGCAACAAATGCGCACGGCGTCACGGCGAGAGCGCTTCGACACGCACGATCCCCGCAGAGGGTTCGTCGGGCACTTTGCAAATTCGCACGGCGCCGCAGCGAACGCCGATCATCGCAAAAAGTCCTCCGTTTTTCAACATCGACCACGCCGATCTCCGCAGAGGGTCGCGCGCACAGATTAAGAATCGTAAAAAGTCCCGAGTTTTTCAATATCGACAACGCCGATCTGTGCAGAGGGTGTTAAAAATGAAAGTCCTCAGTTTTCTGAATATCGACCACGCCGATCTCCGCAAAGGGTCGCGCGCACACCGCAGAAATCGTAAAATGTCCTCAGATTTTTAACATCGACCACGCGAATCTCCGCAGAGGGTCGCACGCGCACTGCAGAAATCGTAAAATGTCCTCAGTTTTTTAACATCGACCACGCGAGGGTCGCGCGCACAGATCACAAATCGCAAAAAGTCCTCAGTTTTTTAGCGTCGACCACGCCGATCTCCGCAGAGGGTCGCGCGCGCACCGCAAATCGTAAATGTCCTCGGTTTTTCAACGTCGATCACGCTGATCCCCGCAGAGGGTTGGTTTTCGTAGAGTGCTGTCGGCCCTACCCCGCTGCCCTAAGAAGAGAAGAAAGGAATTTAAAACTCCTCTCATGACAACTCTCATGAGCATGGCTCCTCGTCAGTGACTCTCACGAGCATTGCTCCTCGCAAGTGACTCTCATGAGCATTGCTCCTTGCCAGTGACTCTCACTAGCGTTGCTCCCCGCCAGTGACTCTCACGAGCATTGCGCCTCGCAAGTGACTCTCTGTGCAATGACTCTGTGCAATGGCTCTGTGCAATGACTCGGTGCAATGACTCTGTGCTATGTCTCTGTGCAATGACTCTCATGATGACGATGATGATGATGATGATGATGATGATGATGATGATGATGATGATGATGATGATGATGATGATGACTCTGTGCAATGACTCTGATGATGATAACTCTTGCAATGACTCTCATGATGATAGCTTCCATGAACCCAACGGAAGAACCCTTCGCCATGCTTTCGGGAAAAGCAACACAAATGAAAAGGGGAACAAATTCTGGGGAAGGGATCCCCGTTTTTTGTGGGAACCAAAAGGAAAGCCGTTGCGCCATTTTAGTCGCCAGCGAGTATTAAAATGGTCTAGCCAACCCGGGTAAGGAAACTAAAAGGCGGTCGCGCCTATGTCTGGCCGGGACTGCCCCATGCTAACCTTCATCTACCCGGGTCTTGAGCAAGTGGCTCATTTGGGCGCGGAGGGTCCCTGAAAAAACGATGCACACCCATATGCGGCTCAAACTTAAGGACCGGGACAGACTTGGTTGCTGTGTTCCTCAGCCCTTTAATTCCCTTTATACATCCATAGAGTCTCACTGCATACATATTTGGAGCCAACCCCAGCGACTGAACCCGATGGGTCCCCTGGTAGACATGGCTTCAGGGACGAAAGGGGAATTCTGGGCTTCTTCAACCCCCCAACTTTCGAGCCCATGTGGCTAAAGTCTGACTCTTCTTTGCGGGCTACTCAAAGTGATTCGGGCTAGAAATGGGTGTGTCTTTTTGGGGGGAAGCCTCTTTTTTGTTTGGTTTTAAAGAGAAACCAAAAGGAAATCACCATTTCGGGGTCCGATTCCTGCAAAACGACACACCCATTTGGAGCTAAAGCACGTAACAACTTTAAACAAAATCGGTCCAAATGAACTTTTACCCACGAATCGGACGCATACTCTGCCCAACCAACAAATTTACCTCAAAGAAGGCCTTACGATTTCCGCCGCGTTGGGGTCGTTTTTGGTGAACAGGGGTCAAAGGGCAACTCCGTCCGACCGAGTGACATGAGTCACTTGATCAAAACCTGGTAGGGAGTCTACCAGCCATGTAAAAGAATCAAACGGGCAGATATCCGCAAACGTTTCTGCTTGGGACATGGCTGTGGCTCAAATAAATGTACCAAAATGGGCCCCTTGGTAAATGGAACCAAAGACCAAAACCTGCGTAACCCCAGCTCCTTAATTTTGAGCCACAGCCACATGTCTTCACCCTTCATGTAGCCAGGTTTGACTGTGGCGCGCATAGAAGTTTCATGAGACTTCAACGCCTCTCCCTCTGTCTCTGACGGAAAGTCTAAACCACTCTTTCAGTGGGTCACTTTATTTTGCGGGCGTCAAAAGCCAAACCGGAAACCAAAGGAAATCAAGCCAGTCATCGACGGTGTTTTGATCATCCTGCTCCTAGCACGTATTTACAGAGTTGCAGTGCCCCCGAGTTTTGAGACACCTTTTTATTCAGTTGAGGTCATTGAACCCTCGTCACTGGCCAGCACTGATAATCGATAGTCACGATTAGGCTGCTATCGCAGCGCTTGCAGCTCATCACAAAAAAACACGTGTTGGTGTCCTTTTTGATTTCTCCTACAATTATAAACAGCAACGCGGAAAAAACTGCTACCCTCCTGTCCACTAACATGGAACCCACCAGAGAAATGGTCCCTTTTAATTTCAGAAAACTGTCTTCCCCACAAATCCTTACCTTCTGCACCTGAACATTGCAACTTGTAAATGGTGGGAACCCCCTTATTTTGGTGTTGAAAAAGCAACATGTTTCAAATGGTTGCAAAGTGACTTTCTTTTAAGGAGCCCTGTTCCACCCCCTCAGTCAGGTTCCGTGAGCAGGAGGCTACTTTGAATGAATCCCTCCCATCTTCTCGCCCAGCGGCCTCACTGGCCGCTCGCCCGCTGCGAAAACCACGCAGCTTGGGACTAGAGGAGTGGTGCTGTGAAAGACATGGCTGCGGCTCAAAATTAAACGATCGGAGGGGCAGACCGCAGGTCTTGGTGCCATGTTTCCACTTGCCAGGGCAACCCATTTTGGTACCAGTTTTTTGAGGCACGGCCACATGTGCACGTACGAACGGGTATAAAGAATGAAATGATGTAACAATCATGCGAATAAATCAAGCTGTTTGCCGATCACCTTGGGCGGTGAGCGGTGTCTCGTATGGCTGGAACATGTTGTGCTCGAGGTGCCCGAACCACGTGTCCAACTATACAACCGGGCCAAACTGAGACCTCCTAGCTGGTTGAACGGGATCTTGAAGGAAAGCCAAACATGCAAAAGTCGGAGTTTCTACTGGGTTCCCTCAAGCTCCCTAAGAAACCCTGAGGAACCCTAGGTAAGCCTTTGGTCTGATGCTAGTTGGTGGCAAGCGCTTCTTTGGACCGTGTCCAGATTGGGCTGCACATGCGAGTCTAAATCGGTGTTCTACGTCTTACCTAAGCCGCAAGCCGGCGCACGGCTAATGCGCAAGCTGTGGGCTCGTTCGCGAACGCGTGGGTCGAATGGCAAGGGAGACGAAGGGATAAAGGCCTGATCGAAAGACACGATCGTATGGTATACAAAAGTTGTCAATGGACCATAACGACCATTAAACCACACTTCCTGAGTCGATTCCCAAAAGGTACAAAGCCCAGGAACTCAGGAAGTGAGTAACAACAATTTTCTACGTGTCTGGCTTGGTCATTGCTTTGAGGGTGGCGGCAAGCCGGGGGCTGAGTTTTACTAGGGCACCCCTATGCGGACTCATCATTCACCTTCGGAGAATTGTTCACTACCCTTTTTGAAGGAGGTTCCACATCAAAGAAAGAGAGGGGGCGTTTTGTATAATTAGCAGAGTCTTCCAGATGGAAGGACACAGAAAAGACACACCTGCCCCGCTACTTCACCACTTGATTTCAGGCATCTCTTGGCCACTCATGGAAAGCGGCAACCTGAAGCCCCCCTGCTACCCACCAACATGGCCAAAGCAAGCAACTGTGAGCCCTTAGCAATGAACAACTTGTTGAGCACACCAGTCCAAACACGAACAACCCTTGCTTGGCCCCTGCCTAGTTGCCGAGCGGGAACCAGCTCTGTCTGGGGTTGATTCTATTTTCAGTGGGGAGCAAATGAATCCAAACTGGATTTGAAGAGTGGTAGAAACAATGTGTTGTGTTCCCAGGAGGGATCCCATTTTGATTCTCAGTAGGGAGCTTCTGAATCCACAAAAGGGATTCTGAGCAAGGCACGAAAAGGGCTTCCGTTTTGGGATGTATTTTATGCTCAGTGGGAAGCTTACTACTCCATAGGGATCTCAAGAGTGGAGAGAAAGGACATCCTTTTTTGGGGATGATTTCATTTTTAGTTGGGAGCACATGCAACTATAATCAACTGTGAAAAAAAAGAAGCTCCTTTTGGAGAGGATTCTGGGGATTGTCAGGTGACACTGCAGCGCGGCCCATTTTCATCCCGCGGGCTGCTGCGCGGCCGGCGGGCGGCGCCTTGCACCAAAGGAACGATCTCAAGGGGGTGGGGGTTGGGGTCGTTCAAAACTGGGCTGTCCTCAGACTCCCTGCGAAAAGTGACTCACTTTTAGTGGGTTCAATGGAAATCCCCACTAAACACTAAAAAGCTAAAAAGCTAAGGGGATGGCTGGGGGCATCAAGAAAAGTGATGGACCCGGCTTCGGTTGGAGGGAAACCAAAAGCAGACCGTTGTCGGGGAGCCATTTGTTGGATAATAAGCCCCCTCCGGAACCCTCTCTGAAAGCTGCCCTAAACTACCCCAAAGCCAATTTGGGCAAAGACCCCATAGCTTGCAGCTGTTGGGGACAAACATATGAAGAAAGCAATGAACCTCTGAGCCGGCCATCGGTACCTACCAGTCAGCCACACATGAATCAAGTTTATCAAGAAATCTTCGCAAATTACTATAGTTATCATGGCTACTGTCTCGTCTTACCGTCAGGCAAGATCGAGATAACTTGCCCGGATGCATGCTAAGGGACATGGGTCGGCGTTCAAATTGTTACGGAACCCCAAGGGGAGTAGGTACCAGGGGGGGTGGGTAGTTGCGAGCGCTACGGTTTCTTAGGGTTCCTTAGAGAGCCTTAGGAAAATTGGGCCATGGTTTTCTGCTGCATACTTGGACCCGCACCTGGGGTCTTTCTCAAAAGTCGAACCCGGGGAAGACGTCTGTCGGTTCCCCGGAAAGGGAAAAGCCATCTCCAAGCGGCGGCTTTTGGACTTTCCCAAGAAGCCAAAGGTGCTTGCCCTCCCTCTGGCAACTAAATCGCTTTAGAGCTCAGGCATCGATTTCTTTGCAGGCAAAACACAAAACCAAATCCGAGATTGATGCTGACTCATATCTGGGCCATGCTCATTTACTTCAGGTTCCACACACAGTAAAACGATCAGTCATGGTCATTTCCCTTTGCAACCCAAAGGGAAGATCAAACACATCTGCTCCATGAGTTCATGTATGACTTCGGATTGAATGCTTCAAAGACGGCAGGGCAGAAATTTGGGCAAAGGGAAACCGGAGGAAACCACACAACATGAGTCACAATCCAAACCCGGTATTAAAATGGTCTACCCAGAGCCCCAGAGCCATGTAAAGAAGTAAGAAGGCCGCCGCAGCTATTTATGGTTGGGATTGTCCCCTACTAACCTTCATCTAACCGGGTTTTGAGCAAGTGTTACTACCTTTGGGGTTTTATGTTGTTCTGCTACATGCTCGGGCTCGAAGCACCGCGCGGCACAGCGGCCTTTAGCGGCCGACTTCCGCCTCTTTTCCCCGTGGCGCGGGCTCGCGGCTTGTCGCTGATGGACACGAGTCATAATCAAAACCCGGTACAAAAATGGTGCACCCAGAACCATGCTTCAAGAACTAAGAAGGCGGCCGCAACTTTTTATGGTTGGGATCGTCTTGCTAACCTTCATCTACCCGAATCGGTTTTGATTGTGGCCCACATGCAGCCGCGAGTCGGGAATCTCCGGACAAAGGGACGGGTCCCCACCCTTGGCCTTTGGCCTTAGGCTAGTGGACCCCCATCTGAGCTCACAGCCCCGGGGCTCACGTCCGCAAGCGGGCCGCGGGCCCCATCAAACGGCTTCAAACCGCAAGGCCCATGGCACGCGCAGGCTGCAGGACAGCGTGCGGAAGGTGTCCCCAGTTGGGCGCGCCAGCTTGCCAGCGCCAGGTTGATGCCGGATTCCAATTTGATGAGTCAGGTTCTCCAAGCGAAACCTTGCACACGCCTCAAGCAGCGAGTCGATGAGCGCTGGACCCGGGTTCATGTCGCGAGCTCCGAGCCGATCCGCGACGTCATCTCCAACCGGTCACAAAGAGGATGATCTTGAAACGCTCAGCCAGCGTACCCGGCCCTGCAAAGGCGCGCTCGGTTGAAGATGTGCACTGACACAAGCGAAATACGGAGTCTATGAAAGCCTGCAATTTGCAGCGAATGCAAGTGAGGGAGGACAACAACAGTGTGATGTAAGAACTCAGCGAAAAGGCTATGGGAACATACCACTCTATGCCTCTCCGAACGTACAAATCAACAAACCATCAAAAGTGACCATCAAACTTGACCACCCAGCCCGATTTCCCCATGACTTCGGGGCTCCGAGCTTTTGGCTTTAGCCTGCAGAAACCAAACAAAGGTCCCAGCCAGCCCAGAGGAAAGGGTTCCTTTCGAGCCGAGCGACCCTGGACTTGAGAAAATATGTCCGGGGATGGATTCCCTTTAAAACCAACAGGGGAAAGTAAACAATCTCCGTTCCCTCCGTTTGCTTTTTCGTCCCCCTGGAAAAAATGAACATATGTCCAGTAGTGATAGATTTGACTAAAACCGACAGGGGAAAGTGAACCATCTTCTTGAGCAAACAGAAGATTCTGGGAAGGGATTTGGGTCTTTCGTCTATTCCGTGGCTCAACCACCGCAAGTTGGGGGAACCTATGTGCAACCCGACGCCTCCCCCGTCCCCGAAACCGCCTGCCGCTCGCCGCGTTGCTCGTCTCCCCGGCCATGTAGGCCGCGAAGGCGCCGAAGTCGTCCACCGCGGCCAGGAGCTCCAACAAGATGGTGCCATTCCTTAGGCCCCATTTAACAAAAAAAAAACATGAAATAAAGTTAACCAAAAGTCCATTCCAATGTTCTTTTTTTTTGTTTTTTATATATATAGAAGTCCATTGTGTCACGTATGTTAGTATGTTAGCCATTTGTTGACTCTCCGTTTTTGGTGTATGGTGTATTCAATTGAACTACTCCATTGGTTCACGTATGTTGGCTATTTGTTGATCCTCTGTTCTTGTTTAAATGTCGTACACAATTGAAATGCAAAGCCTCTCAAACAAATTTGCCGGGAAATATCTTCAGTCCCGGAACCTCCCTCAACAGCTGATTTGGGCAGAGACCAACATGTAGCTTTCAGCTGGGGCAAAACCGACACCAACAAAAACAACTCGGAAACTCCAACCATGAATTCCCAAAAACTCGGGCGGTACCAAGAATGGCTTGTTTTGTGTGGCATGCAGTATTTACAGGTACGGCAACCTAAGAGGGCGACTTTTTGGTGGATGTAAGCGGGAAACCCACTCCACAATCTTTGAAAAGGGCGCTCCAGGTCTGGGTGTCTGTCCCAAAAGGTCCAAGTACTTTCTGAGCCTGTACTTAAGCCCAGTTTGACCTTCAAGCAATTCCATCCTCAGAAGGTACCCAGAGACCCTTAGGGTCTGGGCGTGTTTTTTCAGGGTACTGTTTTCAGGTTGGGGCAAATGGAAACCAAAGGAGACCGCCCAATTTTTTTGGGTTTGGCACAAAACCGTATAGGTTCATAGGTGTCCTTCTAGGGGAAATAGATGGATTTCCCTGGTAGATGATCTTGCACCACCAGGTAAACCAGGAATCGCCACCTATTTTTCGAGCAAAATAACCGAAAAGGACCACCCAATTTCTTGGGGGGTTGACACAAAAAACGTGTAGGTTGGGGTAAAGGGAAACCAAAAGCAAAAGGATACCATTCAATTTTTCGGGTTTGGCACAAAGACCGCATGTCGTCTGTCTCAATCCGCGGCGCGTCTCCTTGCCCGCCAGGGCCGCCGCCTTAGCCGCCGCCAGATCGCGGTGCAGCAGCTCCTAACATGGGGCCATGGCCAGTGAACATCCGATTCAACCATTCTAAAATGGGTGGTGAATTCACCTACCAACCAAAATGGGACCAAAACGGTTTTGACAACCACAGCCATGGGAGTTGACGTGGCTCGGTACCAAAAAAGCGAAAGCAAACTCCAGCTCATGTCCGAAGCCTAGGGGATGCGAAGAAAAGGACTTAGCACGCTTCTTTGGCTGGTTGATGCTAAAGGATTGTCTAAAAAACAGGAACAAAGGGTGGAAGCATCGCATCCGGTTGAAGGCCCTGGTTGAATTTGATTGGGGAGTGACCATTTTAGAAGGGATCCGGATCGCTTCTCGGAGGGAACACCTGACTATTCATCTGCCTTCCTCATAACTTCGGTACCAACATTTCGTAGGTCCCCACCCTAGTTAGAGGGAAACAAACGAAAGAACAGCCTCGACCCCGTTTCGCGGAGAACCACACTTTCTGTACCAGCATGGGCCATATGACTTGTGGCTGCTTTCTCTTACGGGGATTCCCTTGGTATCAGAGAAATCCCCAAAAACTCCAACCATTCAAAAAATGCTTGGTCTAATATAACCCCCTTGGCTTAAGGAGTTTCATCTAAATTGGGTGTTTTGAGGCTGCCCCAAAAGCCACTTCGACTTCATGCATTCCACTGGTCCGGATCTACGACCCCTCGGTTCAACTTTTAGTGGATTAATGGAAAACACGTTGGCAAAAACCCATTAGTTGGCAAAACCCATGGTTTAATGGAAAACCCATGGTTGAATGGAAAACCCATGAGCTGGCAACAAGTTAAAGTCCTGACATCCCTTGGCAAAATGCACCAAAGACCCGCTCCTCAGGGACCTGGTTCTCCCGGCACCACCTGTCCACCTCCCCCACCACCAGCGCCCGGAACCGCTGGAAGCAAGCCATGCGCGCCAGACTGTGCTCCCCCTCCGCCGCCTCCTGCCGGATGATGTTTGTTTTTCTTTCGTGTGTTCCTTTTGTCTCCAGGTGTTTGGTTGTCTGTGTGCAGTCAAGCATGCATATATCTATATATATATATATATGTATATGTGTATGCATATGTATGTGTATATACATATATGCGCATATATATTAATATATACATTTTTATGTATATATATGAATGCACATAAAATGTGTGCGTGTATGTGTGTTTGTTCCTTCGTTCCAACCTTTGTTTGATGCTGCGTGTTTTTATTTGTTGTTTTTTGTTTGATTGTTTGTTTGTTTGTTTGTTTGATTGATTGGTCTGCTTGTTCGTGTGCTTGCTTGCATGTTTGTTTGTTTGTTTGGTCTGCTTGTTCGTGTTTGTTTGCGTGCTTGCTTGCATGTTGGTTTGTTTGTTTGTTTGGTCTGCTTGTTCGTGTTTGTTTGCGTGCTTGCTTGCATGTTTGTTTGTTTGTTTGTTTGTTTGGTCTGCTTGTTCATGTGTTTGTTTGCGTGCTTGCTTGCATGTTTGTTTGTTTGTTTGTTTGTTTGTTTGTTTGTTTGTTTGTTTGTTTGCTTTCTTGCTTGCTTGCTTGCATGCTGATTGTTTGTGTTTGTGTGTTTGCGGCTTGTTCATTTTTGCTTGTTTGTGTTTGTTGGTGCTCGTGCTGCTTCTATGTTTCTACGTGTCCTCTTGTTATTTATCTGCTCCTTTGTTTCTTGCTTTGCTTCTATGTTTCTTCCTATGATCTAGAGAATCAGCCATCAAGTCGTATGAACAATCAGCAGAGTTTTCCATGTCTGCACTGATTTCTCCGAATCCTACGATGCGCGCATGTTAATACATGTCAGGAATATTTCATCTTTAGGCACCAGTAAAGCATGAAATGTTCAATCCTGTAGACCCGTCATGTCAAATGTCAATGCTGACCCCTGATTTAAACCTCAAACATATTTTAGGCAGAAACAGGCTCCAGCCGTGTATGACCACGCCTCTCCCAGCAAAGCCGCACATTTCAGCGAGGTTCCAGCACACAATTTTGAGGACACAAACAAAACCAACCAGCTTAGGAAGACTCAAACAAAACATACATGTTACACTGGTACGCATTGGTTCCAACAAATGTGAGTGGCTCAAAGCAGGATACCCTGCAGGTTGCGTGTTTTTTTAGGGTGCTTGTTCAAAGGATCAAGCGACGCGTGTGTTCTTGATGGTTGCATCCCCTTCTCAATAAACATCACAATCTCAACACAACGCACCCCGAGGTGCTTCCGCTGTGTGTTGTGGGTAGACTCCCGGTGACTCATATCTCTGCGCTTGATACGCCCAAGCTGATAAATAAAACCCTTTCCGAAGCAAAATATTACACGACCAGAATGACAAAAAAGACAAGCCTGGTCCTTCGCGCGGCGAAGCGCTCGGTGACCCTTTTCTCCTGATTTCGCAGTCAGCTTCGAGGCCTACGCCCCAGGCCATACACGCACCTGTGCCAAAGATCCCAATCAGGAGGGAACTTGCCCAGGTCCAAAACATGCGCTGCAGAAGCGCAAAGCATTCAACCAAAACAAATGACAAAGCAAGCTTTCCAGTCAGCTTAGCAAAACTATATGCACGTGATGCAAGTCCTAGGCGTTCCTCCCTCCAGGCTCTGAGTTGCATGGTGATCCAGCAAACCCATCTGAACCACCATGCTTCAGATGCCTCTGTCAAGATTCTCAGATTGCAGCTGCTTCGGTGCCAGATCCTGGAACTCTCACTCACAGGATCCGCTTCAACGCTGTGCAGGGTTCACCGTACCGGTCTCTTCCCTGCCTCCGTGCAAAGCCGCTGCCGCGGCAGGCCCCAGTGAAGCGGTTGAAAAAAAAACTATCAAGTAGAACATCATAACTTCCGCAGACTCTTCAACAGGACAATCATGGATAATGCAACACATTCTCACAAGTGGCCGTGGTATGTCTTGATGGTGCCTCTCCGTAGAGGGATGTGTACATCGAATTCTGCGCCCCTCAGCCGACGAAGAGGCCGTTGGTCGCCGCCTGCACCGGCTGCCGGCAGAAGGGGCACACCTGCCGCCCGTGCTGCCGCAGGCAGCCGTGGCACATGGTGTGACCGCAGGGTGCCAGCACTGTCAGCGGCGCCCTCTCCTGACAAATGCCGCAGGTTTCCGAAAAGCTGCCCGCCGCGGGTGCGCGATGCGCGGGATTGGCCGCTGCCTTGACGCCGCGCCATGAGGCCTGGATCTCAATACAGCCAGCAAAGTCGGCACCGCGCACGCTCAAGCTGCTAAAGCCCAATGTCTCAAGCTGCGCACGAAGCTGGGGTTTCAAGCTGCGAAGAGCTCCAGGGCTCAAATCTTGGCCGCACCTCATGGTGCACGAGGTGAGCATTTGGCTGCGGCCCGTCTCCATGCACTTCGCCTTGAACGCGTCCACCTGCCGCTGCAGCCACTCCTGCTCCGCAGACTGCGTCTCATTGGCCAGCTGCTGGATGAAGGACTTCGGTCACAGGGCAGGAGGGCACCGCAAGTTGTGAAGTTTGCTTGACTTGAGACGCAAACTGCATCCATGGGCACAGAATGGGCGTTCCTCAAAGATCTGATGCCTCTCTCTCTCTCTCGCTCTTGAAAACAGACCACAGACCAAGAAGGGCGTACCCTCAACAAGCACGCATGAACAAATGACAACATGGGGGGGGCAACCCAACTTTGTCTCAGAACAGCCAACGTCCTCCGAATGTTCCCGTGTTTTTTCCTGGAAAGATAGACGAGCCACCCCTGGGATTGGATCGTCAAGAAGCTGCCCCCTGTGTCAGTTGGGTCACCTCCCTCTCTCCTCCGGCGCTGCCAGCGGGTCGACGCCTTTGAAGAGGGCGGCGCCCTCCGTGGCCAGGCGATCGATGGCGGGCTGGATGTGGTCCAAGTAGTGGGAGACCTCAGAAGCCCAGTGGCTTGTGTCCCATGTCCCATGTATACAAAATGAAAAAGAACTGGCACTCTTTTCGGAGTTGGTTGATTTGATGGGACAAATTTCTCCCAAAACAGGACTGATCGGACTGAGATATACTGAGATGGAGTTGTTCATGGATGGGTGTGGTTGACAGTGCTCCAAAGACCGCTTTGAGGTTCGGACCACGCCTGGTTTGGTTAGCTAAAAGAAGTTGGCATGGTCCCGAGACAATATCAGACACCTATCCGAAAA
>CAUJNA010000934.1:35000-55000 GCA_963377175.1 Effrenium voratum | reverse complement strand
GACACCTAAGGCTCCAACGGTTCACACTCAGGGTTTGCCGCTCCCAGTTCTCTTAACCTGCTCACAGTACCCCCCAAACACACCCGCTGTTTGGTCCAGGTTTGTCCTAGTTAGGGTGTGCGTCCAGTTCCCCCCGCAAAGCGGGGGAGTCCTTCTGCAACCAATGTGGTTGTTGTTTCTTTTGATTTTACCTCGTGAGAGAATGACCGCAACGCAACGGTCTCTTCAGGTTTCCTTCGAATGGCTTGTTTTTGGTTCATTCCGACCATGCTAGTCTGGTAAAACGGGGGGGGGGGAGGTCACAGAACCGGTGCGCAGTTGAACAAGCGGACTTGGTTTTCGGTGCTCCATACGTTCACTTTGGGGAGCTTCCCTCTTGGCAGTTTGGATTGCTTGGCGGGCTTAATTTGCAATTGACCCACAAGATGCCGTCGAATTCGAATCCCAATCCATCAGTTGAGGGTTGAGTAGACTGCACTTTTTGCCAGAAGTCTGAACTTTTTGCTCACGATGGTGCAAACCCAAGAGCGACTTGAAGTCCATAAACTCAGCAAGTGAGCCTCCGGCCGAACATGCAAAAGAAACAAAAAGACACGCACATAGGTGACCTTTTATTTTGGAAGAATCGATGGGTTTGCTTGGCAAATGGGGCATGAAACCAATCTGGGCCAGTGGAACCTATCTATTTCATTGCCCAAACTCACCAATCAAAAGGCCACACCCCACGTCTCCGCGTTTGGGCCGCGGAGAAGCCCCGCCCCGCTCCGCGCCTTGAGCACCAGGAAGGCCATGGTCCGCGCGTAGCCGAAGCCGGCCGCGAAGGCCACGTTGGCCGCGGGCACCACCTGAACGAAGCCGAAGCCGAAGCCGAAGCCGCGGGGAAGCCGCGGGGAAGCCGCGGGGAAGCCGCGGGGAGCCGCGTGCGGGCGCTCCTCCTGTGTGTTGGTTCTTCTTGTTTTCTCTTTTTTTTTATTTAAGGACTGGGGCCGTTTTTTCTCGTTTTTTTTTTTGGACCGTTTCTCGTGTTTTGTTTAAAGGGATTTGGACCGTTTTTATGTTGGTGTTCAAGTCCTGGATTTCTCTAGGTTTGGAGGAGTTGGACCGTTTTGGGATTCAGACCGTTCCTCTTGGCATTCAAGACCTGGATTGGTTCAAGTGTTCTGGGCGTTTGCCGGGTTTTATGCAAGGACTTGGACCAATTCTCTTGGTTTTCAATTGCTGGATTTCTCCGGGTTTGTGGGAATTGAACCATTTTGCCTGGATGTTCCTTCTTGGCAATGTCTGGGCATTTCCCGTGTTTCTTTCAAGCATTAACGAGTCGAAACATGGCACGGATATATGTCTGAGCCTTTGTCTTACCAGTGGTTGCATTTGAGTATGAATTCAACAGGGGACCCTGTGGTGCACCAGCCACTTTGAGGAGGGTCCCCATTCAAAATCATAGCCATCCCTGATTTTTTGTGTTGGGCTCTGCCTATGGTGCTGGGTATGTTTTGGAATACTAATTGGGTTGCCCCCCCCCCCGCAGCAAGAGTATTAGCTTGTTGCTTTGTGGGGGATCACACAATTTCGACGCGTTTCTGCTCTGGAGTCAACTGTACACCTCCGGGGTTCAATTGCATGTTGGTACAAGGGAAGCCTAGGGACCAAGTAATAATTTGAGGATTCGTTTTCGTTGAAAAGAAGCGCAAAGAAACAAACTAAGACTAAACCACCGCCCAGGCCTTCTTCTCTTTTTGGGGGGAACATCAACAAACGAGGGTTGCTGCTCAGCAATTCCCACCTTTTTGGCATAACACCAGTTAAGTCCCTGGCAGAAAACGAATGCCCGTTTTGAGACCCAGACCCTTCTTCCTGAAGAACCACCGAAACGGCACAGGTGCGGGTTCCACAACTTTGGCACCAAAAAGAAAGAAGGAAACAAAAACAAAGGAGGAAAAAAGAAGGAAAACAAACGAGGCCAAAGGCCCCAACTCCATTCCGGGGCGCCCATTCGCCGAGGAGGGATTTCGTCTTGGCAACCGCCACCACCAGCAGCGCGGCAAAGGTGAAGAGCGCCGTGAGGCTCCAAAAATGCCTCCGCGGCTCAACGGGGCGTGAAGCAAGAAGAAGAATTGGCCATGGGTCAAAATCCAAACCGGTTAGACCCCAGTGAACATCAACCAATCCAACCACTAAAGTAGACTAAAATGGGTGGTGAATTCACCTACCCAACATGGTACCCTTGGATGTGACCCACAGGCAATTGGCGCCCTGGTTGCAGTTGGTGGATTGCGATTTTGGTTGAGTTCTAAATGGAAGCCATTCCCGAAAAATCAAAAAGGGGGGGTCCACTGGGCAATGCATCGCTCGGACGCCCAAGATTCTTTGGCCCGGTGAGACTCAGTTGCAACCCGGAGCCCGGGGTCCAGCAACGTGACATCCTCAAAGGAACCTAAACATTGGCTTCAAGAAAAACTACGGCCCAAACATGACTTTGAGAGCCCGAAGGAGCTTCGGTCTCCCTTGACTTCCCTTCAACTCCTCCTCCAACTCCCCCAACCCCCCCACCCCGCAAGCCAACTGCCTCCCCTGACCCCAGCAGCTACCCCCATCCAACTCCCCCAACTCACCCCCCCCCCCCCCGCCCAAAGCGCCCGACTTCCTGCCCCCAACCCCAGCCGCCGTCGAGCCCCCGCTAAACGCCTGAAGTTGGTGAAGGCCGTGAGCAGGCGGCTGATGGGGTCGAAGCCGTAGATCACCGCGTTGCTCCAAAGCAGCACCTCCCACAGCCGAAGGCGAGAGGCCGGAAGGCGGGAAGGCGCAAGGGATCGGATCCCTGAGTCAAAAGCAGAAACCCCTCAGGTGGAGGATCCTTACCTGATGCCTTGGCTAAGTCAGACACAAAAACATAGGGGGGAAAGATCCTGACCACCTGATGCCTTGGCTAAGTCAACAAAAAACCCTCAGGTGGACCTAAAAGCCACTAGGGGGGGATTAAGTAGATGCCAAGGGCGGGGATCATCGATCGGAGCTGCCAAAGCCGATTCAATCGCTGCCCATGTCCAGTACGCAGCGAGCCTCAAGGGGCTAGGTATACTTGGTCAGTGACCGAAACCAACAGGTTGAACAACAAACACCACCTGGAGCGCCAGTTGCTGTTTGTTTTTGTTCCACGCACTTTAATTACCCCAGCAGTGACTAAAAACAGCTGCAACTTGGCTATCTAGGCACCTTTAGGACAGTTCTTCTACCAGATTCTACTGAGCTATGCGGGGAGTGCTCAAGACTATGGCCCCTTTTTGGGCCCTCCGCCCAAGGTGCCGCCTTTTGACGCGGATACCAAGAAAGTGCCCAATGTGGAACTCAGGGCTTGAGCAAAATCCCCCCCCCCCCCACCTCGCTTTGGGTCACCCATCGCGCGCCAACCCGCCGCGCCTCTTGGGCGTTGCTGAAGCCGGAGCCTTGGGCCAAGCAAGCCGTGACCCCTCGTCCTTTTTCTCTCGGGGACCCCAAAATATTGTGGCGGTCCTCTTGGAGTCCATGAAAACCACCCAAAAAATGGGTGGCCCCGCAAAAAAGACACACCCATATAGGATCAGGGTTCAAAGTTTAGGCTGCGCTTAGGATTAAGGGCCAGGTCAGGGTTGTGGCTTAGGCTTTTTCCGGCGAAACTCACAGGGGACAGCTGCAGCAAAACGCCCTTCGCTAGACTTCCTCGGTGAATTGCCAACCCCCCCCCCCCGGGCTACGGGTGGAGCCAAACCCCAACATGGGTTAATTAGAGAGTCCATCTGCCATAGGTGATTGTTGTTTGCAAGCGGGGATACGGAGGGAGCGGGGTTTTGGGGGGATTCCCTTGGCACCATTCCCCATATCAAACTTAGTCAAGGTGCATTTAGGGGGAATCCTCCCGTATCCCTGGTCCCCCCTGTATGCCTGCCTGCTAGTTGGTTTCCCTGAAAACCCATCACGCTCTTCAATCAGCAACTGCTTTGGGCTTCCCTTTCAAGATAGGACCTTTCGGGTCGGCAACTCGCCGTGAAGTCAGGGGATCCCCTTTTTTGGGAGAAAAAGGAACACAGAAGCCATTTTGGGGACGCCAATGAAAGACCATAGTTCCCTTACCAGGATTCCTTAACGCAAGGAAGGTGACGGGATCTTTTGACCGTAGCTCAAATACACGGACCACCCAAAATGGACGTCCGTGTGGTTTCCGTCTAAACCAGACTGAAGAGGGTCCCCCCAGAGAAAAAACAAAAAAAACGGCACCCATAGGATATAAGACTTTAAGTGGTTGGGTTTGGTTTCCCTTGGGATTTCTCTTAAATCCAAAGAAGGGGTTCCGGATATTGAGACACGCCCAGGGCCCCTGCCCCACCAAACCCCAAAAAACCGTCAGCGAGGGGCAGGCGATGGGATTCAGCGAGGGCAGCAGCCCGAAGTTCAGCGCAGATCCCCAGAAGAGCGCCTCGCGGAGGATTCGAATCGACTGAACCCCTCACTCAGTGGGTTGCTCGGTTGCTGCAACGACCCCCCCTGCAAAAAGTTTCACTTGTTGGGGGGTTTAGTGGAAAACACCAAATGAATTCAACCAAAAAGTTCAAGTCTAAAAATCCAACCCAATAGCAGTCAAGGTTGGGGACGGACCCCCCCTAATCTAGCGGTTGATTTCTCGTGCCCATTCTGTTCAACCATTGTTCTTTTCAAAAACCGGATCCGTTTCCTCTGCGTTTGTGGATGTCTTCCCGAAAAGAAGGAGCGGAAAGAATGGAAATGGAAGGTACCCCCAGACCTGGATCACTCACTGGGTTTTTTGGGAGGCTCAAAATGGTCCGGGTAGGGTTGCGCAAGTTTTTAGCGATTTTAGTGGTTGGCTCCCCTTACCAAGGTGCTGGTGTTGGTACATGTTTTGTGAGCCGCAGCCAGTCGGGTAAAACCCGTCTGTGCTGAGAAATGCCGCACATGTTGGAGCGCCTGCGATCGCAAAGCCTACTTTTTGCACCCGTTTCGGGTCCTCAAGGGCAGCAGAACCGGGGGGAGGGGGGGAATTGGCCAAGTTTGGTCCTTCGAAGAGGTGTGTCTCAGTAAACCCTTTGGGTAGCAGGGGCGGTTCTAACCCAACTAAGCAAGGGGTACAAAGCCCCTTTTCAGACGCCCCCCCTCAAAAAAAGAAGAGAAAAACACAGTTCAGAACCCCCGCCCCGCAAAAAAAGTGCTAGCGGTTGATGCCAGGTCCAAAGCCATTTGAAATCAAAAAATCATCTCCAAATCCCTCGGCACAGATTTAATCTGGGCTTGGCCAAACCGCTTTTTCTTTTCTCCTTGTCGTTTTCCCTTTGCGCTCCTTTGACCTCTCCCCTACACCACCACGTCCCAGCCGGACAGCTCTACTCAGCCCCGCGCCAGCATGCCGGCGCGGAAATGCAGCAGCTGGCCCATCAGGTCGCCTGGACAGATCCCTTGGGGCCAAATCCCTGGCATGGTGAGGATTTCACAGTCAAAACACCCGCAGAAATACTCCAAATCTCTACTCGCTCGAGTTCCTGGACCTTACACTGGACATTTGGACCATTTTAGTGGTAGGCAACAGGTTTGGACTTGTTTTTGCAAAAGAAACACTCAGGAAGTGGGTATGTGATGATACTGATCTGCAAGAGAACTAACATTAGAACCATAAGATTTGGAGGGTTTAACAAACGCACGGCTTGAAGCCATATTGTACATCGGCCAGGCGTTGGTTGTATGTGACGTCGGAGCAACGAACAGAATCGGACAGGTATGGCAAACTTGGGTTGTGTTCCTTGTCAGCCCCAAACCCACAACAGTCCACCATAATATTGACAGTTGCTTGGCTCCAAACAGGCGAACCGCAAATGAGGCTTCCCTCAACAACAACCCACCAAAAAAGGACCCTCCAAAAGCTTCAAACCCCTATGTACGTATTATTCTTGGGGACTAGATGGCTAAAACGGCCTATCAGGAATCCAACGGATACGCGGTTTTGCGCAGGAACCTGTTCGCACTTTTCGGGTGTCTCGCCCATGAGACGGTTCGTCAAGGCCAAGCTTGAGGCTCAATACCCAAAGGCCAGGCGCAAGCCCAGTGGGGTGCCCCTTCCATACTGTGAATGGCGAAATCCGTTCAGGAACCCTGGCTTGGGATATGATTCCAAGCTGTAAGTACCAACAAAAACGTTGTGGCTTCAACCATGGTTTCATTCCGTGGTGCGATTTCTGGATTTCGCCACCATCCACGGTGTTGTAAGCAAAGCAACCACAATCCCATGAAAATCTTCCATTTGGTTCAGGACTCCTGGAAAAAATGAGAAAATATGTCCAGTAGTGATAAATTCCTTTTAAAACCAACAAGGGAAAATACAAAAATAGTCATTTCAGCAAATGGAAGGAATATTGCAGGGCTTGCAACCTCTTCCCTGGAGTCCATGGCCTTCGCGCTTTTCCATCCAATTCGGCCAAGCAGCTAGGCACATCGGCCGGCGTCTCCTCAGCCCATGGGTGCAAACATCATGTGGGTATGGGTCCAAATTAAGCCACCAGGAATTGGACCGCAGGTTTGAGTCCTTGGTTCCATTTACTGGGGTCTCAGTTTGGGTGCCTCTGTTTGACCCACAGCCATGAATTCTGACAGGAACACTCCAGGGGACCTGTTAATCTGGAGGAGCATAGCCATAAAATCCACTCAAAATTACGTCGGATGCCCCGCTAATTTGGTTGGGACACACACACACACATGGATCTAAGTGGGACGCCTGCAGACTGGTTTTCTTTCGGCTTCCCTGTTACCATCCTGACAGGGGCTCCCTTGGGTTTGGTTGTCCCCCGTTTTGGTGGGACACCCACAGTTTACAGAGGAAAACACATTGTTTGAGTTCCATGCTGATTTTCAGGGGGTCGTCCCAAACGCCCCAAGCATCCAATGTGAATGAAAGAAAGGGCAAAATTGAAGTTTGCCCAATGATTTTGTTGATTTCAAGAGGGAACCATCCAAAAATCAGAGAAACGAAAGGCACCACTGGAAGTCTGGGGAAATCGACAGGGGGTTTGAGAATGACTCAAGGGAACAGGAAAGCACAAGGGATGGGTAGGGGGTCATTCCGCTTCTCATTCCCTGCTGAGAATCAACCAGTTCTTGGGGTCGTCCGCTTTCAGAAATACCCGGAAATTCAGACACCCTTCAGATCACAGGGTTTACCAGAAAAGTGCTTCTGTTTTGGAGGTTTGACAAGAAACGGGTTGCCCCCAAGACCCACAGAGTCCCAAAGAAGCACGAAAAATGGGCACCGCTGGCTGGAGTGATTGATATTAGGAGCAAAACAAAAGGAGCATGGGGGTTGTCGGGGACTCGAATTCTAAACTAAGTTCTGGCCAAAGAATCAAGTGTAGCATCTCAGGGAGGGTACCTGGAAGATCCATTTCCTCTTCAAGGGACTTTTGTCTGGTGCTATGTTAATGTTGATCCCATGCCATGCATCACCACTTTCATTCATAAACTGGGTTTGATTCATGTGGCTAGGTCCTCCAGTAGAGAGGATAGAATTACCCTTCTTTCTGTAGCCTATTTTAGTAGGGGAACCCTCCCAGCCGAAAAAGTTGGTAGAGAAGGGGCACCTAGCTGGGAGACCTAGGTGGGGTCATCAATGGGGAGGCCCGGCCCCAGGTACGCCATCAGGGCGCCATCAGGGCGCCATCGGACCTGGCGCCGTCGGAGCGCAGCTTGGCGGCGGCGTGGTGGCGGTCGATGAACCTCGGGCGTGTGCCGAGAGGTTGGGGCGGGGTTGGGACCCGCACACCCCAGAGATTCTTCCAGTTGCAGTTTTGCCACCTCGAAATACTGAGAAAACCACGGTGATAGAATCCCTTTAACACCAACTAGGGAAAAGAAAACGTATTCTTAAGCAAATGGACATATTGGCTAATCCATGTGGGCGTGATGTGTTTAAAAAATGCGGGCATCATTTTGTTCAAACAGTTGGGAGGGGATTCCCCATCATTGCCCCCCTGCACAAAAAAAGTACACAATTGCTGCTGGTTAGTTGGAAACACACCGTTTCCGAAAACGGACTTTGGGTGGGAACAGGTCCCTTTTGTTCAGGTTTTGCCTAAACCTAAGTCTGAGCAGCAGCTAGGGGGCATTGAATGAATTGCGACATGAAAGTTGATTCAGGGTTTCGCTATGTCAAATCTAATTCTGCGTAGTTGGCAAAGGCGGTGTTGGGATAGATTTTCCCAAATTAAATCTAATTCTGGAACTCCACCAATTGAGCTCTGTTCAAAACCCCTTACGAGTTTGTTTGGGCCCGACGACCCAAACATTTTCAGACACTGGTCTTTTTCCAGTGAGCTTTAAAATGTAAGATGATGCCACACCCTTCACCCTACACTACACTTTCAGGGGGGGCCTAACTTATGTACCAAAACAATGTCGAAAAACACACACACACCCCAACGCTATGGTCGACAAGAAGCCCATCATCCCTACGAGAAACACCAAAGAAACCCCTCCAGAACCCCCTCCAGAATCTATCTGGCCAACCAAAGCTTTCAGGGAAAAGAACTAGACCAGTGGCAGGCGGAGAATAGGACACTTTCGTCTTTTGCTTTAGGGAAGACTCAAAAGGGGAAACTTACATAGTCGGCGTGCTGCAGGTCTCCATGGTTTGAACGTTCAATGACGATTCTCTCGACAAAAGTGATGGGACCCTTTGGGCATCGTGGCGAGGATACATCTCCACCAACCACTTTCAGGTAGGCGTCCCCATGCAGAACAACACCTCTGAGGGAAACCTCGGCAACAGCAACACGGGGATTCGGCGCCCCCCCCCCGGACCCCATGCCGCGCGCACTTGAGCCCAGTGACAGCAGCGCCAGCAGGGCGCAGAGGCAAAGGGCCAGTGAGAAGGCGAAAGCGGCGGCGAAGCTTTTAGGCAACACGTTGAAGCTCCTGAGGCTCGCTGAGGTTTGCTGCAGGCCTTTCCCCAGTGAATTCACTGGTAGCTCCGGTGGTCCAAGGGGTCTGGTAGCCTTTGATAGCTCAAAAACGGAGGGTGAATGGAGGTTTGCTGAAGACTTCCCCCTTTCACTGGTGTGGTGGTTCCGACAGATGGGTGGCAGGACATAGCGCCAACCACCTACGAATCATCCAAAAACGACACCTGTCCTTTCGGACGGGGGATTCCAGTTGTTTGCTTTTTGAGCCGACTTCCCTGCTATGGGCGTCTAAAAAAAGGTGGATGCCTGGGGATATCCCTCTTGCAGGAGTCGAGAAATTGCTCTGCAACGGCCCCAAACAAGCTCATCACATCCACTTTCTGGCAGTCCCAAAAGGATCTACTCCCTGCGCTGAACAGTTCACGACCCGTTTTGCAGGACTACCCTCTTGCGTCCGAACCAACGGTCTCAACACCCAGAGGCAAGACTTTAGCAGCAGAAGCAAAACCCAGAGGCAAGATTCGAGCATCAGAGGCAAGGGGATGTTTTCCACACCAACGGCTTCTAACTTGGAAATCGTGGTGAAGACAGCCATGAGCTGCTTGTCTGCCTGTAGCCTGGCAGCTGAAGAGTCGGATCTGCATGGCTGTGTGTGTGCCCCTAATGAAAGCTAAGTCATAATCTGCCAATCTTATGGCTCATCTAGATGCAAAACAAGCTCACCACGATGATACTTCTTTATTTGGGATGCCGAATTTCAGCGTCTGGTAAAGCCCTCCGTTGGTTGATTGTATAGTGGTTTCCCAGGTTACACGGAATCTTCTTCCCTGATCGGGTCAGTTGCAAGGTTTATTGATCCGGGCCCAACAGTACCCTTCCATTACCAGTCCGGGTGTTGAACGGGGGGGGGAGGTTCTGGAAAATCGAAAAAGCATTGCCTGTTGTTTTCTTTGGCTATTTAGCAGCCAGCTATGATCCCCAGAAACTACGGGACGATTGGGTGGTTTTTACTGGCTTGGTTTTGCCGGCCTCAGTTTCCCGACAAAACACTACTCGCCCCCTTTTGGTTTCTTTTTCGGAAGCTAGCAGGTTCGTCACTATATTCAAAGGATCCACAAGACTCGTTTCATATTTAGTCAACCTTAAAGTAAAATCGTATCCACCGGACGGGGATATGCTATATTCCCCTTCTTGGTAACGTTGTCCCCATTGCCTAGAATTAGGTGTGTAGCCCCAAAAGAGGTTCCCCCCCAAAAAAAAACCGAGCAACTATGGGAATTGGGTTTGTCTCAGACCAACAAACAAGGGGGCTTCCCATCCAAACCAAAGAGATACACAGCATGATTCAAGTTAGGCCCAGTTGTAGAATGTATATTTTATTGTTTGCTTCACTTTGAGTCACTGGTAAACTGTAAAATGTATCCTAAGTCTACCCCAGACAGTTACACCCATGTCCCACCCCTCGTTCGCCGCGGCGCTGGAGCATGCCCAGCACCCCAGCACAGGACCCGCTGAGGCCCTCCCCGATCGCTAGCGCCGTGGTGTATCGCCTCGGCCAACACTTTTTGGGACGTTCCGAACCGAGAGGACTTGGGCGTTTTCATCATGGGGGCTGGGGGTGGGGCTGGGAGGGATGGGAGCCCAAATAAGCCCTTAAATAGGGCCTTATTCAGGGCTTAATAAAGCCCCCCCAGCCCCCATGGTTTCAACACATCCCCAGCACATGGGTGTGTTTTTTGGTTGAGGCCCGGTACCCCTTGTTTTTTTGTGGTGTTAAAGGGAAACCACCAGGAAAACCGGCATTTTTGGGGGTCCCCTACAAGACAAATTCATCCCGAGTCAGAGGCCTTCTTCTTGCTCCGCACTTGGCGTGGATCATTTTCGGGGCTTCAATTCCACTTCACCAGGGATTCAATTCCCCTTAGCCAATCCAAACTAACGAATTCGGGCTGCCTGATGTTCATACTGTGTGCTTGCCGCGGTCCCGAAAGTGTGATACTTCAGAAACTGAAGCGAGCTTGCCTATGTCCTTTTGGAAGCTGCCTAATCGCCCTTTTGGGGGGTATGCAAGTGCCATTAAGTGTCGACATACGGGCGCCCCCCCCCCCCCCCCACAAAAAAAAAAAGAAGAGCAGTTTCCTGTTGGTTTCTTTCGACCAACCCCCCAAAAACGGCTCAAGCTCAAAAACGCACGCATGCGCACATGGGTCACCCTTCTAAGGGTGACTCAAACTTGGAGTCGCTGTCCTTCAAACTCTTCAGACACCAAAAGCCACCCAAACAAGCCAAGCCACCCATCCACCACCCCAGCCCACCCCGCCCAGCACCACCCCGCCACGACCACCCCGCCCCCCCCCCCCACCCCACCCCCCCCGAGCCCAAGATGTCGCCTGGGGTAGGCGGCCGCCAGAGGGTAGAAGGTCAAAGAGCTCCCGCAGCTGGCGATGCCTCGCGCGAACAACCCGCGGCTAGGCGTGGCTTCGGCGAGGTTTCGGCTTCGGCGCGGCTTCGGCGAGGCTTGGGCATCCCCCACAAATTCACATGGGAACGGTCCCCATAAAACAGGTCCCTCCAAAGAAGCCTCCTGTACCAATGGTGTGATAGCTGGTGATGGAGGCCTGGAATGGAATGGCTTGGAGACCCTGCCTGGCCGACAGATTCACATGGAAACCTCCAAGGACAGTCCCCCCGAACGCATTTTCCCCTGCAAGTGGTGGGATTGAATTAGGCTACTATGTTTTTGTGTTTTTGGTTTTGTTTTGTTTCTTTTTTGTGGAGCAAGCTTGAGAGTCCGAGCCAAAGTGCACACTGGAGCAAGGGCCCCGGTTGGCAACGGCCCGTCTGACAAGTTCCCTTTTTGGTTCCCCCGCCCTCCGGCCGTGACAAGCCTCTCGCCCTCTAAGGCTGTCGCCCTCTGGTTTGAGGGGGGGGGAGTTGGGGGATATCTTTTTGTTTGCGCGATGCTAGATATCCAGGAACCATTGTGACGGTTCAAAGTGGAACCGGGCCCACAGCCGTATTGCACTAATCTGTTCATGTTCCTTTGAGGGTACCTTTTTGTCAGTCATAATAGCCCCTCACCCCCACAGTAAACGCAAGGACGTAAGCAAGGGTCTTGTTTTTGTTGGAAACAGGGGTTGGAATCCTATGAATCGGTCTGAAATGCTTGGGAAATAGCCAGGACGTCCGCCTGCCACGGCACTCCGGATGAATCCGAAAGTCAAATGAACGACCTCAACAAGTCAAAACTTGCCACCGGGATGATTTGGGCTGTGCATCAAAAGAGTCAGGTCCAAACCAAATAGGGATACCCAACAAATGGTGGTTGTCCTTTTGGTGTCCCTTTAAACCAACCCCAAAAGGGTACCCTCAAAGAAAGAAAGACACCGCCAATTGTGGTAGGTGTCCCTTCAAGTTTAAGGCACTTGGTCCCTTGACGGCCTGGAACGGTGGAACTATCTCCTCTTTTCTCCGTGTTTGCTAAGGTGCTTAGCTCAGCTCTCCGATGAAGCGGAGAAACCTAGTCCCCCAAGGAGTCCTCAAAACTAGAAGAAACGATTCTAGGTCCTCCAGTAGAGAGGTTGGAATCAGGGTACCAACTTTTTTCTGTAGTCTGTTTAGTAGGGGAACCCTCCCCCTGATAAGGGTAAAAGGGCACTACCGGGGGACCTAGGATTACAAGAGAACCCAACTTACACCAGTTTGGTTCCAGCATTACTTTGCCAAACTGATCCAAAGATCTGGGATGCTTCCATCCATATCGGGGGTCGACATGGAACGCAGCACTACACCCAAAGGAAGCTCACTTTGAGGCGAGCATGGGCCGACACCTGCTAATTATATCTAAAGAGTCTACCCAAAACCAAAGCCATGCAGTCTTCCCTTGGTAACGCTAGTCTTAAAAGGACAACTTTGATGACCAATGATGTTTCAACTAAACTTGGGACCAGCCTTGGCCCCTCACGCTGCCATTTCCACCATTTGACTGGGTTCGCAAAAGGTCATCTAGTCTGGTGGTTGAAAAGGACGCCTTCGGGTCCAGAAACCCCTACTGCCATGCCAAGTTGGCTTGACCCAACCCCAGGGCGCATCCAAATCATAACTAGACGTGTTCCGTTTCACATTGGGTCAAACTTGAAATATCGATCACATCTGGATGGACGAGATCCATTTCGCACCACAAAGTAAAGCCATGGAGTCGAAGCCGTAACGTTTGTTTGCATTTGCGGGTTGTAATACATCACATTCCGTGACGGTCCGTGCGGTTTCCGCGTGGTGCGCGCGGATTTCGCCCGTCCCCAGGAAAAGACACCAAGGGATCCCTCCCGGTTTGGACGACATCCCCCCCCCCAGGCCTGCGAAGAAGGTCAGCAATAGCAGCCCCACAGACCGCTGGGCACCTCTGGGCCCGGAACCCTCGGGACCCCAAATGGAAAGGGCTTGCTGTTGGCGTCCCCTTTTAAACAAGCAAACAGGGCCTCTTGGCTTGGTCAACGTTCAATCCAAGATGTGAAGATTGCCTTGGTTCATTTTAGCATTTTAGTCAAGGGCAGTGTAGAATGGTCCAAAAAACATCCCAGTTGGCAGCCTAAGGGGAAGCGCTCACCCGACGCTTTCTTCGGAAGAGACGCGTCCTGACTCTGTTGCCATGGCTGGCCTTGGTGGCGCCGTTGGGTGTTTTTCCGGAAACGAAGCCACGGCGATGAAGACTCTTGGGCTCGAAGTGACCAAGTGGCTTTTCTGGGGGATATCTTTTCTCGGTTGCTTTCTGCTCACCTGCTAAAAGTGAATCACTTTTGGTGCTTTAATGGAAAACCCACTAGTTTGCAAAAAGTGAAAGTCCTAACATCCCTTGGCAAAATGCACCAAAGTTTTGAGTAAAGCCGAGGTGTCTCTCTCCGAGCAGCCGAAGATCCAGGCGGTGGCGCGGAAGCCGCCCAAGGCCAAGCCCAGACTCGCGCCTAGTCCGAGGCTGGCGAAAAAAGGAGCCGAGCGAGCCGGGCAGTGGCGGAAGCAAGGGGGGGCTCCTTGGTTTAAATAAACACCTTTTAGGGGGTTGGGGAAAATCACAGTACAAGTAAAGTATATCTATATACATGAATATTTAGATGTATACCAACATGTCTGTGTGACAAGTTGTAGGCCGAGCCCCTTGTTCAAACATTTGTTTCAACCGCTGCCTGAAGGCTGCCTCCTTTTGGTTTCCCTCGAAAGGTAGCACTGTTGGCCAGGTGCCAAAGAGGGTACCATCAGGTTTGAGAAAAAAACACATTCCTCCTGTCCATGATTTACAACAAGAGGAGAAAGAGCACAAGAAAAGCAATGCAAGCTGAATGCAAGCTCAATATGGCGTGTTATGGCGTGTCTACAATAGACAACACCAAAGCAGCAGCCAACCAGTCATTTTTTCCCTTTTTGCCTGAGGAGCCAGGGATGGATCCCAGATGAGCACAAAGCATGTCTAACATGTGTGAATTGTGATAATTATCTCACAACCAAACATGAGGGCCCCAATTACCTTCATAAGGACCCCATTTAGACGCACATCTGCGGTGTGCGCCGGTAGGTGAGGCCGCGCGTTTTCAGAAGCAACACGCGCTTCTTAGCAGTGCCCCTAAACTGTTTGGATGCAACACGTGCGCGAAACAAAAAATGGAACACACAAAAACAATGAGGTCTTCTTTCTGGTTTCCAGGGTTTCTCGTTTCAAGCGGGAAAGGAGTCAAGAAATGAATGGTCCGCGAGAGCTGCCATGGGTTGCTGCTTCCCGCCTTCGCGTCGGCAACGCAACCGGAATGCAACGAAATAAACCGAAAGAGCCGGAGAAAAAATAAAACACACGTTTTTCCGGGTCCCCAATTTTTTTGGGCACCTGTTTGCACCGCGGGCTTTCCCCCCGGCGCCCCTCTTGGGCCGTCCCCTCGGCTCTCGGCTCTCGGCTCTCGGCTCCGCCTGTGGCGGTGAGCAGCAGCGCAGCGCTGGGAACCGCGAAGGACACAAACTTCGCCAGCAGCGGGCGCCTCAGACTCCGGGTCGAGTTGGCCCAAACAAAACGCCGATGGGCTTCACGGGTAAAACAGGGCTTACCAACCCACCAAAACCCACAAAACCACATGCCAACAAAAAAGCGAAAACCGCCGACCCCAGCAGACCAGGCACCAAAAAAACAAGCAGCCTCCTCCATTTGCGTTTTTGCCGCCTGGGAAATTTGAGGAATAACGCCCATCTAAACCAGCGGAACCCATCTATTGCCAAGGCAAAAACAAGACACCTATGGTCCTAATATGCCATCTCCAGATGAATCCGGATCTTTCTAGTCAGAGAACCCCTAAAATAGACAGCTTCCTTACAGAGTGAACATGATTCAAGACGTTTTGTAGGTTTGGTGAAAGCCATTTACCAAAAGGATCGTGCATAGGAACCTCTTCTTAGGTTTGCCGTGTGCGATGCCTGTTGGCGGTGCAATTGGCGGTGCCTAGTCCTTTGCGATCCGTCCCCCAAAGCCCCCCCATGTCCTCCCCAAATGAACAGACGACCGCCGGGGGGAAAAAAGCGCCTGGATTTCACCCGACAAGCTGATCAATTTGCTTCAGCAAGCCGTGGCTTGCAAAGGAACAAGTCAAAAAGATCTGTCTTCCAAAACAGGGGCGCCTCTGTAAAACATATTTGGCTGTGGGTCAAAAATAGGGTAACCCCAAAATGGAACCTTAGTAAATGGAAACATGGACTAAAACCTGCGGTCCATATCCTAGCGGATTAATTTTAACCCACACCCATTTCTTCTCCGGTAGCGTCCAAACCATTCCCCGCAATTGGAACCCATTGATCAACCCCTTCATTCGAATGGGTGCCCCCCCGCCTGCCATGCAGCCCCACAAAGCGGGGCCACAGAATGCAGCGCCAAACGGCAGAGGGGTACCCACCGAACGAACCCATGTCTAGGTCCTCCAGTAGAGAGGTTAGAATAAGGGTACCAACTTTCTTCTGATTTTAGTAGGTGAAGCCTCCCCCAAAAAGGATAACAGGGCACTACTGGGGGACCTAGATGTGCTTCCGACGTCCAAAGAGTACCAAGCGAGACCTCCAAGCGCGAAGCTCATGAGCCATGGCGCTTGATGGCCCCCCAATAGCCCGACAGTGAGGCTGCAATGGCTCCTGGCATGTTTCCTTGCAGGTTCCCATGTATATCCAAGGGAACCAGGATTTGTATACTTTTCTAGTATGGGTTCCACTAGCCCCAAACCACTACTCCCAGAGTGAAATTGGATATCTACGGCTCTACAGTGGCTGTATATCCCATTAACAAACCCCTGGGGGTATCTTCGGGTTGGCGGTAGTGGAAACCATCTTGGAACTTTGGACGCCAACCGAAAACCTTCCCTTCGTAACACCTGGGCTTAGGGTTTAGGGCGAAGGGTTTAGGATTTAGGGTTCCGCTTGCCAAATTTTGCTCGGACCCCCGGCAGAAACAGCAGCACCGCCAAGTTGGCCACTTGCAGAGCCACCGCGATCCTGGAGAGGTGAGCGAAGCCAAGCGACGTCTACGTCTATATGTCTTATTCGTAGACATGTACAAATACACGCAATCAGATCTGCTATAAAGATAGATATATTATATAGGTACGAAGCACGTAAATACACGGATCATGATAGAGATCAACTATCTCTATATAAATATATATATGATATATGTGTAGGCACACCCAAATACCTACATTCAATCCCAAATGAAGCAAACTCAAACTTGGCCTTTCTGCAAGGTGATGGTGACACCGAAGGGTGAGACATCCCATCCCATCACTCAACCTTCCCCACCCCACCACCCCCCCCCCCCCCGCCCATCCGCCAAACTCCGCAAGACACACACAAACAACCGCCCCCATCAAATCAGGCACAAAAACCACCAAGCAAACCCCTCCATTTGAGAAAGTCCCCAGGAAAAAATGAGAATACTTCAGCAATGATAAATTCCCTAAAAAAACCAACAAGGGGAAGAACCCAAAACCCAACACCCCAAATCCACCCGGTCCAGGTACTCAGCGCCCATTTCTCCGGCAGCTCCGCCACCAGGAAGGAGCTCTGTACAAAGATCTCGGCAGGAAACGTCGCGAGCGGAGTCGTTACCTTTACTTCCATTTGGTTAAGGCTCCACGAAAAAAATAAGAGATATTTCCAGTAGTGAAATGAATTCCTTTTAAAACCAACAAGGGAAAATACCAAAAATATTCGTTTCAGCAAATGGAGGTTTACTGGCTTTGAAGCCCTGGTTCTTGTAGAGGTTACCACCCCTTTTGCCCACTGTCCGTTTTCAGATCCCCTGCCGAAAGTTTAGCTTGTGGGTGAAACTCGGAAATCCAACCACAGGGATGCTTAAATTATACACCTGAACATTGCAACTTGTCAATGGTGGTGTCCAACTTTATTTTGGTGGAAGAAGCCACATGTTTCAACTGGGCAAAATGTATCTTTTAAGGAGCCCTGCTTATTTTGGTGGAAGAAGCCATAGTTCAAATGGTTGCAAAATGTATTTAAGGCGGCCTGAACCACTAAAGCCACTAAAAGCATTGGAAACCTAAGGAATCTGGATGGTTGGGAACCACCAAGTTTAGCCAGTATCAGTGACGGTAGAAAACAATTTGGCTTCCCTGGAAAGGATTGGTTCGAGGAAAAGGGTGCCAAAAAGAAATGGGATTTTGAGGGTGTCATTGACCTGGTTTAGTTGGACATTTTGGGTGGAATCCTTAGGGGTGCAAGTAGCAGAGTCCTAGGGGCCTAGGGTTCATCCGCTAGTCCGTTCCCGTTCCGCTTCATCCTCTTCAGGCTCAAGGCTTCAGAAAACCGAAAAGCCTCGGCGGATTCCATAACTTTGCCCGGTTGTAAGCATGACTTGCGGGTTGTTGATATTGTTTGAGCATCCCTGGCCCCCATTTCGGCTTTGGGCCGGGTCGCTGCGAGCCCTTTATACCCATACCTTGGCCCACATCCGTACCCCGGAAATCTTAAAACCTTGGGGTTCTGCGAGGCTCTGCTTCGTATTTGCCCTGTAGAAAGCAGCTTTGGAACAGACCCCAAAGCCAAAGGTTCAATGCGTGACGTGTCAAATGGTTTGCCCCCGATGGCGGCTCCACATTCAATCAACCCTTTCACCCAACCCGAACGCGGCGTCAGATCTCCGAGGCCGGCTCGGCATTGATGGAGGACCAGCTGCCCAGGCCGAAGATGATGAAGGCGCCCTTAGCCATCCGAGAAGCCGACAGCCGATCCATCAGATCAGAAACTTGGGTGTTAGAGGACACCCGAAATGTGTTTTGTGTTTTTCTTGGGGATTTCTTCAAACTAACCCAAAAAAAAGGTGCCCTCAAGAATGACAGACCCATTTGGCCACTGTTGATGGACACACTTTGGGAAAGAACAACTTTACTTGACTACTAAAGGAAGCTGGGACGCCACATCCTAGATTGAAGCTGTGAAAAAAATACCACGTGTCGGAAAAAAAGAAGAAAAAACAAGCAAATATCAGACCTTGGGCTCACTTTTAACTAAACTCCCGAAACGGATTGAAACTTTGCCTAAACAAAAAGCTATGTACGTCCCACCTACGCTCACCCCCCCACATGCTCGACTGGCTGGATGACTGGAAGCACCCTAACTTCCACGTCGACAGACCTTGACTTCCTCTTCCAAGCGCTGGGGCTGCTCCCCGCCAGCCCGGGGCCCGCCCTTAGGATTGGCCAAGGGCCAAACTTCACTTCCATTTGCGGTTTTCCCCTGGGGAAAAAAATGTTTCCAGTAGTGAAATCGATTCCTTTTAAAACCAAGAAGGGGAAGAACAAAATATTTTCTTTAAAAAAAAAAAAGATCAGCAAACGGACACTTCACAACCCTGCATCTGGGAAGCCCACAGCAAACCCTCTGGAACTGATCCCAGTTTGAAGGAAGCCAAGGCGGGAAGATTCCAATCAACTTGCCCCAAGCCACTGTTCAGGCCTCAGTGCTCCAACTGAGTCTATATGGAAACAAACCGCCCCAACCTGCAACGAGACATGGGCCCAAACCTCAAAAACGCCAAAAGGGCAGATTGGGCAATGGCGCATGGCCCGATCTGCCACTGCATGCATTCTCTGTCCCTCACAAACATATTTAGCACAAACTAATATGAATACGCGCATTCTTCTCAACACATCAGTAGAAACAAACAGCTAACAACACCACGGCTCTGTCCTTTTTGAGGGTACCCTTCTTTGTCTAGGTCCTCCAGTAGAGAGGTTAGAATAAGGTACCAACTTTTTTCTGTAGTCTATTTTAGTAGGGGAACCTAGTTGTGGCTCAGGGGGAAAAGGAGAAAAAAAGAAAAACAACGAGAGGCAAACCACCCCGAGCAACTCCACCGCCTGAGCCCGGCGCATACACCGCCGCCGCCTCCCTCGAGGTCGTGGCTTCAGCTTCCACGGAGAGCGCCGCCCGAGCCATGGCATCGCGAGAGATGCCTTAAAGAGGCACAGCGCCACGGTGATTCTTGGAGTTGGAGGTTGTTTTTGCTTAGGGAAAAGGACAACCACCAAGCTTTCTGTGGAGCGTACCCCAGCTTTTGAGGTGTTGTTACTTTTTTCTAGGGAAAAGGACAACCACCAAGTGTTGTGTTGAGGGTATATACCATGTTTGAGTTTGTTTTGAGGAACACCACGATTTGGTTTGGGGGGATCCTGCATTTGGACACACACACACACACACGTGTGTGGGAAAGCGAGTGACTTGATATGTGAGCCTAGGTTGGCTAGGGCAATTCCAATACTGCAAAGGCGGGGTTTTCGCGGATAGACACAGAACAAACAGGTGCGAGTGTCCTTGGTCAATGTGACCACCGCGCTTTTGCTCTTGCCAGCGGGAGTTGTTGCTGCACGGGATGATGGCTGACCTTGGCTTTTTGGATCGGGGAACCGCAAATCTGTAGTGACTCCTTTTCTTGTTTCTCCAACCGGAAAAACCAAGGGACACCAACCCATCTCCATGCTTTCGAGGCTCAAAAAACAGAATTTCATGACGATGACCGAGGTGAAAACACCCCAGGGC
>CAUJNA010000934.1:0-32500 GCA_963377175.1 Effrenium voratum | reverse complement strand
TGTTGGGAGCCGCCACAAAAATATGGTGAAGGACAACCCAAGGGAAACCGGACCTGCTGTATCTTTGGGGGGGCTTTTGTGTAGACGGGACTGTTCTGTGTGGCGGTCTCACCACGAAGCTTTGACCCTTGGCTTTGGCGCAACTAAAGGGCCAACAAACCCCCTGTGGGCAACCCGCCATCCGCTTTTTGTTGGATACCCGGTGGATCCCCAGTGACCTCGACAGTAACCCTTCGCCATTTTCGTGTTGGTCTTCAAGGGACGGCAACCCCTTGGTTGAAAAACAAACACCAGGGAGATGGAATCACTAGAAAGGGAAACCATACCGAGGCTCGGCCTTTTTGGGTAACCAAGGAGCCCCCCAAAAAAAAACGGGGGAGGGGGGAACAAAAACGCCATGAAGTGGATAGAGTTCTCTCGGCTCCTCGTGCACGCCGTGGGAGCTCACGTAGATGCCGTCCAGGAACTTTCGGATATCCTTCTTCTTGCAGAGGCAGGACCTTCGATCGCGATCGCAGAAGGGTCACTTCTCCTGTACACTGGCAGAGGGGTCATGTGGTCCAAGGTTTGCCCAGTGGCCCTGGGAGGAATAACAGGAACTCGTTTTTGGGGGCTCCTCCTGCCGGTTCCCCAATGAATAGCATCCAGCCATGGGGTCTAGTGTTCTTTCAAGGGTCAGCGTTCTCCACTGAGGGTCCGGGTAACTAGATTGCCAGGCTTCCAACTAGGTCTCCCACCTCCAGCCCCCCCTGGTTTCAAATTTTCTCCTACTCAACTAACCATGGAACCCAGAAAAGGAAGTCCCCCAAAGAAGATTCCTCCAAACACCGAGTTTTTTTTGGTGCTGTTCTTTTCGCTCCAGCTCCTTCTTTTCTCCTGGCGCCTTCCTTTTTTTTCTCTCGCCCAGCTGGGCCTTTGATCCATCCCACGGATCCCACGGATCCCAGGGCACGGATCCCACGGATCCCACGGATCCCACGGAGTCCGAGGCGCTGGTGGATCAGCGCGGTGGAGCGGCCCGCCAGCTCGATGTCGGTGCCGCTCACGATGATCTCGTCCTCGGTGGCGCGCCGGCGAGCGAGCGAGCGAGCGGTTCTTTCGAAGGGAGGGAGGCTGTTGGTGGAACCTCCTCACTTCTTTTCTCGTCAAGTCGTGAATTTGTTGTTGAGGGTACCAACCTAAGCGAGCGAGCGCGTGCGAGCGGTTGCGAGCGCACTTCCGATCGAGCAGATTGGCCAGAAAGAGTCTGAAACTTGTTGTTTACCACTCAAATGGCCTTCCCGAAACATAGTTTGAGAAAAGGTCCCAACCATGTACCCCTGGATAGGTGCCCCTTCAACATGCCAGTGAAGCTCAAGAATGGGACATAACGAGTATAGAGCCATGATTCCCAACGGCATACCAGTGGTTCCTGCCTGGATCTGAGAAAAGGATTCTCCAATACTTCTCTCGGGATATTTAGCTAACATCATTCTTCCCAAGAGACCCATTCAAAGCACCTGCAACCCAAGGTGGAAAGAGCCCGTCCGAGCCAGGTGGAACCAAAACCTGCCGGCGCGCAATCCATCCCAGGAACCAAGGACTCCAAAATGCAGAACCCTGCAGGTGGACAAAATCAACTTCGCACCAGTTGGGATAGATGATTCTTTTGTGCCCGCCAATTCCAGCTGCTGCCGATCGCTGTGGATTTTGTCCACCGACAAAAAGGTTCCAAAAAAGCGTTCACATGTGGGTGTGTCTCTTCTTGAGTTCGGGATAGTACGGGCAAAAACGGAACCTATCTTTCTAAAATTGGAGTCCAATATTCCGAGCCACACTAAACAAGAGCAACTTCTCTCCACAAACCAAGGATCCAGAAGCATCAGGAGCCATAAGGGCAACTAACAAAGCTGTGATTCCGAGACCAAGCGGCTCGGTTCACATAGCAGAAATCATTCAACATGGTTTCCCCAAAAGATACGAGCCTCAACAAAAGAACGCCACGTGAGCCTCTTAGACGACGGGACGGCACCAAACATTTGCTTAAGCCCCCTGGCAAAAAAATAAAACAATATGTGTCCGGTGGTGATAGATTCCCTTTAAAACCAACAGGGGAAATTAAAATACACACGCAGGTGTCCTTTTAGGGGAAATAGATGGATATCCCTGGTAGATGATCTTGGCAAAACCAGGACGCCATCCACTTTTCGACCAAAACAACCAAAAAGGACACCTATGAACAGATCCCCTGCTAAAAGTTTAACTTTTAGTGGGTGAAATTCCGAAATCCAACCACTAAAACAATAAAAGGCTCTAAAAAGCTAAGTTGAACCGGACGGCTGGGGTTGCCACCAAGTTAAGCCCAAACTTGAAGGTTTGCTTAAGCAGAAAAACAAATATCCAGCATTTATGGACTCCCTGTTACCAGCAGGGGAAAATCCAACACATTCTTAAGCGAACGGAACGAGAGGTCTCGTCTCGCGCCTTGGTGTTGCTGCTCTTCTCTACGGCAATGCCTGGCAACATGTGCACCTCAGCGCCGACAACTCCGCGCGCGTTTTTCCCGGTGCTTGGAGTCTTCACAGCCGGTGTGGCGGTAAAAAGCTTTCTTTGCAGACCCATTCCTAAAAAATGAGCAGAACAAAAAACAAACATATATATATATAACATATATAAACAACTCAGACCCATTCAAAAAAAAAGCAGAACAAAACAAATATATATATATATATATAAACAACCTGCCAAGAACAGTGACTGATTGGTTCTGCTTGGATGCTTGGATTGCTTCTGGTTTGGCTGTTGGAAAACCGGTGACTTTCGAAAGCGAAATGGTGAAAAGGTGGGAGGGAAACAAGGAGGTTTCTTGGACACTGGCATGTGTTGACATGAAAGTCTTCATTTCATGTGTCCAGCTTGCAACCTGCCATTCCCATGTTTGCCCATTTTGGGCCAGCCAGGTTGATGATCACGTGATTGGAGTCAGTTTCCCATGGGTGTTTGTCACAATAGGACCCCTCAAATGGCTCCTTTTTGGCTTCCCTTTAAACCAACCCAAAAAGGTAGCCTCGCAACCAACCTGCGATTCAAAAGATCTACGCATCCAAAGAATTCAGCCAGCCGCTTGCTCTGCAGTCGCCAGGGGGCAAAACGTCCAAGGGTGGTACGACCTGGGCTTCCTCGTTGGTTGTGGCTGCAAATGTGTGTGTGTGTGTGTCGGCTGTGTTCAGCGTCAAATGTGTTTGTTCATAGGTTTGGAATCTTGATTATATAGTTGTTGCTGGGGCGTGCTATCAGACACTCCGTGTCTTTCCAGCAAGTATCGGGGGCAGTACGGATTTCTTGACAACCCACTTGTCACTCCCCCAAGTGATGGCTCTGCATCTCTTTTCCTAAACTTTTCGCAGGCCTCCAAAAGAAATCAAAGTGCACTAGGGTCCTTGTCTTCGGGTGGTTTCTATCGGGGTGACCTCTCTATTCATGGACATATGTTGGCAATATTTGGGATCAATCGGAAAAATAGAAATTACTCAGCATTGGGCCGCCCAGTGGGGAGAATATCCACTTTGGGGACCTCTTTGATTGGCACAGGTTCGCATGAAATCCGAAGTCGACCTTAACTAAGCGACAGAGGGGGGCACTCAGTAGACACGGGAAACAGGGCACCCCTGTTGTTGGTTTTTGATTGTCAAAAAAAAAAAACTGAATGCTTCCCCAATACGAATCCAAATGGATGCCCTAGACTTAAATCGGACGTCGCTCCTGTTTGATTGCTTTCCGAGGCACAGTTCGCACCACCTTCTCTCCCAAGAAGTTTCGAATCTCGATGGTCTGCCGGGTTGAAACGCGCCGAAGCGGACCCCACCCACCACCCCACCCCACCCATCATCCCACCCCACCCACCACCCCACCCCACCCCAGCCCCTTCCACCCCAACTCCACCACCCTCTTCAACACACCCCAACTGCACCAGCGACTCAATTCCACCCCAGCCCCCCTGCCAAGGTACCAGCCCCACCTATGCACCCAACAAACAATCTCCAACTCCACAACTCCACCCCCATTCCACCACAACCCCCACGCCCAGGCACTCCACCCCAGCTCCACCTTCTCCAACACACCCTGGGTCTCCACCTCAACCCACCCAACCCCAAGTCAACCCCACCACCTCCCAACTCAATCCCTATTCCACCTTCATTCCACCACCCCACCCAACACCCCACCCCACCCACCACCCCTTCAAACAGACCAAGGGTCGACCAGAAAACTCCCGTTGGGGCCAAAAAAAAAGAGGCCGTTGGACCCCTTTGTGCTTGGACAACGAAGCGTGCCAAGTTTTGACCCACGTTTTCACGCAAAGCCAGACGTGTCCCAAGCTTTTGGGGGGTCTGCGATTGATGTCTTCAAAACCTTCCGCTTCAAAACCAATGCATTGATCCAAAAAAGGTCCGAGCCTGGAAGCCCTGTTCCGGGTTCCATGTAATTTGATGCTAGAGCAATTAAATGAATTTGTTGTTGAAGCGAATCACTGGTACAAAGCCCATGGGGGGATGCCCTATTTTCAGGCTACACGAACATCTGAAGAGCTGTGCGTTGCTCGGGGAACCTCCCAAATGGCCATGGGTCGAAAGCCAAACCGATTAGCCCCCAGCGAACATCCGGATCCCATTGGTTTGACCACCACAGCCAAATGATTTGGAGGTGCCTTGTTGGCCCTTCAAAACCATCCGAAAGGGGGGCAAAAGGCAAAAGGGCTTGGTGCCTGGGTGCCTGGGGGTGGGGGTTGTGGTGGAATGGGGGTGGAGTTGTGGTGACTTAAGGTGTGTTGAGGCTGGAGTTGGAGATTGTTTGTTGGGCTTGTCTCCAAATGGGACTTCTTAAGTTGCTTGCTGGAACCCTTTTTTGGAACCAAACGGCGCGGGTCCAGTCAACGAAATCCTCATTTTGCAGAGATCACACTGCCACCCCCCCCCCCCCCACCCATCCCACCCACCCCAGCGCCCCCACCCCAACCCACTGTTCGAACCTGGCATTCGGCATCTTTTCCGGGGGAGGCACGGGCTAAACGGGCCAAACACCAAACCCATGCAACCAAATCCGACGCCAAATCCCATTTGCTTATAAAAGCATTTAAGTCCCCACAAAACCAATCGCTGGACAGTGAAAAACACGGGATCCCTTTCACAGGGGGCTCGGTCGCTGAAAGTTGGGTGAAGGCCTTGCCACCGTTGATGATGTTCACGTTGATGGGGAAGTGCGCATAGACCAGGCGCATCTTGTATTCGAACTTCTTGGTCACACCCTGATGGGCGAAGTGTCAGGGCTGCGGGTGTGGGGTCAAATTTGGCTGGAGTCAACTTTTAGGCTCCCGACTAACAACCGAAAGGGCGGCCAAAATCCATTCGAGAAACTCCCGTGTATCTTACAGGGACGGTGGTGGTGGTGGTGGTGGTGGTGGTGGTGGTGGTGGTGGTGGTGGTGGTGGTGGTGGTGGTGGTGGTGGAGGTTGTGGTGCTTGGAAGTTGGCGAAGGGCATAAACGAGTTAGCTCCGAGTGGCCGGAAATGGTGGTGCTGCGCAGTAAAAAATCAAAATAGGGCACAGACGAGTTAGCACATAAGGGCACAGACGAGTTAGCCATCGAGGGCACAGCCGAAGACGCACCCCCCCAATCCCCCCCACTCCCCCATTCAACCCCTATTCAACGGTCCAACCCCATTCTCCTCCATGCAAGCCCTCGTTCACAGTCCATCTGCTTGCTTCAGCCAGTGTCCTCTGCTGAAAAGGTCAACGGCAACAAAGCCATGTCCTCCAAGTCAGGGCCGTTCGGTAGATAATTTTTCACCACCATGTCAATCAAAAATCACCCTCTGCTGACACCGATGCTCCTGATCGCTGTTTTCATGGACAAAACAGATGAATCCCATCTCCCAATCTGAACTTCGGATTTCGGAGGAGCGAAAATGAGTTCCCCCACTTGAGTGGGGGGTCCACGGAAAGCATGTTCCTCGTTCAAATCTGAAAACAGGACTTTGCCTAAGTCCTCTGGACAAACACCTAAGAACAAAAACCAATAGTGCTGGATTCCCTTTATAATAAAACTCGCAGGGCAAAAAATAAAAGGAACAAATCTGCTTCAGCAAACGGACAGGTTTCTTTGCCCCGAACACCACCTTCCGAACACTGCTTTGCCCCGAGCACCTGTAGACCCTCAACCGAGGTTAGACCCTCAGCCTTAGAGGTTAGACCCTATAAAGCCTAGATTCTAGACCCTAGAGCCTAGACCCTGCATTTCAGACTAGACCCTGGAGCCCAGACCCTTAGAGCCTAGAGCTACCTCGGAGCCAAGATTTGCTGAAATGGTGCTAAAAAAGAAAGATGTAGGGGGCCCGGCTGCCCGGCTCAACAAAAAAACCGCCGTGGAACTTGTGGTTCCAAGAATGAAAGTGGGGAAATCCTGGAAAATCAAAGTGCGCATCCTCCCCCCAAAAGTGCGCGTCTCTCGGGCACTTGCCTCGAAGAGGTTGGAGATGTGACTGCAAACCTGGGACACCGGAATGCTCGAGGCACCGGAAGTTGGAAGGGGCCTGGAAAGGCAGTGGAAGCGGGGTTTGGGGGTTTGGGGGTTTGGTGGTTTGGCTTGGTGGATTGGGGGTATGGGGGTTTGTTGGTAGTCAAAAACAATTGCTTCAGAATGAAGAGCAGTTTCCTAACTTGTGGTTTGGATTGGTGAATTGGTGGTTTGGGGGTAGTCAAAGCAACTGCTTCAGAACCAAGGTCAGAATCCAAACTTGTGGTTTGGATTGGTGGTTTGGATTGGTGAATCGGTGGTTAGGGGGTATTCCAAAATCATTGCTTCAGAACGAAGGGGCAGCTTCCTAACTGGTAGTTTGGATTGGTGGATTGGGGGTATGGGGGTCGGGGGCTTGTGGTTTGGGTAGCTTCCCTTTTACTTTCCACAAGATCCAGAGGTTCAAATCCCGGAACCATCAAATCAAACCACCAACTACGAGTTACCTGAAAGAGGTTGCGGGTTGACAAAAACGAGGTCGGGTCAACACAAAGATGCTTGGGCCGAACAAGACCTCCTGTTTACCACTAAAACCATCTTCCCCGAAAGTAGCTCAAAACCGAGAAAGTGAGGGGGAGGTCCACCAAGCACTTTTAATACTTACGATTCATAACAACAACCATCCACGGAAAACTGGAGAAGTGAGGAGCCCATCCCCATTCCACCCATTCGACCCGGTCGGGGACACGGCCGTGTTCAGCATGGAGCACTGCTTGCTCTTGGCGAAGTACATCCGCGCGATCACCTGGCAGAGGCGAGCCCTGTTGCTCACTTTCCACCGAGTGACTCGGCCGGAAAAAGTGTCTCTTGTTATTCTTACCACTAAGATGGTCTTCCAAACAAGAAGAACAATAGGAACTCGGGGATTGAGAAGTTACCCCCCTGGTAGGTAACCAGCCATCATCCCTTTTGGATTTCATGGGTGGCAGGCCCCGGGTGACCTACAAAACCCAGGAAATAATTTCCCTGCGGGAAATGGAATGAGTGGGAATGGCATGGCCTTAAAATTGACCTGAAGCATGCAGCAAGCGATAGGAAGTTGCCGTGTGATTGACATGCAGCAAAAGCCCACGGTCGCCGATTTGTGCACGCTACCTCTTTGCTGGCTGATTTTACAAGCGGTTTCGAACCCCGCTCCGACAGAACTGGGGTAGAATGGTCGGTCCCTCCCTCCGCCCCATTAGAGGCGTTTTGGGGCGGATGGCGTTCAGCCCGGAAAGAGTTGCCATCCTTAAAACGGGTTTCCAGTTTTGAAGGCTTCCCCAATTCTCTTTTGACCCAGGAGTTGATTCCCCATCCTTCTCGACCATCACAAAGCCGAATACCCCGCGGTTTTGGAATCGGATTTTGGGGTTCAGAATGCTTGGAAGTTACCAACTCCCAACCACCGAACCCGACGCAGTCGGGGTCCAGGCTAAACCAGCGACCGCACCACAACAAAATGGCGAACGTGTTTCCATGATGGTGTCCACTACCCCCAGACCAGTACCCCCCCGATTAAATTGGGGGAATTTGCCTCTATATAGTGGCTAGGCGGTGGCTGTACATCCCATGAAACCCCTGTAATGGTTTGGGGTTAGTGGAAACCATCTTGGAGGGTTGTGTCAAAGACCCAGTCCGCTCTTTTAGGTGGAAATTGGGCCCCTGACAAGGAACAAAAACAAGATGTTCTACCAACGTGGTTTGAGCATTGTCTGGGAAAGGCCAAAGGCCCCAAGCTCACCATGACGCTGGCCCACAAAGACAGCCCTACCAACACCGAATACACGGACAAATGCCCAGAAGGGTGATGTGAAAGAGCTTGCCAAGGACGGAACGAGAACCTCCCTGTCGCAGGCCAGTGACCAGGGGAGAGAAAAAAAAATAAATTTTAGCGGTTGAGTGGTGGGAGTTCAACCACTCAACCAAAATAAGCAAAAATGCAAAAGCCGTTTCCCAACAGCAACCATGAAGGGGCCCCCTCCACAAGGAAAGCATTCAAGATCCGGGCTGGCGACCGATATGTCACCCAAAACCCGGGCGAATCCGGCTCGCTGGCCTTCTTGCCGCCGTCTGCGAGCATCAGCTCGATGGGCAAGTGCTTGAAGTCTCGCTTGAGGCTGCCGTGCTTGCCGCTGACCTGCGTTTTGCGCCCTGGTGCCATGGTTTGTCAACTATGTTTAGAACCCAGGAAAACTTAAACCCCTGGCAGAGCCATTGGGGAGTGTCCATGTTGGGGATCTGTCACTTTTGGCTGTCGTTTTTGGTTTGGGGGGGAGACAATCCGCCCGGTTTATTTATCCGGGGTGTGCATGCAAAAGGATTCTATAGTAGTCTAAGTTTTATAAAGCGATCCACGAGCGGCCCTAGCAACCCCAAGCAAGGTCCTTTGACCGTGGCATATATATATATATATATTCGGGTGCGACGCCCTGAACATGTTTCCGAGTCAGAGTATCGTCAGGCACCTTTCAGGCAGGTACCCACCCCCCACGTACGAGCCTCCTAGAAAATTGTTTTTTGGGGAGAATCCTTGTTGGCTTTGAAGGGAAATCTAAAGTTACGAGCCTCCAGTATGATTTTGTCTCAGGAACTTGAAGATTGAGCTTAGCGTAGCGATGGTCAAAGGAAATGCTCTGGTTTACCAAGCATGCATCAGCCGGTTGGCCCGAAAGACGTGCAAGGCATTCCAAAAAGGGGCAAACTGCCCTCATGCGGAAGTAGGGGCAAGGGAACTCCGATACATAGTTTATAAACGATAAGGCTCCCTTGAGAAAAAAACACACCCATCACATGGCTCTCAGATTAGTATACGAAAAGTTCAGGGGATACGGGGTAGAAACCTTTTCACCTCCAACCAAAACTTGAGAAACCCACGGGGAAACCAAACAAATCGGAAGCCGCCTAATACAAAAAACCGGGTCGAGTCTCACCACCGGCCTCCACGATCTTGGACTTGATGGTGATCTTGCAGCCTCGATGCCCTAAACCTCCCACCCCCACGCTGTTCGGCGAATGCCAGGAGGAATCCGGACAAATTCCCCCCCCCCCCCTCACTTTTGTTGGAGAACACGAGCTTCTCTGAAAGAACAATGAGGTTATCTTGAAAGGACAGAACTGCTCCGGTAAGGGGTAATGAACTTAGCCTGGAGGCGTCCCTGGTATTTCTCAAAGGGCCAACTTGAACCTGAGATGTCGCCCAATGAGACTGATGCCTCTAAGCCACAGCTTATGACAGGGCAACCCGAACTCCGGAGGAATGGCCCTCTCAGAGACCAAAATGACGCCCGACCTGGCACCTCAGTGCGGTTCCGCGGACTGAAGAAATGGGCCAAGTGGCGCTGGCAACTTGTCGAGGGTCTGCTCATCTCGTGGGGCCCATCTCAAGGGAAGGGGGAGCCCAAGTTAGCTCAAGGAAAAGCCCACGTTGACCCAGGATTCAACCCCAGTTTAGTACTACTCGGGGTGGGGAACCCTCCAGTGCTGATTCCCCACCCCCAGAAACACCACCCCCCCCCCATTCATAAACCGGGGTTGACAAAAATCCGGCCGTCCACATCAGACTTACAAAGACCTCCTGAGCTCCGAAGACCACATCGCCATCCGGCAGTCGGACGTCCCTCACTCGCCCCAGGCGCCGGGCCCTTAGGCACCTTCACGGTCTCCTGGGCGGCTTGTTGTCCGAGAAAAGGCGCCGGCGCCGAGCAAGGGGGCGCGCCGAATGAAGGAGCAGCCAGAAGAAGTACGTTTTTTTGGTTCCCCCCTTTTTTAACAGAATATATAAAATTAAATATAATATATATATATATATATATTTCGGGTTTGGGGGGTGATCGGTTCTGTGGGCCAGTAGAACCCATCTTTTTCTATCCAAGCTAACCTGAACAAATAATTTCAGTCTTAAAAACAGTCCAAGTGAGTAAATGGAAACAATATGTTGAAGGGAAGCCGCTGGGGTGTCCCACCCATGTTCACGGGACATATAAAGTACGATCTGGAAAGTGGCTTCCCTGCCCTCTGCAAATGCACACCTTCCATTTGCAGACACGTCTTCTGCAGAAAAAGCAAGAAAAACAACGCGACAGCGGAGATGTCTGGAGGAAAAGTCCGGTGATAGATTCCCCTCTAAAACCAGGACATGACCAAAAAGCGTGGAGCAAGTGGGTTCGGAAGATGCATACGACCTGGGTTCCTTTCGGAAGGCTGTCAGCCTTCACTGCTTTGGATTTGGGGAGATTGAATTTTGCCGCGTGGGTTCACCACCCCGGAACCACTAAACCACCACTCCAATCCGGCAACTACAGGCAAACTGACATTGGGGAGGTGTCAAACGGGGGGGGGGAAAAAGACACGAGCGGCCCTCAGGCGACAGACCCGGCGTCTCCTCGGTCAGCAAAGTCCTCATGGCGACAGTCCTGACATCGGACAGCCAACCCTCACTGCGAAGCAGGGATGTTGATGATTGAACATCACCAAAGCAAAAATAATGTCCGGCATGCACATGTGTATATATATATATATGTATATATATATATGTATGTATATATCAAAGCTACATATATATGCGTACATGCATACTTGTACAATGATATATATATATATATATGAGGTATATGTACGTATTTGTGACGAATATTCGGTAGAAGAGGATAAATGGGACAAATCTGGGTCTGCTGGGTGAAACTAACAATCATGCTGGATCCGCCGCTCCCCCCCCAATCAAAAAAAGGTAAGGAAGGCTGCGCCTGGCGATCAACATCAAGTAGGAAATAGAACTCCTCACCTGATCCAGGCACAAGCATCACCACTCCCGTCACCGCGTAAGCAAGTGATATTCATCTGGGTCCTCCAGTAGAGAGGTCCGAATAAGGGTACCAGCTTTTTTCTGTAGTCTATCTTAGTAGAGGAACCCTCCCCCAAAAACATGGTAAAGGGGCACTACTGGGGGACCTGGTCATTGTGTGCCATGCGGGCCCCGTGCTATCCCTTGATATTTTTGCTGCAGTAGATGACAGTAAATATTGAACGCTGCTACTTCCTTGCCGAGGCGACTTCTGACTTAGGTCAACACTTGCTAGCCCGGATGTGTCTCTCCTGTCTCCCTGAACAAAAAAACAATTGCACTTGCTTGACCCCTTTGGAAGTGACTGAGCTCTACTAACTTGAGTGGTCGTGGCAAAATCATAATTATGCTGCTACATAATTGGGTGTTGAATAGGGGGTCTTGAAGCTTAACAATTCACCCATCCCTTGTTTTCCCGTTTGGGGCACTTAAAAAATGTGGTGGCTACTTACCTGGTAATATTTGCCTAATCTTCAGTTCAACCCCACGTCTTCAACCTTCAACACTTGTTGACTAAAAATCGAAGGATTCCACTGAACTGGGGAATAAACAGTTCACCAAGCCGAAACCAGTCTGGTTCCTTCAATGTATCTCAATGTCCAACCAAACTGAAACAAGCACAAGGCCTCGAGCTTGTCTCCATAGGGAGAGCCTTATGTTGGCTTCGGTTCCCCCCTTTCTTGACTTGAAGCTAGAAAACCATGAACTACTGGCTCTTGAGGCATAATGTTGACCCCGCATGAATAAACCCGTCCTATTAGTAGGGGGGTCTCCCCCTCCCACACGTGGTGAATCCCCACACGGAGGGACACCCCCACTATGAATAAACTGGGATTGATTCACCTGGGGTTCCCATTAACATTGAACTACAAAGACCAAACAACACACCGCCTTTCCTTTCTCTTGGCGACATTCCGACTTGCCCAACGTCATTCGCTCATAAAGAACCAAAACCATCGCGCCTCGCACTTTCACCGCAGTTCCGGCGCGCGTGGCGTGTGAATATCCGCTGAGCCCAAGTTTCGGGAGAGCGCGCGTAGGATCATAAGTTGGAGCCCTCTTTCTTGGGTCCAGGGGTGCTACATACCTCTGTTACATACCCCTTGGACAAATGAACACAAAAGGCCCGCTGATGTTCATACCCCTCTCCCCAAAAGGGGCATATACCCCTTATAAGCGGGTTGGAAACCACGGAAGCCAAGGGGTATGAACACTTCCACCCTTAGATTGGGGGGAGCACGATCTATGTATATATATATACACGTATATGGGTCAATAGTTCCTTTAGGTATGCGTCGGGACCAAGATCGGTGCAAGGGGGGGGGGCTCTCGCAGGGGGAGGGGGGTAACTTGAATTGTACATGATGGACCCTTACAGCAATGTAGGAATCCCTTGCATCGTACTTTGTCCTGCATGCGAATGTCACAGCTTGACATCTTTGCTGCAGTGGCTTAACCCACATTCTCGCAGAGACTAGCTGCGCAACCATGAAATACACGTCAGTCTCCGCGCCTGTCATTCTGACTGCTTGAGTATATTTCACTGTATTGTTCTGTTCATCTTGGAATGCGTCAATCATTCAGTATTCTTTGAGCCCGTTTTTGCACTTTACAGGGGTCGGGGGGGGGATGGTTCCGTTCTTGCTCATGGAAAGCACATCTCACGAGTTCTGCATGTGCAATCATGGTACCTCTACGGAACGGCATTGCTTGCTAACTGAGTAAAAGGCTCGTCTTCTTACTGTTTTTTTCACATGTGGAGACTAAGATCAGTAGACGTGGTCCATCTGCATTCCTTCCAAAAAACAAATCATATTGTTTTTTGATGCAAATCACAATGGAATTGACCACATCCACCGATCTTGGTCCCGACGCATGGCTTCCTTTACATGGGACGACTATTGGGGAAACCACTGAAAAAGTTGTGTTTTCCACTATATGGGAACAGTTACCATGGTCATTTGGGGGCCAGGAATATTGATCAACCCCCATATAGATATATTTTTTTTAGGCACCCCCCCCAAAAAAAAGTGGGGTTCCCTTTGGTTTTCCTTGAGGTGTACCCTCCAATAAAGACACACCCTAAATATATGTACATGTCTATGTATATATATATATATAAATATATGGCCCAATTTTCACAGCTTCTTTCTTCCCCGGGGGCAACGCCAGGAATTGGCCAACCCCTTGGTTTCCCCCAAGGATCCTCTGAATTAGCCGAAAGAGATGTCCTTTCGCCATTGTTCGCCGTCCTTCCAGCGCCACTGAAAACCGTTGGACTCTGGGTCATGATCATTTCCCCTACAAGCGGGGCTCATCTAAAATCGGATCCTCGGGCCAGAGGTCGGGGGTTTGCATTTTAAAGTGCAGACGGTCCAGCCCTGAAACGTCAGTCCGGCAAACCCCGCTGTCCACAGAGGGCAAGTGGAAACCCGTGGAGACCAACTCTCCACCCTCCGGGTTCGACTCAAGGCCCGGAGCGAGCAACCCTGAACGGACGGAAGTGCGCGAACCATGTGGACCCCACTTCCATAGTTGTTTTTTGCTGGTGCTCAGGGACTGACCCGGGTCTTGGGGATTTCGGAGAACCAACAAATAATGGGCCTAGACTTTGTTTTTAATGCACATGACTCTTCTTTTAATCTCCACGTTGGCATGGAACCTGACGCTTCTGGGGTCCCGGTCCTTTTCCGGTTGGACGATGTTCCTTTACAAGGGACCGTTTTTCCGGTGGGTTCAACGTGGCAACGTGGACAGGAGAGTCATTTGGTCCTTTGGTCCAGTCATTTGGTCCTGAAGTACGCCGCATTCGAACTGTGTGGACCCGACTTACGCACGAGAAAACCGAGTCGAATGCGCTCAATGGGAGAACTCCCCGCGCCGCGAATGGGTGGGCTTTCTGGCGGTTTCCCTCACAGAAAGCCCTCAGGCAAGACACAGATCCCCATGTGTTCAACCCATAAAAAAACACTTCAAGAGGACAAGTCATCCAAAATCCGCAACCGAAAAGTGTGGCTATCATGACTATCATGTCCCCAATTGCCCAGATGACTCAATGCAAATTTGGTGCTGGAACTGGCACCGGTCCTTTTCAGGAGCACCAAGCCAGGCGCCGCGGGGAAAAGGCCAAGCTTTCAAGAGCGACCCATTGTTTGGAGATCCTTGCAAGGATTCCCTGGCACAGGTTCCCAAAGCAACCGAGCTTACCATGGCTCATATGGAACTGGGGGATTTCCAATGGTTGGTCTCTACAGGGGCTCTGGAGACCTCTGCAAATTAGGTGACTCCTCCATCGCAGTCTGACTTGTCGACTTCCTATACATGGCCTTGAAACAAGTGAAGCCGCCTTGAAACTGATGGAATCATAGGTGCCAAAAGGAACACATGAGCCTAGTAGATTGTTAAACAAACAGGTCCACCAGGATTCATTTTCGACCGACCCAAAGGACACCCATGGTTGCAATACCGTGGATGCCCTAAATAGTGGAAGGGGACCAAGGGAGACAATAATTTGCCCCCTTGTTTTTCCCGCAGCTTGCGTCAATTGATTCAGGTGTCCTTGGATGTTTTATGCACTCAAATGTTGAATTCTGATTGTCGTCGAAAATCATGAGCAATTCTGGGCAACGCCTGTGAAAATGGCCAACTTCAAGGGAGCTTCCTCTAAGACTCTAAGCAGGTGATGCATTTGGGTTCATCATCCTTGGCCTATTTGGGCTCTGGGTAGGTCAATTTTCTGAAGCCTTTCTTGGGTCCAGCTTGGGTTTCATGGTTTCGTACAAGTGAACAATACAAACCCAGCATCCAAAACGAGCAAGAGCTGGCGTCCGCTCGATCCCCAGCTGTCTTGCTGGGCCCTCTTACAGGTCGCCCCGTCAACTTGTTCTGCCAGCATTCCAACTCAAAAGTTTAGGTCACTTCTGAGTGGGATGGTCAGAACAAGTCCAGACGTTTGTTTGCCACCGGAATGATCAGCGCAAACAGTTTAAAGCCCAGAATTGGTCAAATAGGTTTAACAAATATGAGTTTGTCTCAAAATGGAGGAACCCCAACATGATTTCTCACCGGCTTGGCTTTCCATTAAACCACCCCGTTTTCAAAGAAAAAGACAAAGACAACTTATGTGGACATTCCGGAGTAAACCATAGATTCCACGAGCGGAAAGCCGCCCGCCTTTTTGCAACGGTCGCTGCGCGTGTCGAGGAAGACAACGGCTAGGGGTTTGAACGAGCCCACAGTCCCGCACGGAAGCTGAGCGCAACCCGCGGGAGGCCGAAAACAACCACGCGATGGACCAGATGCGGCGCGGCGTTCAGCAGCCAATATGTTCTGGGGCTTCGGCCATGTCAATTTGCCCATTGGCCCCATTGGTACTTGAAATGAGCGGACAGAACAAGTCATGTGGATGGACAAAATCCATTTCGCACCACCTAAGAGACCCTGAAATAATCATTCCCCTGTAAATACCAGCCAAAAGCGGTGTCCCATGGTTTCAAAGTGGTGCAGGATGTTGTTCACAGCTCTTTGGGATCGCTCAAGCTCAAGGCTCAGGTCTACTTCCTGTGAATGGGATCAGGGGGCACGCTAATATAAGTGGGCGTGTCTTTCTTTGAGGCGACCGTACTTCCCCTTTCGCGGTGGCTAGGGAAATCCAAAGGAAGGCCAGCGAGGGTCCCCCAGAAAAGACACGCCCAAATACGGTGAGACTCTGAGGGTTGAACGCACGTCAGCGAGTCTCTGCTGATGCAGAAGACAAGGACTCGTCCTCTGGGTCTTTGCTGGGTTGGTCAAACAGGCCCCATTGTTTCACCACCAAAGTCACCCCCAAAGTAGTAGGTTAAAGGCAAACCACCAAGCAGTTTCTGACTTTAATTGCCCACGGAGTCAAAAAACGACCCCAGTCAAACTGGCAACGATTGTTTCTTTCAGTGTCCCTCTAATGTATGGCTCGGATTGGAGGGTTTGGGGTTCGGGCCTCCATTGTGGTTTCCCTAAAACCCCATCCATACCATCTTGGGGTGCGAGAGCAAAACACCCATCTTCCCAAACCCACTTTGACGTAAAAATGGCGCCAATCCCCCGCCCCAACTTCAAAGTTGGAGAAACAAACTATGTTGACTTCAGATGTCACAGCGCTCCTTGACACCATTGAAGTTGGGGAGCTACGGGTATGTGTGGGGAAGATAGTTGGGTGACAGAAGATGGGTATCTTTTGCTCAGAACCCGGTGAGGGGCCCTCACTTGTCGGAAACACGCATATGTGCCATGTCTATGGTCATGGCCCCAAAGGAATCCCTGTCTCGAAATTCGGGCTGACGATTCTTACCAAGGTCTTAGGGGTCTTACGATTCCCCCAAGCGAACAGTCACCGGAACTTGGCTTGGACCCTTCTAGTGGTTGATCCGAATCCAGTTTAGTGCACGGGACGGACGAATACGGGCTAAATCTAGATCATCAGAAGCATGGTTCTCCCATGCCCAGGAGGTAAATTGATCACCTCGTCCTTTCATCCATCGGTTCTTTTCAAGCACCAAGCAATTCTATAGATGGGCGTGGCTCAACATTAAAGAGGTAGGGTTACACAGGTTTTTGTCCTTGGTTCCATTTACCAGGGTGCCATTTTGGTACATCTTTTTGACCCACAGCCAGATGTCCGGCAACCTTCTGAAAAGAAAGATCCTCGGCAAGATGTGGGAAGTACAGCTAGATTTCCAGTACCCCACACCCCGAATTCTAATGTATGATACGCACTCCGCCTGATTGAGCACGGCCCTTGCAAGAGGTTTATGCTTACATTCTGATTTTACTTCTGGAAGTGTGTGTTTTCCCAACTGGTGGGTGGACACAATCCTGCATCAGTTAGGATGGACAGAACCCTAGTGCAAATCGGATTTTGTCCATCAGTATCATTTTTTTAGAAGTTTACATTACGATGCAACCTCATTCTAATTGATTCTCTCGAATGCCCAGTGGCCATGGAAAACAAAGCCATCTTTTTTTGGGGTTGGTTGACTGTACAGGGGAAACCTTCAAAAAAAGGGAGAAAAAACGGGCAGAATCCACTGAGCAACCGGGTGATATTACGGGCCGACGGTCCCATGCCCATTTTCCGCGCGTTCGTTCCTTCGGCTGGGCAGGCCGATAGGCTGGCACTCCGTAGTCGCGTCACGAGACCTGCGAGTCAGGCTGCTAAGAATGACCCGGCTTTTGGGGCTGAATCCTCCGTTTGCTTCAGCCCCCCGGCAGGAAAAAAAGCTCCAGTAGTGATGTATATGTCCTTTGCAAACCCAAAAAATGGGGGAGAATATACAACATTATTTTCAAGTAAATGGAAGAATGGGTGAAGAAGGGACCTTTTGGTGGACACTATCTAGGTGGGGATTCGCGCCGGAACTTCGGTGACATTGCGAGCTTTGACAGCGAAGAAGGTCTTTGTAGTTCGCCCCAGGTTAATCAACCCCAGGGGGTGTGCCTGTGTGTGGGGATTGAAAAAACTTGTTGGCCCAAATCTGTCTAAAGTAATTCCACCCCAAACCAGCCCAGAACATGTTCAGGGGGGATCCCTTATGTAGTGACATGGAAACGATCTTAGAATCTGGGATACAGAATCACCCCAGCAGTTGCGACCAGTGGTAGAATCAAAGAAGGCTTCGTTTCATGGGGAAACCCAAGGTGAGATCTCAGGAGCTCCTGCCCTGTGAGCTTGACTTTCGGTCAAACAGTTCGAAACCCGAATACGAACCATTGGTTTAGGGTTCGGGTGTAGGGAAACCCCTTTTCACACCATTGGTTTCCCTCTCACGCCATTGGGTTTAGGATTTCCCTTAAACCCTCACACCGTTGGCTTCCCTCCTCAAAAGGGTGTAGCTTTGCAACTAAGACACAGCCGTGAAGGCCCGCGAAGAAGGCAGCGGGTGAAGACTCGCGGGAGTCAAAGCTCCCACCCTTGCCTCTAAGGCCCTACGTCCATGTTCATCCTTACCTCGGTTGCGAAATCCGCTGCTGAAAGTGAATAACTTTTGATGGTTTAATTCGGGAAACCCATTAGTTGGCAAAAAGTTAAAGTCCTAACGTCCCTTGGCAAACTGCGCCAAAGTTACGGCTTTGGCTCAGCCCACCGCAAGTCCCATGGCCAAAGAAACTGCGCGCCCGGTTTCTGGGGTGCTCGATCTCACTTGCCAGGGAAACCAAAAGGATTCGCGCAGGTCGCCTTGGGTCAAAACCATCCAAGAAAGGGGCCCCCTATTTTGAGACGCGCCCTGAGTGTGAAACTGCCTTCCTGAGCGGAAAGTCGCCCAAAAAAAAGCAGCCTGAACTTTGGACTTACCATCAACATGGTCCAAACCCACAAAGCATACAGAGGAACTCAGGTGAGTAAAGGGGTGTATCCCCAAAAAGGAAAATATGGGTTCCGCGTGGTCTGGGCATCCCCAGCCTTAGCGCCAGTACTGGTCCTGCTTCCTGAGGCTGGCGGCTGGCGCGAGGGTTCTGGGAGGTCCGCCAATTCAAAAATCCAGCGCTCGAATCCGAACTATGGTTTTTTTTTTGGGGGGGGGATTCGGGATTCACAGAAAATGTTCAAGAGCTCGGTTGCCAAAGAAGTTCTATGGGGTTTGGCGCTCACAGAAAACTGGCAGTGAGGCCTAGAAGACGACTTTCTTGGAAAGCGGCCCCATTGGGAGATTTCCCCAAAAATTGCAAGGGCTTCCCTGTTCCTAAAGGGTCGAAGTCCACCATTTTGAGGAATCAGAAGGTCAATCTTTCATTTGGCCATCGCATCAGAACAAGGAAAAATTCCCAAGTTTAACTTGCTCCTCGTGCACGATTGTCGACCCCGGATGTGTCAACCTGGTGAAGATCCAACACTCAAAATCAAGGGCTTCCCGCCAAATCGGTCACAGTCTCTGCTTTGGTACTAATATGGAACCTCACTAAGGGGTCGTGGCATCTGGCGAACAGGAGGGTATCCCGCTCTCACCACACATCAATCCCTCAACCCCTCCCACAAACATGGCATCAAGCTGGCCCAATGGATCTTCCAACCGATGCGATCTATCAATGTTTATCCGAACTGAGCCCAATCCGATCGCCAGGGCGCGTAATATGCAAGATCTCGTCCATGGTTTGCTTCACCTGGTCAAGTTCCGCTCCGCACAAGAAAATCCGCGCAGCTTGGCCCTCCGGGACAACAGCAACAAGAACAAGAGCCAGAGTCAAAAGAGGCCTTAGGTTCCCACCAAGTACGTGCGGGTTTTGTGTGACAATTTGTGAGTCCTCATGTCCCTCCCAAATGATTTGACATTCTTTGAACCGCATCCGCCGTGATGCGCAAAAGCCATCCAAAGCATTTGTGACTTGGAGGACGTGAGCAAGGTAGGCAGCTGCTTGCCGGAAATCTCTGGCATTTCCGTGTTGCACCCCCACCCAATGCCACCTGACAAGGGCCTTAAAGGCACACAATATGGTCTCTTCAGGGTGATGTATCCCATTTGCCAGCATATTCCCCACGCCCTCCGACACTTCGGTAGGTGCCGTCCTTTCCGGCAAGTGAAGCCAGTCTTCCAAGGCCATGAGACGAACTAAGATGAGTTGATGCGTAAGCAACAAGGGGTCACCATTGCGGAAGGGATGCGGAAGGACTAACAGGGAAATCCGCAAGGAGTTCCAGGATTCAACATCCTGAATTGAGGCATCCCTGAGTTTTTGGGCTGATATCCCCATCCTTTCCAGGAAACAGCCACAAACCCAGGGAAATGGCTTCATTTCGTGTGCCAGCCGAATAGTGTTTGAACAGAAGGCGGGATCAACCGAAACGTCACCAGCAGCTTCTGGCTGTCACCAGGGTGACCGCCTTTTGAGCGCCTATTCAAAAAAAAAGAGCAAAACACGGGTCTTCCACAAACGTAGAACTGCTTGAGGAAGTCCCCGATCAGGCCCCCCCCCCCCAAAAAAAAAAACATGCAAAATACAACAACAAAAACACAAACCAAAGCAACAGGTGAACTTGGGTCCGCACCTCGGGATAGTCCTTCCAGTACTTGATTTGGGTCGCCGTCATGTGACTTCGCCCAATCTGCACCTGGCGGATTTTTTTTTTCGCGCGCGGGCGCGCCCCAGCGCGCGAGCGACTAAACAGGCGTGAGCGAAACTGGCTCCGAAACGGAAGGCCGAAGAAACCAGGAGAGACTACCACACTGTGTTTCTTTCTTTTTTGTTGTTTGTGTTTGAGGGTACCTCTGCGTTTCCCTGCCATAGGTCTGCTACCCCTCCACCCCACCATGGAAGAAAATGGAAAAGGCTGCCCCCAAAAAACAATGCCGACACGTCTCCAGAGCTGGAAGGATCATTTACACCACACTGGTGGTACAGCTAAGAGTTACATGGGGTGGTTCCATGCGGGTAACCCAGTTTTAAAGTGTCCCCAGCCCCCCAAAAAAATTAAAGGAAGAAAAAGCAGGGTGGCTCACAAAAAGGAGTGCACCAAAAGAAGGGTTCCTGTAGGGTGGGTCTAACCCCTTGCTTGAACTGCTCACCAATAGGGTGGCTCCCCAAGCCCCCAAGGCCGCAAAAAAAAAATCTTAAAAAAACTATGCCTGCCCTGCACTTTTTAGCCTAAGCAAACCAGGCCGCCACCAAAATCCGCAAAACCCAGCCCCAGCGTTCGCTTTGGAGCAGCCCACACGCGACCGTCGACGCGGAGACCATCGACTCGGCGTCCGGGCGGTCTGCCAGTCCAAGGCGTCGATGAGGCCAAACTCCAGGAGCAACGGCCTCGGCGACTCGCGATCTCTCCACGGCACCGAGGGGGCGGGGGGGTGGGCGAGGGGGGGCGCGTTCACCAGGAGAAACCAAAAATGTGTGCCGGGTACCACGCTTGTTTTCTGGTTCTCTTTCTTTGTGGTGGGGTTGGCGTAATTGAAGCAAAGGGAAACTCACGATTCATGTGTCTTCTGGAAAGTTGATGTTTGTTGTGTGTGTGTGAGCTCACCATTCCTTTGCTTAATCCATTACTTCAGGTGGAATCGTAGGACGTCCAACAAAACCCATGTTTCTAACCCAGGAAGTCCACAACCCCATTGCCAAGGAAGCACACCTAAAAGGGTTTTCGTTCTTTTCTTCCCACCAACGAACTCCGTGTTTTTTAACTCCGGGTCCGGATCGGGAGGATCGGGTTGAGCAATGTGGCTGCTCAAAAAAGGGTACCCAACATGGCTTGCACTGGTAAAAATGGAACCAAGGACTAAAACCTGTCCCCATGATTGAATTTTGTCCCATACAATGTCCCCGAAATCGGGATGCTTTCGGCCAAAGCCCTCGGACGGCCGCTGGGCCGCCCAGACCCTTCCACCTGCACCAGGATCTCCTCGATGGCAAGGATGTAGCGCCTCGAAGTCTTCAGCTCAAAGCTCCGTCCGAATCGGGGAATTCTGAGGGTGTGCCTTCTTTTCAAACTGCTTCTAGTATTTATACATGTTTTACACATATATATATATATATACATAAACATGTACATATGTGTTTAGCTTTGCTCTATCATATGCCCATCCTACTAGAATTCATGCGTGGCAGATGTCTGATACATGCTTGGCATGTGTTTTGTGTGTATGTGTGGGTGCCAGTTTTTCTTTTTTTACAATATGTTGAGCTTGAGATTGGTTTAGCCGTGACAACTGCCTAGCTGTCTGACACTTGTCTAACCCGTGTCTAGCTGCGTACGCCTGGATATGTTTTCAACATATCCTAGGTATGCTGTACCCTAGAAACACATGAAACATATGGAGGACCTTTGCAAGATATATGCTGGCCATGGACTTCCCACACAGGCACACAGGCACACACACACACACACACGCACGCACAGACACACACAGACACACACAGACACACACAGACACACACACAGACACACACAGACACACACAGACACACACAGACACACACAGACACACACAGACACACACAGACACACACAGACACACACAGACACACACAGACACACAGACACACAGACACACAGACACACAGACACACAGACAAGACACACACACACACACACACACACACACACACACACACACACACACACACACACACACACACACACACACACACACACACACACACACACACACACACACCACCCACACCACACACACCACACACACACACACACACACACACACCACACCACACACACACACACACACACACACACACACACCACACACGCGCACGACGGCGCACGCGCACACACACACACACACACACACAACACACACACACACACACACAACACGCACGCACACGCACACGCACGCACGCGCACGCACGCGCACGCGCGCACGCGCGCACGCGCACACGCACACGCACACGCGCACACACGCACACACGCACACGCACACACGCACACACGCACACGCACACACGCGCACACACGCACACACGCACACACACACACGCACACACGCACACACGCACACACGCACACACGCGCGCGCGCGCGCACGCGCACGCGCACGCGCACGCGCACGCGCACGCACGCACGCACCCACACACACACACACACACACAGGGTTGTTTCTGTTGATTTGCAGCGGCATCAGCTTGCACCAAACTCCTTCCGCCGCTCAAACTGAGGCTGCCGCATCATATCCTCAGCAGGCGTGCGATCTGAAACTCCCCAGAACAAGTCTTGCTTAAACTAGCCATGGGGAACGAAGGAACCCCCCCCCCGCCCCAACTGGGACCCCCTGTTTGAGCGTTGATTCGAACCCATTCTGATTGCTTCCAATTAAAGCCATAGCTACGTCGAACCAAAGAGCAAGTGCAAGACAATAAGGAGCTAACCTCTTGGCGTAAAGCCTAGGCCATAGGAAGAAACCAACTTGTGTGTGCCTGGCTTTGCCGTGTTTTTGTTTTTGTTTCGTTTCCGGAAGCCCAAACATTGGCCATCTGAGTTACGGAACACACAATATGTCGTCTGCCCAGTTCAACATGAAACCCAACAACCTGCCATTCTTAGAGGAAGCTCCTTCTGAGGGGTACCCCTTTGTTGGGGTTCCATGAACAAAAATGTAGCGGAGTACAGTAGTCTATCCTAGTATACAAAAGAGCCTTGGAGAAGATCCTAGAAAAGGTAATGTCAATTCGCTCAAGTCGCTGGCAAGCAAGTCATTCCACATGAATTTGCAGCTAGCAGCTTCCCGCGTGGTTTGCGGTTGGTTCACCAAAGGGAAGCCAAAGAAAACCAACCATTTTCGGGGTCCCCGAGCCGCCCATGTGTTTCGGCCCAGAATGAGAAGGGAAACCACCAAACCCCAGGGCAAACACCTGGCTCTTGACAAGAAGGATGCTTGAATGAAAAAGGAATCCTTGGTTGACGTTGGAAGGGGAGCCAAAAATATATATTTTAGCAGTTAAGTGGTTCGATTTCAACCACTAAACCACAATCAGCAAAAATGTAAAATGTTTCCCAACAACAAACATGAATCCCCAGACATGGCAGGCGTGCAACAACTTCAAACCTTCTCGTGTTCGGTGCTTAAAGGCAAACCACGGGGAGACCAACCATCGTTCTTGCGACGATGCACATGTTAAACAACCCCTGTTGCTGAATGGGAAACCAAAGAAAACCAACTCCAATTTTGAGTTCCAACCCCGAGTGCCCTGAAACCGGGGGCATCCAAAACCGGATTCCTCTTGGTTCCCTCACTTGAGTGGGTCACGCTTCTACAATTGACGTTGGTTTGACAGTTCTCATTATAGCTCTGGGTTAGTCTGAATTTCCTTTCGCACTTGCAGGTGTCTTCTTGTTGAGGCTACCCCCTGGTGGTCGTTTATAAAGGGAAAAGAAAAGGACTTCACTTTTGCTTGGGGGGGTGGGGGGTCCCCAGTGTTGAGACACGCCCGGGTTTCTCTCCTGGGCTGTGGTCGGTCGAGCTGCGGGGTAGCACTTCCGCGCCAGCTCAGCGAACTGCTTCTGGTAGGCAGGCTGCTTGTAGGTGCTCTTGAACCTCCAAACTGGGGGGAGTTCTCACTTGGCTAGTGACCAGCCCAAAAAAAGTGTACACTTTTGGGGCCAAAGGAAAAAGTGTAAACTGTGTCCACTGGCTGGGTGAGAGTTTCGGGGCGCGAACAGTGTCTGTTTTCTCGGGGGGTTCGTTTTTAGGTGGCGGTTTTGGCGGTTGGTTCTCCTGAGCCACAAAAAAAGGGGTGCGCTCAAACGACACGCCCAGACCTGCCATCGACCAGTCGTTTTCGTTTGTCCACACAGACGTATAATAAACCCATCCTGCTAATACAGGGGGAAACTGGAAACCCCTCCAAAAGCGATCAATCTCCGCTAAACAAGGGACACCCCCCATGAATCAACCAGAGCTTATTCATCCGGAACCCCCCATCACCGGATAAGGAAAGGCCTGGTTCTTGAGGCTTGCTCAAAGGAAACCATCTCGATCTCTTGGCCGAACCAACGGGGTCACCATTAAACCATTGGGTTGCGGCTGGGATTCCCAGTTTCGTTTGGTTCAACCTGCAATTGGGCACGTCCGCTGGATTCTCCGCCTGGCTTTCCCCGCCGAGGTCCAACCAGCTTGCCACAGACGGAGAAAAAAAACAGAACGCGGAGGTGTGGGACCTTCCAGCCCCCCAGATCCTGAGACGGCAACCCTTCAGGCAAAGAGCTTCAATGCTTTGCCGGCGTGAGAAACATTTGATCCCTGCCGCAGAAAAAGATCGAAATCGAGAAAGCCGGAAGGACTCGATCAGTTGCCGGCCTGTAATTGAACCCAACAGCTAGAGACAAGAGCAAAGGCAAATGGGGTTTGTCGAAAAAATAGAGGACTTTCTTGGCATCCCTACAAGGCGGCACGCACAGCACCGACGGAACTGTCCAAAGAAGGGCCACACTTTTGACACCACCACCAAGAAAAAGAAAGAAGAACAAGCATGTGTCAAAATGCGGGGACCCTGAAAATGGGGGCTGTGTTTCTCTTTCTAGTTCCCCAAAGAACCACCCCGAAATGGGATGCCCTCGAAAAACAAAAAATATGGACACCCAAAAAAACTTTGGCCAAAATATGGGTTCCTTTTGCTTTCCTTTTGGTTTAACCATCTTCACTGGGGCTCTGTTTCCTTCGAGACCATGGAGAAAACGGAAAAAAATCAACCCCCCGATTTTCGGGGGCCTTCCTCAGGGTCGGGTCGATCGAGCCAGGCCTCTCTTGCAGCTCCAGCAGCTCGCTGGGGGTCACCTTGAAGCGCCCCATAAGAACCGGTTTGGCCCATGACGGCACTAGGGGACATGACAGCACTAGGGGACACTTCCATTTCTATTCTGAACCCAGGGATCCGAAGTTCTTGGCAGAAAACCATCGGAAATGTTCAGGGGGAAACAGAGATCGGTTTTTGAAAAGAACGGTGGTTGAAGAGAAGGGGGAATCAACCCCTAAAACACTGCACACCCGTACTTCATCAACAGCTCATGGCGTTTCACGCTTCTGATCTCCTCAGGGGTCAGCCAAAATCCAAATGACTTTGCCAATCCAGCGGATCTGTGTAGCCATCCTCAGTCTTGTGCGACGTGAGTAGCACAGAGAGATGACTGCTCCGAGCGTGTTGAACACATTGGTCATCATCTTCGACAACATGGGCTCCCTCTCTCGTAGAAATGAACCAAACGGCAACAATAATCTGCGTTTTGCTGGTTGAGGCAAACGAGAATGCAACACCAAAAAGTGTCGGACAAAACAAAACACATGGAAAGTCAAGGCAACTGCCCAAAAAACACAACTCCCCCACCCCCTCCCCCGCCCCGTTCCCTGATTCCTGGGGCACCGGACGCCCTCCCATCCAGAGATCTCCACCTCGTCCTATCGCAATGTTGATTTGTTGCCTTTCGATTTGCGTGTGCTTTGTGCTTGTCTCTTTGTGCATCAAGTATTCTTCCACTAATCGGTATGTCTCCAAAACAAGGGATCCCTCCGAGTGGTGTGCTTCCGTCTGCAAGGACGCTTTTCCAACATCCGAACTGGGATCTGCTCGTTGTGTTTGTTTCTCCACCCTTGCTCCGTGTCGTCGCGGGTCTTCCTATACCCCCTTTTTTGCCTGCAGAAACTCGCTGGCGCATGGCTCGAAAGGAAAACCCACCCGTCTGGAGGTGTCTCGTTTGATTTGCGCGTTTCGGCCAAGGTTCCCGGTTTTGAGAGCCCCTGGTATGTTAGCAATTAGAATCAGTCCTTTGCTGGACAAAGACATGTCCACATACCGGGAAGCGAGACAGTCCTGAGTCGGCATATAGAACTTGAAGGGACTTCGAAAACATAGTCACTCACCAAGTACCAGTAGAACCCGTTACATGTAGCCGCAGCATCATGTGCTCGCAGCAGCCTGCGACGCTGAAGGGCGTGCAGCAGTAGCACACACCTCTTGCGTGCTGCGCGGCAAGCTGCGCATCTGCGCCAATCTCAGTAGAGGCCTGCTTCAAACCTGCCCTCAAAGGAGTTTCCATTCATGATAGGCCCAATTGCACAACCCAAAAAAACGTGGCTTGGTCCTTCTGGAGCTGTCACATCTGGGCCACTAGTGCGCGGGGTGGGGGCAGTCTGTGCTTACTTGACCCAAGATGGATGGGTCGCAAGCCCATTCACTGGAACATCCTGCGCACATGCTTCAGACCTCAACCCTCAAGAACCAAAGGGGAAGCTGAGACTCCAAGTCGGATACACAAATTATATAGATAGATAGGTTAGATATAAACGCTGTACCCTTGCGTCTTTCCCTTGGACCCCTATTCTACTTTTCCTGCCATCGTTCCGGCATCGTTCCCGTCTGAAACCAAGCCAAAACAGGCCTCCTGTGTGGAGTACGGGGCGGGCTAAGCCCCAGACCGCCCCTAGCTCAGCTTTTGCAGCACAAAGAATTGATACATTTGCTTGATTCCGCTCCATGTCTAATGAAGATTAGCATGTAACACAATATCAACAGAGACCCCAGTTTGAGAAAACAGATTCCCATGAATGGATTGCTTCCCCAACCCAATCCCCACCTCCCCCCCACCACCCATTTAACCCCCAACCATAATCCCTTGTCAAGGGCAGGAGGTGTGGAGTTTGTGTAGCGCACATATAAGGCGTATATACGACCTTACGAGATTATCTTGTTTTGTTGCTAGCTATCCCTCCAAGACCCATCTTCTTCTTTTCCTCATGGCTTCCTTTACCACCACTAAGGGGTCAAAAGGAGAGACGAGCCACCCGTAGCACGCTCCTCGCTCTCCGCGGAGGAGGTGGCAGACATGGTCTCGCTGGCATCGCCTGCAAACGGGCACAACCACCTCCTTTGGTGTTTAAAGCTAACTTCTTGTAGGCTTAAAGGGACGGGCTCATATTTTCATGAACCTCCAGCGCGCAGTAGGGGGGGGAGGTCCATGGAGTATGGCGGGGGTCTATGCTTGGATAAGCCCAAGCCAAGCATAAGCGCCCTCAACAAGGCCTCATCCCCCCCCTTCGCATAACTCCTGAAGACCATGACTGATGGAAGGGGAGTGGGGTGGGGGGATCTTCCCATTCCATTTACCTAATTTAACATTCCCCACAACAGGGACAAGTTTGAACCATACATGAGTGTGCCTTTTCTTGAGTTGGTACCCTCGTTTTGGGGTGGTGAAGGAGAGACCAAAGAGACACTAACCATTTGGACAACTGGGCCGGTCGGTCATTCATTTTTTGAATAAAACCTTAGCGAACACGGTAAAAGACAAGAGGTGCGCACCGCCCCAAAAGGGCAGCCAAGGCTGGCTCGTAATTTTGGTGAGCGTGCCCTTGTTTGGGGTGGTTCTGAAGGAACCTAACAGAAAACCCACTAGTTTAGCGGTCCCCCTTTAAACAGACGAGCCACATGTCTTGTTTGGGTCGGTCTCAAAACAGGAATCTACCGTCAACTTAGGATTTTCTTGGGGGGGGGGGTTGTAGGTTGTAAAGTGGCACAAGTAAAGGTAAAACAGCCATGCTGGGGGTCTGAACAGGGAATGCATGTTTTTGGCGGATTCGGTTGTGAAGTGGCAGGGTTGTCTTGTTGATTCCGGTACCATGTTTAGAACCAGTTGGATCACTTCAAATAGGCCGAGATTTGGGTTGGTTGGAACAAACACCCAACCGAAGGCAAACCGCAACACTTTTCACATGGAGACTTTGCGGGGGTCCTCCTATATCCTTTAACTTGGTGAATTGAGTGGTGCAGGATTCGTCCACAGTACAATTGTGACCAGAAAACTAAGCAAACATTTCCGTTTTCTCATGTCGTGAGCCGTGAGCCCCCTGGAAAACATTTCTGCATCCCCTGATTGTTGTTGACACTCCTGGATCTTCGCAGCCTTTCTCCGGAGCTACCGGATCATCACAAGGCTAGAGTTGCGCTTAGGTCGATGTTTTGCTGGTTTAAAGGAGAACCTAAAGGAAAAAAACAAACGCACTTTGGGCCTCCAAGAGGTCGCCCCCCAATTTCCAGAGCTGAGTGGATCCCACTTGCCCTATAGTATGTAACCAGCCACTTTCACTTTGGCTTTTTTAAGGGTGGTTCCCTTCGCTACGTACTATGCAGGGACATGGAACCACTGGGTTGCGCAAGAAGCTCTTGTCACAAACTGAGGGACCCTCAATTTGGCAAGCGGCATTGAGGGCCTCAACAAGGTCCATGTGTTGCAATATGCGGCAATGGATGGTTTGTCACTTGCAGAATCAAACAACACTTTACAAGGGCTATCAAAAGGGTGCCCTTTAATTGGTCACACTAAGAAATGCCGCTTACGGGTATGACTTGGGTTCCTTGAGAGTCTGGCTGTTGCCATGGGTTTACCAATCAGCAAAAACCTGTTCTCCGACAAATCGGTTCAAATGTGAGGTATTCCGATCGGCAACCCCAATCCCAAAAAATTACCGACTCAAAAGCAGCCCCAATTTGTAGACACGGCCATTTCCCCTCTAGGCTTGTTTTAAAGTGAGATTCCTTTGGGTACGATGATGTCGCGGGAAAAACAGAGAATATTTGCAAACGCCAAGATTTGCAAGGGAAGTCGGCAGGCTGGAGTCTGGCGATTGCCTTTTCAAACCATCCGGAACAACCCTTTGCTTCTGGGCATTAGCCCGATTTTTTACGTGATGCACTTGAATAGTCCTCCCCAGATTAGCAGTAGACTACGCAAAGTTGACAAACTTGACACCTTTTAAAATTAAAGCCATCCCAAAAAAGGCACTGAGCCTCCAAAACACATCTCTAACCTCCAAACCACCCAATGCAAGCCACCCTCTTTGAAAGAAGCTGACAAATGGCGGTATCCGATGGCCCACGGGCTGATTTGGTCCCCAGTTCCAGCGAGCCTGCTGAAGAACCCTGAGCTTTGCCCCAACCGATAATCAGATGTTTGATTCTGGTGTAGAAAAGTCCTCGCCCCCAATCAACCGTGTCGGGACTTTCTGATGCTGATCCCATGAACAAAACAAATACCAATACTAATACTACCACTATTACTACTGCTACTGCTACTGCTACTGCTACTGCTACAGCGACTACGGCCTTACGAACTACAACTATGCTGCTTTTATGCTAAATTTTTACTGCTTCTTCTACTTAGCACGCTGGACTCTGTGCTACTGCTTCTGCTAGCTACTGCTGCTACTGCTACTGCTTACTGCTGTGCTACTACGACAACTGCTACTATACTACTGCTACTGCTGCTTTGTACTGTACTGCTACTGCTCTACTGCTACTGCTTACTGCTTGCTTGCTTTCCTGCTATGATACTGTACTGCTATGCTTACTGCTTAAGCTTTACTGTATTGCTTCCTGCTGCTGCCTGCTTGCTGCTACTGCTACGGCTTCTGCTTCTGCTTCTGCCACTGCTAGTGCTACGGCTTCTGCTACTGCTACTTCTTCTGTTTCTGCTACTGCTACTGCTTCTGCTTCTGCTACTGCTACTGCTACTGCTACTGCTGCTACTGCTACTGCTACTGCTTCTGCTACTGCTACTTCTACTGCTTCTGCTTCTGCTAGTGCTACTGCTTCTGCTACTGCTACTGCTTCTGCTTCTGCTACTGCTACTGTACTGCTTCTGCTACTGTTCCTGCTTCTGCTACTGCTTCTGCTACTGCTTGTGCTACTGCTACTGCTACTGCTTCTGCTTCTGCTTCTGCTACTGCAACTGCTACTGCTTGTGCTACTGCTACTGCTACTGCTACTGCTTCTGCTTCCGCTTCTGCTACTGCTACTGCTAGTGCTACTGCTACTGCTACTTCTTTTGTTTCTGCTACTGCTACTGCTACTGCTTCTGCTTCTGCTACTGCTACTGCTGCTGCTTCTGCTACTGCTACTGCTACTGCTACTGCTTCTGCTACTGCTACTGCTACCGCTACTGCTACTGCTACTGCTTCTGCTACTGCTACTGCTACTGCTTCTGCTACTGCTACTGCTACTGCTACTGCTATTGCTACTGCTACTGCTTCTGCTTCTGCTTCCGCTACTGCTACTGCTTCTGCTTCTGCTTATGCTACTGCTACTGCTACTGCTACTTCTACTGCTTCTGCTACTGCTACTGCTTCTGCTACTGCTACTGCTACTGCTACTTCTACTAGTGTAATAGTAATTAATAATGATTGGCATAATTATAAGGATCGGATACCCCACATGCTATGTTTTTCCCAAGGATGTGAGTTCAAATGTCCACACACATGTACCGTGCGCACGTGGTTGTGCTGCAAGCTTGTGGCAGGGCTCATGAACATCGCGGAGACAACTAGCATGCGTTCTGTCACCTCATCCCGCAAACAACTGCGCGAACCTTTTTTTACCTTTCTTGCTGCGCTGACCGAAGGCTTCAGCGACAGCGACATCGCGCGGTCTTCGTGAGTGGGCTTCCTGTTCGAGCTGCTTGAAATCGTTGCTAAGTCACACATGCACAGCAAACACGACAACCAAGCGGTACAAGCTCCGAGAAGTCTTGAGAAAACATGTGGATCACTCGGCGCTCTGCGATCCACGTGGATCTGCGATGCGCCAGACACAGACAGCCTGTGGGTCAGTCGCCATCGCATGCCTTGCAGCAAATGGCTTGAGTCCAAAGGGCAGTGGCGACAGACTGCTGCGGCCACGGCGAAGTAAAGTAGTAAGCAGTCAATGGAGAAGTGATCCTGGGCGCTAGGCTAAGAATGACTGAAAGCAGCTTTGTGCCAAGGTCCCAAGGCGCCTCGGCATGTTCTTCGGCTACATGGTGTTCAGTCAAAACTCAAATTGTCACTGAGGTCGAGACACGCGCAAGTCAGCAGGTCCGAGTCAATGGCCATCGTATGCCAGCAAATGGCTCCAGACCCAGATGCACAGAATGCTGCGCCTGCCACGACTTCGGCAATGGCATCTCCACACCCAGATGCACAGAATGCAGCGCCTGCCACGACTTCGGCAACGGCATCGCCAAAGTGCTGCGCCTGCCACGATTTCGCACGCCCCCCGCCGCGCGCGCGACAACATCCTGTCCCTCTAGACAGCTGCCGAATGCGACCCCTGCCACACAAACACCCACACCCAGATGCACAGAATGCTGCGCCTGCCACGACTTCGGCAACGGCATCGCCAAAGTGCTGCGCCTGCCACGATTTCGCAACGGCATCGCCGAAGTGCTGCGCCTGCCACCATTTCGCACGCCCCCCGCCGCGCGCGCGACAACATCCTGTCCCTCTAGACAGCTGCCGAATGCGACCCCTGCCACACAAACACACACCCAGATGCACAGAATGCTGCGCCTGCCACGACTTCGGCAACGGCATTGCCAAAGTGCTGCGCCTGCCACGATTTCGCAACGGCATCGCCAAAGTGCTGCGCCTGCCACGATTTCGCACGCCCCCCGCCGCGCGCGCGACAACATCCTGTCCCTCTAGACAGCTGCCGAATGCGACCCCTGCCACACAAACACACACACAGATGCACAGAATGCTGCGCCTGCCACGACTTCGGCAACGGCATCGCCTAAGTGCGGCGCCTGCCACGATTTCGCAACGGCATCGCCAAAGTGCTGCGCCTGCCACGATTTCGCACACCCCCCGCCGCGCGCGCGACAACATCCTGTCCCTCTAGACAGCTGCC
>CAUJNA010000933.1:0-130348 GCA_963377175.1 Effrenium voratum | reverse complement strand
GGGAGAGGGAGAGGGAGAGGCAGGGAGGGAGAGCGAGGGAGGGAGAGGGAGGGAGGGAGAGGGAGTGAGGGAGAGTAGGGAGGGAGAGGGAGGGAGAGGGAGAGGGAGTGGGGAGGGGAGGGAGGGGGAGGGAGAGGGAGCGACAGGGAGGGGGAGGGAGAGGAAGGGAGAGGGAGAGAGGAAGGGAGGGAGAGTAGGGAGGGACACGGAGGGAGAGGGAGAGGGAGATGGAGTGGGGAGGGAGGGGAGGGAGAGGAGAGAGAGGGAGACGGAGGAGGGAGGGCGAGGGAGGGAGGGAGAGGGAGGGACAGAGAGGGAGGGAGAGGGAGGGTGAGGAGAGGGGAGAGGGTTAGAGGGAGAGGGAGGACGGGAACGAGGGAGAGGGAGAGGGGAGAGGGTGGAGGGTGAGGGAGAGGGAGAGGAGAGGGAGAGGGAGAGGGAGGAGTGGGAGAGGGAGGGAGAGAGGGAAGGGGAGAGGGAGAGGGAGAGGGGGAGAGGGAGGGGGAGGTGAGAGGGGAGGGGGAGGGCGGAGAGGGAGAGGGAGAGGGGGGAGAGGGAGTGGGAGAAGGAAGAGGGAGTGGGAGAGGGAGAGTGGGAGAGGGAGAGGGATGGGTTGGAGGGAGAGGGAAGAAGAAGAGGGAGAGGGTGAGGGAGAGGTTAAGCGGGAGGAGGAGAGAGGAGAGAGGAGAGAGGGAGAGGGGAGAGGGGAGAGGGGAGAGAGAGGGGGGAGAGAGAGAGAGAGAGAGAGAGAGAGAGAGAGAGAGAGAGAGAGAGAGAGAGAGAGAGAGAGAGAGAGAGAGAGTGAGAGTGAGAGAGAGAGAGAGAGAGAGAGAGAGAGAGAGAGAGAGAGAGAGAGAGAGAGAGAGAGAGAGAGAGAGAGACCGGCCTCTGGCGTGCTTTCCAGCATGTCCTGCACCGCTTGCGTGACAGCGAGAGCGTCATGGCTGCGAGCCACGAGCTCGCTGACTTCGTACCGCGCAGCGGCCGCGTAGCTTCGAAAGGCGGACCAAAAGCTGCGCGCGACCGGGAAGGCGATCGCCCTGCCCTCGGAGCTGAAATTGGCCGCGTCCAAGAAGACAAGCCGCCCCCGCGCGATGCCAAGGTTCCATACGCTGCAATCGACCCGGCGCACGCCGTGCGTGCAGCAGGCTGCAATCGCACCGACCGCCGCGGTGAAAATCCGCCCACGAACCGCGTCGTCTGCGCCTTCCAGATATTCCGGCAGCGGCCTCGCGCCCTCCGCCGTGATGAAGCGCAGCTCCCGACGCTGCCATTACATGCCTGTCTGCCTCGCCGCGCAGAGGCCGCGTCCAATGACGCTCGGAAACAATCTCCGCAGCTGCGAGTGGCGCGAAAGAAGTACCTCCGCGTCGTGGCTATCGGCCTGCGCGGCCACCTTGAGCACCGGCAGTCCACCTTCCACTGCGTAGACCACACGATGCACGCAGCGCCCCACTTCCCTCATCTCGAATGCCGGCAGATCGCGCGCGCTGATGAATACACGCTCCGGTAGATACGAGATGAGCTCGTGCCCGCCTGGCGGCCGTGCCCGCGGGTGACCTTCCAGCACCAGATCAAACCGTGGCACTCCATCTTCCACGCGCGTTCCCGCCATGCCGTGCCCCTGCCCGTGCGCACGCACCGTCTGCTACGCTGCCCTGTGCTCGAGCCAAGTAGCGTTGCACTTACCATGCCCGTTTGCTCAACCTCTTCGACGCCCACGTAAACTGTGTCTTCCCTACGGGGCCTGTCATCATCCCAGCCTGAGTCCTCCCCCCGGCGCAAATCCAAGTCCATAAAAATCCTACGCGCCGCGTCTCCTGCCTACATTTACCCCCCCCAAAACACACCACTAAGTCTCCTGCTCGCAGAGCTCCGTCCGGTAACAAACTCTTGCCCAGCTAGATGCCTTTACACCTGGCAAACAAGTCTAGAACCCCCGTACCTCCAGAGTTTCACGCCCCGGACTTTTTCCGCCACACGCTCTTCCTGTCCACTTGCTTGTCACCCCGTATCCTCACACACCCGCCGCCGAAGGCGCAACCACTATGCGGGCGCAGAGAGTCCGGACTACCCGGTCCGACCAAGTCAGTCAATGTCGGCGGACTGAGCCGGAGGCTCTCAAGTATATATATATATATATGTATATATATATATATGTGTGTGTGTGTGTTGGTGTATACGTGGGGATATGTGGATGTATCTGGGTATACATGTGCATACAGTATACATGCAGTATATGCAGCGCAAGGCAATGCAATGCAATGCAACGCAATGCAATGTACTGTAATGTGTGTATATATATATATATATATATTGTTTTTGTGTGTGTGTGTGTTCGCGCGTGTGTGTCTGAACCTAATTATGGAAATCCATGTTGGACCGGGCCGATTGTCCATACTTAAGCCATTGAGGTTCATTTAACCAATAAACTCGAGGCGTCATGCCAGGGAATGTGTCATACATCCAGCCTAGGGAACAAAAACCCAGGATCTGTCACTATCGGATCCGAAAGGGTGGTGAAAAGGGTGCCTCGTTATATGTATTGCAGTAGCAACGCATATTTATATATATATATATATATATGTATACATATATATATATAATATGTCAGCATTTTTCATAACCTTACAAATAAACCCGCTCGTTGTTCTCTCTCTCTCTCTCTCTCCTACAAGCAGAAATCCAACCACCAGCAACTAAAGAACTGTCATTTTGGTGTTCTTTCCAAACGATAGTACTTACTCATGTCAGTAGAGAAACCTATCCGAGATCGAAAATGGAGCTGGCAAGCCCAAAGGCCCCAGGCAACATTCGATAGGGTGTCATTTCAAAAGAATATTCGGAGCCGATTCGCCGATTCGCAGTGGCCCGATTCGGCCTGAGACTCCGGGAAAAGAGCAGCGACAAAAGCAGCATTGCCTGGGATCCGATTCGCATTCCATGCAGGTGGCTTTGCTTTGAAACCGCCAAAAAGAAGGGTACCAACTCCAAAAAAGACGCGCCCATCTCACTTTTCACGCAATCATTGAGTCGGGGCTGCCGTGCCTTCCACAAAACACGCGCCTTTGAGGCGCTGGAACAAATGGGCAGTTGGCAGGTTTGCTTTTTCAAGGCCAAAGACCCTCACAAGACAATCTGGAAAAGGAAAACCTACGGACCCCTTCGACCAACTACCCAAACCGGTGGTTTGGTCATCGAACTTCGAGGCGAAGAACACCCAAGGATTGACCAACTCCCCAAAGCACGTTCTTTGCCCCCTCGAACTTCGATTGGGCGACTTGTCGCTAAAGCGCCGAGGGGCCCTCTCCCAGCTCCTGGCAGCGCCAAAACAAGCGGTGTGGGAGATAATGTCAGGAGCCACATCCTTGGGCGAGACGGCCCGGAAGGACGTGACGACGGCGCCGAAGACTCGCGCAAGATGAAGACTCGTGAATAAACACCTGGATTGGTCAACCTTATGCAGTGCTAGGGAAGAACCGTCATTTCAACAGGCGATATCCCTCTCCCCCCCCCAATAAATCGACAAAATGTGAATCACACTGTGCTGTTTAAGTTGCATTACTTTGCTGCGCAGCGGGTGAGATTGCATTACACTACATTACACGCTTATCTGCATTACATACGTGACATGCAATACAATGCATGACATTGCATTACGACGAAATTACGCTGCTTTCTATTGCATCTCAGGCGAGCAAGTTTCTCTTTTGACAAAGGTACGCACAATGGACATCACATGGGCCCAGGCTCCGCCCTTGTCACAGGCGCTGATTGCGGCATTGCAACCTTCGGCTGGCAGCGTCGACGCATCTGTCTTCTTTTCAACTGGCTGACGCACAGCTTTAGAGACACAGAGCATTTCACCAGCCCTGGGAATTTGCAAGAATTTCAGCCCCCACCGAGCATCCACAGAGCATTTCACCAGTGCCCCCAGTGCGGAGAAAATGCGTTCAGCCAAGTCCTCCCCAACTTCACATCAGACGTAAAACCGGATCAGCCAACTGCAGTCTCCTTCTGTAGGGTGTCCCGTTCTGTTCAACCATCGTTCTTTTTAAAACAGCAAAGGCTTCCCATGAATAGTTGGGTCCTTTTTGGGATTCAGACCCCAAAAAATGGCTGGTTTCCCTGTTGGTGTCAACCGGAAGGGGGTACCAACTCCAAAAAGAAAAACACACCCATGTGGAGAAGTAGGATCCCTGGAAATGAGGAAGCTCGCCCTAGATCTGGCGCATCTTAAATTTGGGAGACCAGTTTTGGTGGTGTGCCGTTGGTTTCCGCTTGAAAAAACCACCCCAACAAATGCCTCACCTCACCCGGGGGGGCAAACCCCCCCCTCCGCCGCGGGGCCGATCACGCCGGGCCGCAGGAAGCGCGCCGGCAAGGCGCGGAGGAGGCCTGAGATGGCCACAAAAGCGGAGCCGGGTGATCCAAATGCGGTGGTGTCCTGGTGGTGGCTTGGTGGTGGTGGCTTGTGTGGGTGGTTTCCAAATGGTGTGGGTGGTGGCTTGGTCTGTTTTGCTTCAACTTGGGAAAGCTTTCTTAACCCACCCCAAACCAGGGTTGCGATTCAACGCCTTGTTCAAACATGTTTAAACCGCCAAACTGCTGTAACCAGCTCCTTCTGGCTTCCCTTTGCAGCGGACCGGGGGTGGTTGTCACAACACATTGTACAACCAACCCTGCCCAGACACTCCCTGCAAAACCCTGGCTGTCAAACAACTTGTTCCAATAATTCAAATAAGCATTGTGTATCAGGTTTATTTGGGTTGTCCTTGTTTTTGGAGCCCCCGCCCGGCATGGTGGTGTCCTTTTAGCCTTCCAAGGAAAGGAACCACACCCATAGGGCTATTTATTCGCCCCCCAAGTTGGGATGTCGCCCTGCAGTCCGGGTGTGTTTTCCACACTGGGAAGCGAGAATTCCCCACTCAATGGAAACGCTCAACCCAAGGGCTCCAAACAACACAAGGAAGCATGGGAAAAAGGTTTCAGCCGAAACCATAAGCCATGGTTTTCTAAGGGGAACCTTCTGAAAGAGCCATTGAAACCCAGCTCTTTCATGTTGAAAAAAGAAAAAGAAAGAAAAAAACTAAGAACCTTAAAATTCATGGGAGTTGAACCCATCTTCAACCTAAGGCGCTGATACCGACCCGCCAGCGTCCCCCCTTTTCGCAGGCGCTGATGGCTGCCTTAGATCCATCAGCCCGGGTGAAGCGTCACCCTCCCCCATGTTGGGCTCGGATTCTGGCATCCAAATGAGAGAGAGTCTCAAAAGTCATGATTTCCTGTTGGTCACTAAGAAACAGAACTGCTGATCTGTAGGCTCCCATCGCAGTCGCAGGGCTTCTTGCGTGTCCGACCTAGAAACATCACCGCCGCCAAACGGACACCTACTTTAGATTGGCCAAAAGGTGATGCGTGCACCGCCCTTTGGGCGATATTTGGGTCTGTCTCAATCAGACCCCCTGCCCCCGCAAAAAATAAAGATAATAATAATAATAATTAATAATTAATAATAATAATAATAATAAAATAATAATAATAATAATAGTAATAAAAATAATAATAGTAATAATAAATGATAATAATAGTAATAATAAATGATAATAATATTAATAATTAGTAATAATGAATGATAATAAGAATAATAATGATAATAATAATAACAACAATAATAATAATCATAATAGAATAGTAATAATAGTAATAGTAATAGTAATAATAATAATACTAATACTAATAATAATAATACTAATACTAATACTAATACTAATAATAATAATAAATAATAATAAATAATAATAAGAAGAAGAATGATAATAACCATAGCAACAACAATAACAACAACAATAACAATAATAATAGTAATAATAATAACCATGTGGTGTCCTGTTGGTGTCCCCTTTAACGCCAACCAAAAGGGTACCCTCAAAAACAGTCATACACAAGGACCCCTTGGACTATGCCATCCGGGCTGAGGGACTGCCGTGGGTCGACTCCAATAGTTGGGTACGCAGGGTTTCGGCCAACCCATGCAACCAACCACTTATATCCATTTACTTAAACCGACTCGAAAGAGAACAAAATGCAAACACGTCCAGTAGTAATAGGTTCCTTTAAAGCCACCAGACAAACAATCAAATGTCCTTGATTGCCTGCCAAGGGCGCTGATCCAGCGCTGGTTTTTGGACTGTTTCAGGTGGCAAACCCAAAATGGGAAAGCCGGATTCTTTGTCTGGGCGACCACTGGTTTCTTTGGGTTTCTTTGGGATTTCTTTGGGTTTTTGTTGGGCAGTTTTGTTTTGTTCTTCTGGGTGTGCCGCTATGTGTGAGGGAGACCGTTGGTGGGTATTGCCGGAAAAAAGAAACTCATAGAACACCACTCATTTCAGAGTGTCCGCCAGACCTGCCTGTTCAAAGTCGTTGAAGAGAAGGACGCCTAAGTTCCGTGACTTGCCATCCCATGGGGCCTAGGGGCCATCTACAAACTAGTTCGATGCCAGCTTTGTATGCCATGCTGCTGTGAAGGACACCACGTCAGCCATCCCGGTGGTGGCAAGAGCTACTGCAGTGGACCACGCCCCGCATTTCTCGCAGGCACTGATGGCCTGAGCCAATGCGCGAGTGAGCGGAAGTCTGACGCTGCATCTACGCAGACTTCGACGTAGGTGCCACAACAGGCTGATGGCTGCCTTGAGAAAGCAACCAACGTCAAACCGTTGGAGGTCGTGCAATGCGGTACAGGTCCCGGCCCCTAAGCGCCTCACGCTGTTGTAGAGGATGCGGTCAGGAGTCAAGCCCCAGCACCTCGCAAGCTGTGGACATGCACAGAAGCGCCAGCCCGGCTGGAAATAGTCTTTCGGCTTATCACGTCGAACTTGTTAGCAAGTTCTGCTCAGCAAGTTCCGCATGACATCTTTCAAGAGAAAAACAAAACTGGGTATGTGCCAAAATGGGGGAACCCCGAAGAGAGGCGCTGTTCTGGCTTCCTCTCAAAGTCCAAAACGAAAAACGCGGGCATCAACTCATGCACACAACACCGCAAGGACGCCAACACAAACCCCGGCTGAATTCTTCGCCCGGGCGCGTCGCGAGGCCGAAGCGGTGCAGGGCCCTCCGCCATTGGAAGCCCTTCTCCAGCGATGCCACGAAGGCGCCCAGGGCGATGAGGTCCAGCTGCAGACCTCAGGAAAGCCACCGGGCCATGGGAGACGTCGGGAAACGCCTTGGCTTTTCGGGAGACGTCATGGGAAAAACAGAACAAGAAAACACGCAAGGAGAAGAAGGAACCAGGCTTTGGTGGGTAAGCATGCTTACCAAAAGCTTACTAACTTACAAAGTATCAACCTTTTAGTGGGGCGCGTCCATGGTACAAGGTCCAAGCCCGTTTCTGACCCACCTAAGTGGGATGAGCATTCAAGAAGGCACCCCAAAGATTCGAAAGAAACCCACAAGACGACCACCCCACCAGGAAACCAAAAAACGAACCTAAAGCTTGGAAAGATTCCAAAGAACCTTCGGAACCGGTTCTGATCCAAGGGAGAATGGAGGGCAGAAGGGTCCTGAACCTTGGGTGGTAAGGGTCCAATGTTCAGCGAACTGCTGGGAAAGTGAAGTTATTGTCTTGGAATTTGTCAAGGGGTTTGCAGCACCTCGGGGGGGGGGGGGGGGGGGGGAAAAGGGGGGTTGAGGTCTCCTGAAATGAAGGATTCACATAAGATTGCCGAGACCGACAAACCATCGGCGCCTCTGTCATGAAACCGACATGACATCAATCATTTGGAGGGGCCATGGCTCGTGTTTTTGAGGCTCAGTTTTTTAGGTTTTCCCTAACTTGACTAATGAGTCTGCCATCTTACGCCCCACGTCAATATCATCTTGCAGCCTTTCTCTCAATCAAGTGCAAATTAATTACAACAAGTGGTGCGCAATTTCACGGAAACATTCTTCGAAACCCACATTAAGAATCAAATCTAGTTTTGAAAGGCCTTTCTGGTTGCAACCAATTAAACAAACAGCTTCAATTTCATGTGTTGCAACAGCATGGCAGGGAATATTGACCTCTGATTGAAACAAACATTGAGCACGGAGACCCAAAGCCCATTGACTTTTGCTTTTGGCTCTGCCAACATGGTTATAAGGTTTATATGGGTTGTCTCAAAATAGGGCACCCCCCAAACATGGTGGTCGTCCCTTTGCTCTCCTCTTTTTAAACCAACCCAAGAAGGGTTCCCTCAAACAAAGACACCCCTAGAGCTTTGTGTAGCCACCTTAAGACCGGCTTGGCAGAACCACGGAACTGTCCTCGCCTACTACCCACTTCAGCTCAGGCAAACACGTGCTGCAGGCTGTGATGGGGCTGTGGGTATACGTCAAAATGGGCGGGGGCACAAAAAATGGGTTGGTTTTCTTTTGGGTGAGTGTCCTTTCCTTCCTTCTTCCTTGCTCCCTTCGTTCCTCAGCTCCCAATCCTATCTATGTGTCCCGGACCCTGTCCATCTATTCCTGTAACCAATTATTGACGGGAATAGAAGGGTCCGGAAGGCACGGACGGGTCCATTCGCTTCACTCACTATTCCTCTCTTCTCCTTACCCTTCCCCAATCCCAGATTGGATGCGGAGCAAGCATCCCTTTAAACCAACCCCACTAAGGGTACCGTTCCAAAAATACGCAAACCCTTCTGTGTGTGTGTGTGTGCTTGGTGCCATGGCCACAATGATGGAACGACAGCAAAAAACCTTAACCACTGCCACAAAAATGCACGTCGGCAAACTCCCAAACTCCAAGTATCCCAAACAATGTTGACCCATACTAGTCAACCCCAGTTTAGTGATAGGGGGAGGGTTCCGAAAGTCTACCCAAAAACAGCAAGGATCCCATGGCCGAGTGGCCGGATCGGCGAATTCGGCCAATCAGCAGGCTAGCACAGCGCCACCTTCCGGGCCTCGCATTGATCACCGCGGTGTGGGTGACGACGCTCGCCTGCAACGCGGCCTGCCTGGCTGCGATAGACGTGGACGAAAGCGTCAAACCCAAGAATGTGGGTCTGCGGTGGTTTGAGAAGGGACAGGGAAGCCTCCCATTTCGGGGGGGGTTCCCCTGTTTGGCGGCAAACCCATGTCAACGAGCCTGTATTTGGGAGTGTGTTCGGGTCCCCAAATTGGGGTATGACCAGGCAAAGGCCCCTGAAGATGGTCAACTGGTATCTGGCTAGCCTTCATATCATGAATCCCGGAGAACAAAATACGAACGCTTCCTCAAGAGGACATGGGGAACACTGGCACCCCATCCCGTAGGGTTTTGTGGGAATTTGTGTGGCCCCCCGCCCTCCATGTCCTCCCCAAACTACTAACACTGAGCTGCCAACAATGGGAGTCACTGGTCATACAATAATGTAGTGTTGATTGCGCCGTGATAGAAGACCTTTGATCATGGAAACCTACCAGCCATCGATTTCTTAGCGGTTCTCACTCGCAGTACGTAGATCCCATGCTTGGACAACCGGTTCAACTCTCACAGAGGCTTGAGTTAGTTCGAGCCGATTCGACCGGATGTTTTGTACGTGAGCTACGGACGCATCCGTATGTGGTGTTAATCGTTGGCTTAAAACAGGGTGTGCCGCTGAATGATTGCCAGGTCTGCAATACTTACAGAAGAAAATGTTGACCTTAAATTAACCTCCTGTCAGAGTACTCAGGGGTGCTTCCCTCAAAAGTGATGCATTCCGTGATTTGTTTCTATCCGGCCCTCATTTGTCTATGTGGATGTGAAATTTAATAGGAGAACCTTTGGTGGACATCATTTAGGTGGGGATGCATGTCCGCCAGCCACTGTTGAGGTGGCCCCCGTTAACCCTCAAGCAGAGACAGCCCCTTTTGACGTCTTTTGCCTGAGAAGTTATGACTACCCCCGATGGGCACTTAAATTCTTAAACCAAAACCCCAAACCCTAAGCGTGTTAGACAGGCAGCCCCCTACTCAACGAAATTAAGACTGATCTCATTTGGGCGTGTCATGTCATTGAGGTTGCCCTGTTTGGGAACTGCTAACAAGGGAACTTTCTTGAGTACCGGTACAGTACCCGTAATCTACATGCAGAAGAAAAGGTTTCCTGTCTCGAAGGAATGACCTGCCCCGGTAAACTCACAAAGCAGCACATTCTTATAGTGGATGGGCAAAATCCGCTTGGCACCAGTTGGTAGCTGGGCCATGAACCAGATGTCATAGGATTTCACACATTCCGACTGTTACAAAGTGCATTCTGTTCATCCACAGTAGATGCAAGATACTGTGCATGCTAGCTGTTGCAGGGAACAAGGGAACAACAACGGAAAACGGGGAACCCTTTGAAATGCTGCAATTTACCAGGGCTCTGTAGTTGGATGTGGTTGGAGCAGTTGCAATAAATTAGGGCATCCGCCCTGGATAAGTCGCATCTGGACCCAAATGGAAACCTGTTCTTTTGTATCCCGTGGATTTCTCAACCTGGAAAAGTCGCATCTGGTACACCCCAAATTAGCGAACATCCAGAGACGCCCCAACTCCGCCGCGCGATTTCTTCTCTGCTCGATCCGCGCGGAGCGCGGCGCCTCAGCGCCTCCGCCAGGCCGAGGCCCCGCTCCCAGCGCCGCGACTTCGAAGCCGCGGAGATCCCCGCGTTCCATGCGCGGAGCGGCGCCTCGGGTTTTGAGGTTTCCAAGGGCCCAAAAGGCTCCAGAAGGCCCAAGAAAAAACCAAAAGGCCGGATCAGGGAGGTCTCAAAATGGATAAACCCCCCCCCTCTTTGGAGTGGGGTTTGGAGGGAAAAACCAACTGGGTTTTGCAACTGAGTGGGTGCTGAACTTTGAGAACAGGTGGGGTTCCGGATATGGAATGGCGAGAAAGGGAAGGAAACAACCCACTTGTAGGGGGTCCGATTTGGACACGTACCCAACTATCAACACTGGCTCCCAAAAGTTTGGAGCGTGAAGCCCCTATTTGTGGAAACACCCACATTTGTCTCCAAATGAGGGCTCCTTCTGGGGTTCCTTTTGGTTGCTGCGCCTGAGGGTTGCGGGTGGAGGTTTTCAGGCTTCCCCAAAAAAGTCGTCAACCCCATCGTCTTCCACTGCAAAGAGCTAAGAAGGGTATATCAACGGGTGCCTTTTTTGTGATGGTTCAAAGGGAAACCAAAGGGAAAGCCGAAGCCTATTTCAAAGGTCCCCTATTTTGAAACAAACCCCGAAGTGCAATGTTCTTGATGGCCCCCTGCGATTAAAGAAGCCCCAAAAACGAGATGGAGTCCTTTTTGCCTTTCACACCGACTATTGAAAGCCCTTCCCTTTGGGTACCTTGAGGGCCCGTCACCACATTCCTCGCGCCCCCCAGACTTGCAGCTGCTCAGTACCATTGACCCTGATAGAAGGAAACAACTTTCGAGATCCTCGAAAAATAACCCGCCCAGATTTGGCTGAAGAAAAACCAAAGAAGCAACAATGGAGGTCAAAAGCAAAAAGTGTTAAACAAAAACTACCTCTGAACCACCAGGATGTTGACGTTGTCCCCAACGTGCACTCTACGAATCGCCATACTATCCTTCCGAATGGGGCTTGAAAAAGGAGGGGCATCTCAAAACCACAAAGAAGCAAGTCATCGCCCTACTATCCTTGTGGGCGGGTTTGGGGGGGGGGGGCAAAAAAGCGGCAGCATTAAAATTGCTTGAAAAAGGAAGCTAAGTCTGGCAAGGCGCGTTGCCCTGAAACTTCTCAAGGGCGGCCTTGTAAGCGAAACCGCCGGGAATCATGCGGAAGGTTCCTTGAGCCTGTGGCCTCGTCTTTGCGTCGGCAAGATTTGCTCCGAGTCTGACGTGGGCCTTTTGTGGATCGCATGTCCTTCGACTTGCTCATTCTTAGTGCCAAAACCACAACTACAGGGGTGGATCCGCAACAGCCGCGAAGCAGTTGTCTAGAGCTGAGTCGCTCCCAATGGGCCCATGGAAATGAGCTCGCTGGCGGTTCTGCCATCAGCTCAATCCTTCGGACTCAAACGCGAACGGGGCTTGGGCTGTCTCCAACCAGACGCAGGAATCTCCAGGGATTCCGTTTTCGCCTCAGTGCGGAATCCACGGCTACGGCTTCGCTTTTCCGCGTGCTGAAAATGGAAGCCCGGACCCAGGGGAGAGATGGGCATGAACTCTCATTAAGGCAACAAAGGTGAAGCATCATTTAGGGGGGGAGAGATTCATGTGGCTCCAACTCTTAAACCTCGCCAGATCTTGTTGACTCTGAGTAAAAAGGTACGCGTATCGAGCAACATGATACGAGGCCCGAAACGATCGCTACAGCTCCTGCATGAAAACTCCCAATCTGCGGGCCATGGCTTCCTTGACAACCCGAACAGGACTTGCAGGGGTCAATAGGCTGGCTACCAGGGCTACGAACACTCGACTTGCCTCCTGACACTCCTGAAGCAAGGGCTGCGCTTGGTCCCCTTGAGGTTCCGGCGCCATACAAAGGCTGGCTGTTCTTTCCCAGCAGCCAGCCGTGCTGCCAGGTGCAGTCGAATGTTTCTGGTGAAACTCACGTTTCTATGTTTGGCTACCCAGCAAGACTTAAACCCAGGGGTTCTCCTTGGGAACACGAATCCATGCGAAGTCACTGCCACTTGTGCTTGAGGGTTACGAAGAAACACGAGGACAGAATTCAGAATCAAGTTAGTCTTGACATTTTGGGAACCCAAATGATGGTATTCGTTGGGTTTCCTCTTGAAAACGAGCCAAACACGGCTTCCCAAAGGGAACACCGGGAGGGGATTCTTAGGGACATTCCGCTTGGCCTGGCGTCGAGCGATCTTGGTCTCTACCCACAAAGCCGCGTCCGTCGAAATGCCGCACCTTCACCGCGCCGGTCTTCCTAGGAAAAACGGCCGAACGACAAAAATGCTTCCGACTTGACCTGTCTCGCCTTTCTTTGAGCTAGAGACCCCTTTTTTGGTGGCTTTTAAGGGCAACCAAAGGGAAAAACATGTGTTGCTGTCTACTTGTTCTCCTCCTTTTTGGGGGGGAGGGGGGCCCAAAGGACGACAGACCCACATGACTCTTACCCCAAAGGCCAGCTCAACACAAGAACTGGGTTGGAGTTTGTTGTTTTTGCGCGACAGCTAAAAGTACCTGTTCCCGCAAGAGGACGGGGCAACGTAGTTTTTTCCTGTCCTTCCCAAACAAAACATTGACTAGTGGGTGGTTTCGTTTTGGACTCCTACCTTGCAAAAAGAAAAGAAAAAGAGGACCCCCTAGTTTGAGAAACAGCCATATGGGTGTGTCCTTCTTTACAAAAACCCCTCGCAAATTGGGTGTTTTCCTGTTCGGTTCCCTTGAAAACCCACCGAAAGAGGGTACCCTCAAAACAGACACAAAGCCTCGAGCGGATTGATTCCCCTCTCAGCCCAGCGGCGGATTCTTGTGCGGCTCGCGGGTGATTTTCAGCTCTGGAAGCTTGGCGTGTTTGTACACCTGGCGTGTTCGCACTTCGCATGTTGCTGGACTGCGTGTAGTTCCTGTGAACACGATTTTGCCCCGTTTAGCTGGTGTGAAGGGGAAGCAAAAGGAAAACAACCATTTTGGGCTCTCACAATTTTGAGACAAGCCCAAATCTATTCCAGGGACATCTTCAAGCCCCCACCAAGCCACAGCCCTTTTTTTGCACCCGAAGGTTCCAACAAAAGGGAGGTCCCAAACCGGACCCGGTACCTGAAGACGTGGGTTTCCCGGAAGGGTCACACTGCAAACATGTCCGGAGATACGGGAGCGTCGCAGTATGCCTGCTCCGTGGCCTTGTACACTCCGTTGGCCTCCTCTCGCCAGCAATTTGGGGGAAGTGTCTTTGAGTCTTGTTTGAGAAGGAAAACCAAAGCCCTTCCCCCCCCCCATTTCCCCATTTCCCCATGTTCTTGTCTTTTTGTTTGGGGGGGGGTCGGCAAAAAAATGGCAAACCCATCGGTCGGAGTGTTCACGTCAGCAATGGGCCATGGGCCACGGGCATGTTTGCCGTCCCCTACCCAGTTTTTGCCGAACAGCTTCTTGGAATCTCCGTGACCCCTTTGAACTTGTCGTTGCCCCGGAACCCCTTTCCCATGTTTAAAGAGTGATGACTCCAGGTACTCATCTTGCTCGATTCAGTGGAGCGTGCGATTCATTCTCGCTAGGGGTCATCTTGCAACTCTAGACGAACGGGAGTGTAAAATGATCTACAGTCGGGATTTCTCCATCCTCTACTCACAAGCGGGAATTTTGCCCTCTATTTTCACCCCTGGTGTCCTGCATTTCGCACACGGGCTTTGATTAAAACGCCGCATGGGAGGCATCGAAACAGGTCCAAAAACTAAAACAGGGCCATAATATGTTGTAGTTACATGTAGACACAAGTGAGTCTGTGGCTGTGTGTGGTTTCTGACGGTACCCCTTGGCTATGTTTCTTGGGAAACCAAAAGGATTACCCACCTTTTTTCTGGGACGAGCCACCCAAGTGGAGCTGTGGATGAAGTGAATATGCAGTCAGTGTGATCCTCTGCCTCCTTTGATTACTTTCTTTTGTGGTGCCATGGACATGAAATATCAAAGTGAGAGGCTGCATGCATTGCATCCGACACATCATAAGGCGTGCGCTAAGTTGTCAAAGCCACATATATATATATATGTATGTATATATATATATACACATATGTACATATTATTCAAGGGCATGAAATCTGAGCCAACCAAATGGGGGCAAGTGCCGCCAGAGCGGCACTGAAGACGCATTCAAAAAATGCGCTGAAGCTGTTCCTCTGGCATTCCTTGTCACCATTCTCTTTCCTGGCCTCGCAACCGGCTCCAGACACCACCACAGCCTGCACAGCTCAGGTCCCTCTGAGTGTCGTTTTCCCCACTTGGGTATGTTTTTCCTTGTTGAGATTACCCCTGCAGGAGAAGATTGAAAGGAAAGCCGTGTCAATCTCAAGACACGTCCACTTCCATGCCTGCGGCAGCTCATTGAAAGCCATGGGAGGTATGCTCGGAACACTGAAGTGCCTATTTGCGTGTGTTATATAGCGCCTTCTCTTTGCCCGGCACATCTGGGTGAATGCTTTTGCGTCTTTGGAAGCTGATGAGAATCCCTTGTAATTTGGCAATTCAGAAGCCATGTGGGAGGGGAAGTAGCTGTCCATACTGTCGAGGCTGTCCGAGCAGTCCATGCTGTCAGTGCCAAGCAAAGCAAATCATGCGCTCCAGGCGCTCGCACAAGAATCCCTTGTGGAAACTTGCCCCACATGCCCAACTCACATGTGCCACACTCAAAGCTTCTTATGCCCTTCGGACCGTTGCAATGGTTGTATATAACAATGGTAATAATAATAATAGTAATAATAATAATAATAGTAATAATAATAATAGTAATAGTAATAGTAGTAATAATAATAGTAATAATAATACTAATACTGATAATAATAATAAATAAATATATGATAAAAAAAATATATAATAAATAATATATAATACATTATGAATAATAAATAATATATAATATATAATAAATTGTGAATAATAAATAATAAATGATGTATAATAAAATAGAAATAATACATAATTCGCCTCGGCCCCAAAGGGGCCAAGGGAGCTCAGATCTCTTCTCCAAAGAGAATCTTCGCTTTTCCCCTCCCGGCCCGCCCCCCCCCACCCATGTCGGCTTGCCCAAAATCCTGTCCGGCGGGCCTTGAAATTTTCGGGGTTCGTCGGCGTCCAGCTCCATGGGTCCATTCATGACCTCCTGCTGGCCAGGCCTGTCTGACGTGTCTGAGACTAGGCTCAGGCCCAGCCCAACCAGCAACCCGCCTGCTGGCCAGGCCTGTCAGCCCAGCCCACCCACTAAGCCTGTCTGGCGTGTCCAGGCTGGCCTGACCTCCTGCTCGTGTCTGGCCCCAAGTCATCCAGCAGGCCCAGCCCCTTCGGCGCAGTCTGAGACTGGTCTCAAGGTCAGCCTGAGACTAGCCTCAAGCCCAGTCCCTCTGGCGTGTCTTGCGTGTCTGCGACTGGCCTCAGGCCCAGCCCAGCCAGCAACTCGCTACCCAGCCTCAGGCCCAAGTATGAGACAGGCCTTGCCCATCCAGCGACCCGCCCAAGCAACAGCGTAGTCCGGCTGCCCAGCAGCCAGCAACCCACCCATGGCTTCGCAGCCTCGTGGCTGAGACTAGCTTCAGGCCCAGCCCAACCAGCAACCCGCCTAAGCAAACCCCACCCAAGCCCACCCTGTTTGAGACTTGCAGGCCTCAGCCTATCTAGCGCCGAGACTGGGCCTCACCAGCTCGGCAACTTGACGGGCTTGCTTTTAAACAGGGGTCCTTACATGAAAGGGGACATATGGAACCCCAGGTGCTTGAAGGAACATGCAAGTAGAAGCCAAATGACCACCAGCTACCAACTGCAAAGCTGCTAGGTGAATTCACACGGTAGGTTTTTTGTTGCGGTTCTCATCCTGAAGGACCGAAGGATGTGTGTTTAGATGAATCCTTGCTGAAATGAATATTCTTTATGTCCCCCTGTTGGTTTTACAGGGAAACTATCACTATTGAGGATATTTTCCGGGGTACTTAAGCAAATGGAGGTTTGTATTCCCACCATGTACTTGTCTTGGGCTGAGCAACCGAGCAAGAAATGTGTGTCATGGCAAGCCGCCAGCCACGTGAAATGGAGGTGCCCAAACACCCAAAGTTGGTCTTGGTTGTTCAGTGACACCAATTATTGTTCCCCTTTTTATGGAGGCCAAGCCCCACTAAAAAAGCTCATCCCCAGAAAGAGGTCCTTCTTTTTCCAAGGGCACTGAGCAGCTGAGATAGTCTTGGTTTTGGATTTCAATCCTTCCGAGCAGGACGGCTTCTAGGCTGGGCCGAGGCGGGCAACGCGAAGCGTTTACAATAAATAATATATATTATAAATAATACATAATAAATAATAAATAATAATAAAAAAAGAATAAATAATACATAAATAATAAATAACATAATAAATAATAATAAATGATAATAATAATAATAATAATACTAATAATAATAGTAATAATAATAACAATAACAATAATAACAATAATACTAATAATAATATAAATCAATATTTCAGCCGTCCATAGCCATCCATAGCAACCCCAAGCAAATCCGTCTCTTGAACACGGCACACATGTGCATCACGAATCTCTGCCGAACACCAGCACTGCCCGAAAACTTGCAGGGGAATTGTTTGCGGGGTTTTGGGAATGAATTGGGGGCTCCCTTAAAGGAAACCACCAGTTGGATGGTTCAGTTCAGGCTTATTTGCTGATTACCTGCCTGTCAAACCAACAAGAAAACCTCCCTTCGACCCTTCTTTGCCACCTGACGCCCTCTGCATGTCGCAAGCGGCACACACTCGCTCCCGTCGCCGAATGGGCCTCCTTCACACGTTGCACATCTTGCAATGGTGAAGAACCAAAACAAACACATTGATTCCGGCTTCCAAACCACCGGCGTGCCTCGAAAGCGAAACATCAATATACACATTCGGGGCAAGTGTGGTTGTTCGATCCCGAAGTCCCTATCCCATGTGAGGTGGGGGGGGGCAGGCAACTCTTCTTCTGCGGCAACGCTTGAAATTGCGGCCCTCCAACATCCTTGGTTGCCTGAGGGGACAAGAAACTAGGGTTGTGTGGAAAGGCAGTTTCCAACCTGTCCTCCCCCAACACTAGCCAATCATCTTGTCACCAGTCCTCAACTTGACGAAGAAATACAAAGAGGGGCCCATGCCCATGTTGGAGGCAAATCTGCAGTCACAAATATTGTGGGAGCTGTAGTCTTTGGGTTGATGGCGCCCCGAACCTAGAGACTACTGCAGCTTCAGCATGGCCCGAGCAGCAGCTTGGGGCACTGAGCGACAACCGACCGCATGGCTGACCTCGAGACTAAGGCACTTTTGAAGCACAACTCTAGAGCTGCAAAGTGCAATTCGAAGCAACGACTTGCTTTGATCGCGCGCAAGGCTCTCTACTTCCAGACGAATTTCGACTCCTGGCGTTGAAGGTTGCTCACTGCATCGGGATCTGCCTCTATGTGTACGATGCAACGTAGTCATCGGTGGCGCAAGCAAAGGACTTCAAACGAACACTTGTCGGTACTGGGTTGGAAGCAAAACTAACCAAAGCAAAAGAGGCCAAAATCGACAGATACTACGCGTTCAGCCAAAATTATACCACCGCCAGACTAGATCAGGATATTGCCCTCGCGATCGTACTCAAATTTGCCAATGGTTTCGCCGCCGCATCCACTGAATTGCCATGGAATCACTTGCATTTAGTGGCAATGCAAAAGCTTTCACGGATCTTTGGAAGCGAGATGAATGTCGAAAACCCGAAATCACAAATGACAGGTGCGAGGATTGGGGTCACCCTGCGTCGCTTCAATCACTATCAACCAAAAGGCAACAAGTCCCCTCCTGAAGTTCTAAAGATTGGCATGCAACTGGAAGAAACACTCCCAAGAGGTCAAATCTGCAGCGTATGAGGCACGCACTTGCAGGCAACCAAGCAGAGCCAAAAAACAATCGCTAGACGTTTTGATCATCCCAAAAAGTTCCTAAGTCAAAAGCCGCACGCCGCATCCGCAGTTTGCCTCACCAGCGCTCCTGGCATTGCCAAACTGCTGAATTGCCGATGTTTTGCCTCGTAAAGCACGAGTTGGCAGAGCTGCAGACACAAGCCGTCCGTCTTTTGGTCCGTATAAGCGTCCATCGATGGTTTAGGTGCAACATGCATTCAAGCCTGCACCACTCACATACAGTCGCTGAGCTCCAAAGTGAGGGGGTTTAAACCACGACCAAAAGCAACGTCAAACAATGGCGTTGCCACTTCCTTGTCGGGATCAAACACACAATTCATGTATTGTAACAATTGTGGTTGTCGTGTCGTTGTACCCTAGTTCCTGTCGCGATTGTACCCTCCCCTCGCTCCACAAAGCATGCCTAGTTCTTAAAACCCGGGCGTAAAAGCGGCTGCGCCCGCCGTGAAGCTCATCCGCGGACAACCAGCACATCAGGGGAATTGAACGTCGCAAATATCACAGTGCCAGTCAAGGGATCCGCAGCACCATCAACGAAGGAATGATGGCCATTACTGCGAGCTCCGTGATTGGCGTTGAATTCTGTGGTGTTGTCGCGTGATTCCAGGGCAAGCAATTTGCTTGCCCTGGCTCGAGGTAGACTATGGGGCCAAGGGCCGCGATCGCGTAGAAAGAGCCGCTGGACAACCACGCGCTCGACCCACTTGGCACCAGCAAGTCGAAAGCCTGGGTTAGTTACCGGGACAAGACTTGACCTCTTCACCAGAAGGCTCCATGAGGCGGGTCTTTCTCGTATGGTGTTTTTTGGAGTTTAGCCTTGCAACTGTGCACGGTAATTCAACCTATCACGTGTTAGTAGACGCAAGCAACATAGCCCAAGCTATTCTGTTCGTGCATGTCTAATGATAGCTATTCTGTACGTGTTTCCCAGGACCAGCTTGTTTTTTACGTATATGTTCAGCTCTTTGCCAACATTATAGGACTTGCCTGGGTGTGTCTTTTTTTAGGGGAACCCCCCCCCCAACAAAAAGGAGGTTGTCCTTCTGGTTTCCCTTTAAAGCCATGAAAGACAGAGCATTCTCACGGAATCAAATACATGTGCCTACTAAGTCTTCCACATGCAGAGAAACCTTGAGCTTTCTAACAAAAGCAAACAAACAACATTTCAGACCCTATGTATCCATGTTGGCTGAGTTGGAATTTTAATGTTTGGTAGACACTTCGAGGTCTTTTTGCACTTTTACAAGAACAAAGACACCTCGAGAAGCAACAGAGACACCATGATTTCTGACCCCTTGAGCCCAATGCACAGTTGCAAGTACGAGAAAGACCCGCCTCATGGAGCCTTCTGGTGAAGAGGTCAAGTCTTGTCCCAGCCACTGACCCGAGTGGGTCGAGCGCGTGGTCGTCCAGCGGCTCTTTCTACGCGATCGCGGCCCTTGGCCCCATAGTCTACCTCGAGCCAGGGCAACCCCGGAATCGCGCGACAACACCACAGAATTCAACGCCAATCACGGAGCTCGCAGTAATGGCCATCATTCCTTCGTTGATGGTGCTGCGGATCCCTGGACTGGCACTGTGATATTTGCGCCCTTCAATTCCCCTGATGTGCTGGTTGTCCGCGGATGAGCTTCACGGCGGGCGCAGCCGCTTTTACGCCCGGGTTTTAAGAACCAGGCATGCTTTGTGCAGCGAGGGGAGGGTACAATCGCGACAGGAACTAGGGTACAACGACACGACAAACACAATTGTTACAATACATGAATTGTGTGTTTGATCCCGACAAGGAAGGACATAGAAGGAAATCGAAGTGGCAACGTCATTGTTTGACGTTGCTTTTGGTTGTGGTTTAAACCTCCTCACTTTGGAGCTCAGCGACTATATGTGAGTGGTGCAGGCTTGAATGCATGTTGCACCTAAACCATCAATGGACGCTTATACGGACCAAAAGACGGACGGCTTGTGTCTGCAGCTCTGCCAACTCATGCTTTACGAGGCAAAACATCGGCAATTCGGCAGTTTGGCAATGCCAGGAGCGCTGGTGAGGCAAACCGCGGATGCGGCGTGCGGCTTTTGACTTAGGAACTTTTTGGGATGATCAAAACGTCTAGCGATTGTTTTTTGGCTCTGCTTGGTTGCCTGCAAGTGCGTGCCTCATACGCTGCAGATTTGACCTCTTGGGAGTGTTTCTTCCAGTTGCACGCTAATCTTTAGAACTTCAGGAGGGGACTTGTTGCCTTTTGGTTGATAGTGATTGAAGCGACGCAGGGTGACCCCAATCCTCGCATTTCGGGACATTCATCTTGCTTCCAGAGTTCCGTGTTAATGGCGAAGAGTCATTTGGCCACTACATGCAAGTGATTCAACGGCGACCAAGTATAGATGCAGCGGACGGCTGCAGCATCCAGGACACGTGTCGCATTTGATTAAGCCGCTTCTTTTGTGAATCCCGACACGTGTCGCATTCGATTAAGCCGCTGTGAATCTGTCGAGCTGGGCACGCTCAGGATGAGGCGTTGAGCCAGGGGCTGTGAGGCATCAGTGCCACACTGCAAACATAGAGCCTGTCAGCGCATGCGCAGAGCACGTCGTTCAGCTCTAGGTTGCGCTTGACAGATTCAACTTGTCTCAGCCAGAGCCGCCAGCAAAGATGCGCATGGGTGCAGCTTGTTGCATATTCGGTGCCACTGGCAAACCTGTGGCAAGGGTGCCAGCGCTGCCAGCCAGCGCCAAGACGACGTGCTTGGATTTGGGTCGCCCATTCTAGCGGCGAACAATAAGTGTCTAGACCTTTTGTAGCCAATCCGCCCAGGAAGGCTTGGCACAAGAGCAACTGCAAATATACTTCGTACATACATGGATTTGGGTGGGTTCCTTTCTGATTTGCACCAGACTGTGGCCTGGGTGTATTGATGGTGGTTTTTTTGGGCCTTGAGTTGCAACTGGCATGACCACTCTGGCTTTTGCAGGCTGTAGCTTGAACATGTAGCGCACAAACGCAAGATACTTGATATTTGCTCAGACCTTTCGTAGTTTTGCCACTCGAGAGCTCGCAGGTTCAGTCTTGCGCTGCTCGGAAATATGAGCGCGATGAGGTGTTTGATGCTAGTTCTTGGCATGGGCCAGGCAAGCTCAGATGACGCTGCATGTGCCATGCAGATGGGCAGGGTGGCCGTGGGCAGGTCGGAGTTTACCAAGGGCAATAGCTTTGCCGAAGCGCCGGACCACCGTGGCAAGTACTGCAACGCTCAGCTGATGAGAAGCGTGCTGACTACAGGGTGTTCGATGGCTTTTCCAGTCGGCAGAAGTGTGAGGATTTCTGCGCCGCCGACCCCGAATGCAACTTCTATGTCTGGAATACGGGCAGCAAGACCAGAAGCGCCAGGATCAGCTCTTGCACGGCTCAGTGCTGGTTGTTCTCAGCCTGCCGGCAGAAGTTGCCCTCTTTGCACAAGCCAGGTCCAAGCGTGTTCGCGGCCACGACAACTACCACCACAACCACCACGACATGAGCTTCACTGCGGGCGCAGCCGCTTTTACGTGCCCGGCCAGGCATTGCTTTGTGGAGCGAGGGGATGGTACAATCGCGGCAGGAACTAGGTTACAACGACAAACACAATTGCTACAATACATGAATTGTGTTTTTGATCCCGACAAGAAAGGACAGAGAAGGAAATGGAAGGACATAGAAGTGACCTTCATTCCTTCCGTACGTACGTACTTCTTTCCTGTGTTTCTTGATTTTCATTCTTCTTTCGATCTCTCTAACTATCTATCCATCTATCTACCTATCTACCTTTCCCTCTGTCTGCCTACCTAGCTGTCCCTCTCTCTATTGATCTCTCGATCTATCTCTCTCTATCTATCTATCTCTCGATCTATCTATCTACTTGCAAACTAGCTATCCAGCTATCAGCCACCTGCCTACCTACCTACGTAGCTATCTACCTATCTCCCTCTCTCTCTCTCCCCCCCTCTCTGTTTTCTATCTATACCTGTCTATCTGCCAATCTATCTCTCTATCTATCTATCAATCTATCTGTCCATCTGTCTATCTATCTGCCAATCTACCTCTCTCTCTCTATCTATTCATCTATGCCTGTCTATAGCTAGATACTGTCTATCTATCTATCTATCTACATACCTACCCACCTGCCTACCTGCCGACCTGACATCTCTCTCTGCCTCTCTATCTAAACAAATGTTTATCCGCCTGTCGATCCATCTACCTATCCATCTGTCCCTCTCTCTCTCTATCTTGGCTCTCTTCTATCTATCTATCTCGCCGTCTATCTATCTATCTATCTATCTATCTATCTATCTATCTGTCTATCTCTCTCTCTCTCTATCTGTCTGTCTGTCTGTCTGTCTGTCTGTCTGTCTATCTATCTATCTATCTATCTCACCTAACTCTCTGTCTAGGTGTTTATCTGTATGTCTATCTCATCTATCTATCTGTCTGTCCATCCACCTATATATCCATATATCTCTCTGTCTGTCTGTCTATTTGTCTATCTGTCTGCTTATCTGCCTATCTGTCTATCTGTTTATCTGTCTATATCTATCTAATCGATCCATCCATCTATCTGCCCATCTATCTATATGACTATATATCTATCTATCTGTCTGTCTGTCTAGATAGCTAGCTAGCTATCTATCTATTTATCGCGAGTGCTGCGCCTGCCACGAAATCTGTACTTGATCTTGCGAAAGTGCTGCGCCTGCCAAGGTCTCTGCACTTGACTGTGCGAAAGTGCTGCGCTGCCACGAAATCTATACTAGACTTTGCGAAAATGCTGCGCCTGCCAGTGCAACTGTCCACCAACATTTCGTTTCAGTCCGATTCTGCAAGACTTGATGTATGGATTGCTTCAGCCGGCCAAGATGAAAAATCCAGCCAACGTTTTGGGCCATTGTTTCCCAAGCCAAATCAATCAAACTTCAAAAGGCGAACCAGGGTCCAAGCGGTTTGGTGCCCTTTTTGGCGTGAAAACCCTCCTGAAAGCCGGCCTGGCAAGCGCATCTGCCCGAAGCTGTTGGCAGACAAAGTTGCCTTCCTTTTCTTGAACGCTTTGCTCGGAATATACGCATCCTGTGCTGTTGCAGCCTGGCATTTGTGATGTTTTCTCGGTAGACCCAAATGACTAAGTGGAGCTCACCAAGCTACGTGACGAACGGCTACATGGCTTGGATGCGTCCGAAGCAGGTCACTACTACTTTCTCTGTGTCACATCTGGCACGGTGCCCCATGGGGCAGTAGCCAAACTCAAGCAAGGCACTGCATGGCAATGCAAAAGAACTTGGAGATGGTCCTCTCAAATTGAAAGAGTGACATCATGGACATTTGACAGGACCGAGATGCTGCATGCAAGATCATCGGAAGCCCGACCGTGCCATGTGTATTACACTAGCGGTCGATGCTCCGAAATTGTCTGTACAAGCCGTGCACTCTGCACAATGGGTGGTGGCTGAAACACGAGACCTCTAGATTTGGATGTTGTATCTATGGGGGGAACCCTTTTGGTTGAGGAAACCCCTTGTTAAAGAACGTACAGAATACTGGTTCCCTTCGAAAATCCCGGCCACTGCCTGAATTCCCCAGCTCCCAATGCCCGGCCAGCAAAGGACGCTTCCGATCATCACACGCTGGAGCTTCCTGCATGGGCCCGGGGAAGGGGCAACGGTGAAGCTTAGAGAGGCCAAAGCACCTGCAGATTTCCTGTCAGAGAAGCCTCGCCCTCTGACGCTCGGGCACATGAATCCCGCGTGGGATGATTGCGTGTCAAAAGGAAACCGAGCAACGACGCCAGATTCGTCAAACATGTTGGACTTGCCTGACTACAAGTACCCTTGGCTAAATAATAAGAGAAACGCGCCCAAAAACCAAAGGTTTTGCCAGCCCGAGGAAGATCTTGCGACTTGGCCCAAGGAGTCAAAATGAGGCGTTTTGGTGCGAGGCGTCTCCAAAACCTCTCTGAAAAGATGCTTGCAATTAATAGTAAATGCGACGGCCCCGCACATGGTGCTCATTTGGGATAGCCAAAACCTCGGCCAGTGGGTCATGTTGTCATGGTTCCCTCAAAAAGCCTTGCAATGGATAAGTTTGTTCTTAACCAGCCCCACCAACCATTGGATTCCTTTCCGGGAAACAGAAAAGCGCAGGGGGTCCCCGGTTCCGCAACTGTCCGTGCCTTTCTGCGCAGCGCCAGCATGAGTTCTCCTTGCGGCAAACACATCGCTGGCAGCCGAGGACTTGGGACACCCAAAACTCGACCCATCGATTCCTCGAAGCCTTGGAGAACCTTGTAATTCTCACGGAGGTCTTTGGTCGCACAGGTTGGCCGGGCCTCAAAGCTGAGACCCTTGCGAGCGCGCACACATACACACACCGTTTCCTCTCACGAACAAGCATGCCAATCGGCTTGCAAGCAGTGACTTTGCTGTGCGGCACAGCCTGGACGGACCTATCACCACCTCTCTGTGGTCCGATTGAACCTGCAACAAGTCAGGAACGGCGAAGCCGCTCAAGCCATCTGCCCAAAATCCAAGCACGCTTCCTGCCTTTGTTGTCCTTGCTTGTCGGCCACTCTTGCGCAGGATACTTGTGTGCCTGAAAGCTTCTTCTGACTCCCAAAGTGAGATTGCATTGCACGCCTGCCAGTGTAAAAACACCCTGGGCATAGTCCAGAGGGAATCCGCATCACGTAAGGAAAACACTCCCGATTATATCCGCCAGGATCTGCTTCAACCGGGGGTTGACAGCAATGCGAAGCTTGACCATTCAAAGGCTGGGCATCTGGCGTCCGCGTGGAGTTGCGATCCTGCACGCCAGCCAAAGAGATGATCGTGGGACATCTATTTCTACAAGTCGTGGGACAGTCAAATTCGGGAGTCCTTGGTTTTGGTGATTGAAGTAGCAAGTCCTTTCCCCTGTGTCCCTCCCAAATGGACCACAACCAGTAGCTTTGACCGAAACTAAGGCCATGTGACCCGTTGTATGGATTCCAACAAATAAGTTCCTTTCGGAAGCTACACGCATGATCCCTGAGGTGCAACCAGTCCTCGAACCCGAGCGCCGCACCGAAAAGCTCGTCTTCTTGCCTGCACAATGTTTGTAAGTGGGCGATTCCCATCATGACTGGCTGCTAGCTTATGCTGATTCCCTTGACAGTCCGAGTTGAACCCTTCCACCCACCCCGGAAAAAAAAGGGGACCAAAACAAGCACGAAATAACAGCTCCGGGGTAGGATGTGCGGGTCCCTTTCCGACAAAAGGCTCCCCGTTTGGCACGTGCCTCGTGTACCTGTTCGACCACGCCAGCCTTAGGCGAGACTCGAAAACTCGTTAAGCGCATGACCCAAGACAGCTGTGTCTTTGTCAGTCCTCAAACCTCTGGGACCCAGGGGAAACGTGCTGTCATTTATGGCTATATGGGTAATACAAGTATCTGTTCGAGTTGGTACCCTTTTTTCGAGTTGGTACCCTTTTCAGGTTGCCCTTTTTCAGGAACCCCAAAGGAACGCCCATGCATTTTGGGGGTCTCAATCCTATCTGCCCTATTTGGACTCCCAGCTTCGTTCAACCGGGCCACGAGAAGGAGCCGTGCAGAGGGCCCGCCACAGCCAGCAAGGGTGCCAGGAAGATAAAGGTGAACAGCAAAGACCTGAGTGTGTCAAAAGCAGGGGGCGCAAAATCAAAAAAAGATGGTGGAAATCCTTTTCGTGTCCCTTTCAAAGTCAAAAGGGTGCCAACTCTTTTTTAACACCCGAGAGCACGAGACAGGATCCCGCGAAGCCAAGGATTCGTGTTCCAGACTGAGGAGTCGACAACACTGTGTTGGCGACCTTGGGATGTGCAAGATTCAATCCACTGACTGGATGTAACCAATTCGCGCCAAGGTGCAAGCATGGTACCGAGCTTCACGAAAAGCACAATGCGGCACGGCAGGAGAAAGGACGTGCCAGCAGCCGTCGTGATTGCTCCACCCACGATGGAAGGGCCCAGATTCACCAGCGTGGTTTGAAGCTTGTCCTTGGATTTTGGAATCACCCTGAAGCGAGATGAAGAACCACCTGAACCCGCACAGCAACTCACGCAATGAGAGTCCATGATTTCGGGCCACGATAAGGGTGCTGTCCTTCCTTCTTTCCCTCCCTCCCTCCCTCCCTCCTCCTTCCTTCGTTCCTTCGTTCCTTCGTTCCTTCGTTCCTTCGTTCCTTCGTTCCTTCGTTCCTTCGTTCCTTCGTTCCTTCGTTCCTTCGTTCCTTCGTTCCTTCGTTCCTTCGTTCCTTCGTTCCTTCGTTACTTTTTCCTCCCACATCCCCCAGGTTTCCAATTCCATGTGTCCAGTCTAATCGGAGAATATACTGGAATTCCACCTCGCCCAACTCCAATAAGCTGGGGATCCGACTCCTTTTTCGATCATCCCTGAATCCGTTGGAAAGGCTTGTGAGCTAAAACCCAAACGCTGAGCCAGCTCAGCTCAGCTCGCTGCAGTCAAGCATCAGTCCGTGATTCCCTGCTGGCTGAATGATAGCCTTGCGAGCGAGCCATGCTCCTTTAAGGCTCTCCAGCACACGGATTCCGGACGCACGTACTCATTGCGGTCTTCTGGAAGCCGGAAACCACCAATTGCTGCTGTTTCTATTTCAGACAACTTGACTCTGTAGTCACCCATCTGTCCCATGGGGCCCTCCGCAGGCAGACCGTGCCTGTGTCTTACGTGTTTACTAGTGTCCAACTTCGGCCGGTGTGCCTCATGGGAATTTGGTGAGCCGCCATGTCCCAAGGGGCAAAAAATGAGTGTGACCCGTGTCGTCCCCACGAGTCGCTCACTCCAAATCATCGTGACCGCCAGGGGGCCATGCGCCAGGTGCAGGCAGTAGTCAACGCTCATGCCCACGAAGATCACAGCGCCCACTGCCTCGATTGCGCCAAACTCGTATCCCATCACGCCGAAGAGGAACCCGAAGAGCGGGCACACTTCCTCGGCAAGGAAAGGAAAAGAAAGGAAAGGCCCTGTATTTCTAAACAGTAACCCTCCCAAGGGCAACTCACCTTAAATGGGCAAAACATATCATGTTCAGGACAGCCGAAAAGTTGGAAAGCCGGACCTTTCGCCCCAAGCGAAAAGTTTGTGGTTTAAGCACGCTCAGCTTGGCAAAGAGCGCAAACAAAACCGGCATTCAGCCAACCAACCAGCCAGCCAGCCAGCCAGCCGGCCACCCACCCACCCACCCACCAACCAACCAACCAGCCAGCCAGCCAGCCAGCCAGCCAGCCGACCTCAAACGAGTCACAATCAAAACCCATATTCCCAAGGTCCGGGCCCAAATCAATGTAGAGAAATCAACGCCAGAGATCCGCTCCCATGTAGCCGTGTCCGAGACCCTTAAATTCGATTGTGTGCGCCGTATTGCACGTGATCGCGCCATCACCAAGCTGCCATCAGCATGGTGAGGAGCACAAAGAGTCCGATGACCAGGTTTCGGCTGAACAGCACCACGCATAAAACCGCGATGCCCATGGACCTGGGTTCTTTGGTCGCGCGTTCTCGTATTCACCCAAAAAGTGGTCGAAGGAAGCCGCCTGCAAGAAGCGATCCGCTTTTGGTGAGTGAGGGAAAGTGTCAATTTTTGGAAGGCTAAAAGAGGTCACAAATCACATCAAACAGCAACCAAGGGACAAGCAAAACGACTGCCCCGTGTTGGACAGGATGCTCTCTTCCTTGGCTTGCCGGCAGTCTGCAGGAACTTCGGATTTGCAACAGCACAGTGTCAACTTGTTGAGAACTGCAAAATAGACTTCAACCTAGGTTGATCCCCCAAAAGGCGAACCCTGGGCTGAAGTCGCAAACAAAAAATGGAACCCTTTAAGGGCAGCTCCCATGACTTGCCAAAACATAAGCTCAAGCTCCGACTAGGTCTGCTTTCGGATGTTGTAAACACTGGCAGCCGCCAAGCCAAAACCACCCGGTTGCTCGAAACTTGCCAAGCCAAACCGAGTGAGCTTCTCCTGAAGAGGTTTGATGGACTTCTTGAGCCAGGGACCCTATGAGTTGGGGTTCATTTTACAACCCAAATGTGTTTTGTTGAACCCGCTCAACGGTGTGTGCAATTTGTCGGGGTGCTCGTTTTGGGGTCATGTCAAAGGGCCCAAGCATTTTGCGCCGGCCCAAGCTTCCATGTCCGCAGATGTCCAAGCATGAGACACCATCAGCGCTGCACCAGCGCTACTGGGAGCTTCTCCTGAGCTAACTGGTAAGGTTTCAAGACAAGGCACGAAATGGGAGCCTATGGTGGTTTCCCTTTTTGCTTGTTGGTTTCTGAAACACAGACTTTTCAAGGGCCGGCCCCGCACCCACACACACACACAATCAACCTTGCCACCCCTTTCGCCACCCCACACAGAAACCAAGCGAGCGTCGGTTCAGCCCGGAGAGGAAGTCGTCCCAAGCTCCGCGCACCAGCTGCAGCCTCGGGGCCACGGTCTAAAAGACGTGGGAAACTCAGTGGACCCCCCCATGTAGATTCGCGATTCCCCTGGTTTTTGTGGGATCCCCTGATTTGTGTGGGAAATTTGGAGTCCCCCATTTCCACAAGAGATGGAGCATTCGGGTTCAGGTCTGAAGCTTGACGGCTCGCCCATGTCCCTCCCAAGAGCTGATTGGCCGACAGCTTTGAACCCAAGAGCCCCAGAGGGAAGGCTCTGCCTACGGCCTGGGAATGGAAGTTTTCTTTGGATCCCAAGAGGGGCCAAGCAGAACTCTGCTCGGTTGCGAACTCTGCTCCCTAAAAGCTCTTAGCTGTTAGCGGTTTAATGGCAAACCCAGTAGTCGGCAAAAGGTTAAAGTCCATCCAAGCAAAACTCGCCAAAGCAAAGGCCCGTTCATTCTGATCTTTTGCCATGGCAAAACATATCAACCAACACTGATGCGTACTGGATGCACCCTGCCTGGATGCCCCGCCATTCTGCGGGGCGTTCACGAAGAATCGAACCAAGGCAAACACTGCGTGTCCTGCTTCGCAACGCAGGGAGGGGCTCTGTGTGTGTGTGTGTGTGCGGCCATTGCATCAAGGTGCGTTAACAAAACTAGATCTGTTCTGCGCCAACGTCTGATGTGTCCACCAAAAGCGGCCGCACTTCTCAAACGACCGCATGCAGTCCGCGCGCGTCGGCGCCTGTGTAGTTGTCCCCCACGGTGCCGAGATCCCTTTGGAAGGCATCGGCCTGCGGCTGGTGGAAGAAGGCCGTCAGCGCCTGCGACGCCAGGCTCCTGAAGGCCAAGGAGACTCGCCGAAACCGACGCGTCCCGTCCCGTCCTGGGACGCACAGGAAAGGTGCCACCCACCGCCAGGACGTACTCTTTCCAGGCCTCCAGGGCACAACGGGGTCCGAAAATTCTTGGCCCAGACCCATTTTGGATCTCCAGGCACAAAATGAGTGGGCGACCATCAGGCCTCTATCCAGCAGGGTACCTGGCACGGGTCCAAAAACTTTCGGCTGCAAAAGGGAAATGCGGAGCTTTGAGCGCGCCTCCGAGCGCACTTGCAACGCGGTGATGTTGCGAGCTGCAGAACAGGCGTCTAAGAGCCACATCTGCGCCTGGCACGGATGCGCGTCCTGAGAACCTTTGAGAAACTTGGGTTTTTGTAAAATGATCACCGACAAGCAACTCAAGCAGGCATTCACACATAAGCATTGACATATCACTCTCTCGCCAACAATGAACAACTTCAATTGAAAACTCTTTGGACATCCTTTGGACAGTTGATGTCCACCAACCAATTTGGAGGGTAACACCACCTCCCAACTCAACGTCACCGCCACCCAAACAAGGCCTCTTCAGGGCTGTTTTTTCTTACGCGAGCCTCGGCTTCAAGAAGCTCGAAGGAGGGATCGAAGGCCGGGGCGGACACATTGTCCGTCCTTGTGGCTAAAAGTGGCTGAAACGCATCTTGCCCCCGGCTGGGAGGTTGAAACAGTGGTTAAACACGTACGCAATGGAAAAAACAAACGATTGTTTAATCTCCCAAAGGAAAGCCAAAACCGGAGGTTCGTTTCAATGCTTCAAACCACGCAAACCAGCCCCGGACCCCTAGTCTTTCCCCGAATCCCCGTCCTCGGTCCCTGGATGCCTCAGCTACATGCTCCTCCCACCACTTCCAGGGCTCTCGGAATATTTTTGTTGGCAAAACCAAGCGGATCCGGCGGTCCGACGGTCCCACGGATTTCAAAAGTCAAGGATCCTTTCTTGGATGGTGAATTACTAAAAGTTGCACAGAGATGTCCCTGCATCACCCCACCAAAAGGAAACTCACCTCAAATCGGGAACCAATAGGTGATGTGGTTTCAAACAGGGGGTATAGCTATCAATTGGAAACCACATGAAAGCCGTCCACGATGGTTGTCAACTGGGAGACAAACCCGGGTCTCATTGAGACCCCTTGGGGCAACCCAGGGAACACCACAGCAGCAAAAAAATGTTGTTATTTTTTTCGTGGTTAGAACTTGGGGCCCGGCCGGTGCCCCCCTTCCCCGAAACATGGACTGCCCATCGTGCCCCTTGCTCACCTGGGTATGAATTTGAACTGGGGACCGCTTGGACATGGCTGTGGGTCAAAAATATGTACCCCAAATGGAACCCTGGTAAATGGAAAGAAGGACTAAAACCTGCGGTTTCCTGGTGGCTTTCTTTTGACCCATACCCATATCCACCAACGGCTTTGGCTCCTAAAATTTCGCCACAAGCGAACAACTCCCCAGTTCGACTAGGAGCGCGCGTCAGTTGCTCACCCCCTTGGGGGCACGACCAGAGTTTGTCTCGGAAAAAATGGGGGAACCCCACACACGTGCGCACCGGCCTTATTTTTGAGGTTCCCTTATTCATCAACCAAAAAAAAGTTCGGAAACTTCTGTAAAATGTGGCTGTGGGTCAAAACCCTGTAGCCCTGGTGAACATAAAAATAGGTGGTACATGGTGTTTCTCCGCAAAATGGAGGCATAGGTACGTTTCAACCAAAGGGGGGCTCCGAAATTTCTGTAAAATGTTTGCTTTGATTTTTTTCAGAAACAAAAAAGGTGCCACCTGCCACTGGGCCAAGCCGAGGTGCCCCAAACCAAGGCCACTTCCACACAGTTGGTCAGGGGCTCGGAGGCATCCTGGGGCCAGGATCGGCTCAGCCGGGAAGGAACTTGGCTGAAGGATCGCGTGCGAGAGATGCATGAGAAGTGGCTGACCCCCAAGCAAAACCATCCAATTGGTGGTTTCAATTTCAAGGGAATCCCATGCATTCCCTCATTCCCTGCCTGCACCAGCAAGTTGGAGAACCCCCCGGTGAATTTGGAGCTTGGGCCTGGATGATGTCCCCCTTTTGAACAGATTCACTTCACACAGTCTGCATTTCCCTCTCCAAAACCCGCGCAAAGCGGAGAACCCCCGCGAGCGACGTCTTCCGCGAGCTGCCGCGCTCTCGTTGCAGCTGATGCCGGTCGCTCCGAGCCAGCACGAGCACCTGGCAGCCCGTGGGTAGGAAGTTCAGACTGGTTTCAGCACACCGAGCCTCAAAAAGCTGCTGTCTCTTTTAGGGGCCCGCCAAAATGGTGGGGTTCCTTGTTTGTTCCTCTTATGTTTGTTTAACAAACCAAAAAGGGGTACCCTCAAAAAATGACACACCCATTTGTAGAACCACCCGAAAATGGAGAATCGGGGGTGCCCTACAAGAACCGCCAAAGAGAAACAAAACATCTTTACAACACGTTGAAGATTGCACTCTTTCCGAGAAACGAACAGACGGACTACATTCCATGGCGGCCATGTAAACACGTGGTGACCATGGTGGTAGATACTGATCTTCATTAAGTACCCTCTGTCCAACCAAGGTAGCGCAGAAAAGGCTCATGATAGTCCTCCTGTCCACTTCCATACTGCCACAAGGGGTACAAGAAAGGAGTTGTGGGATAGCCCTTCAATATCCCTCCCTGATTGTGCACCGTGCCGGCTTTAAACCGCCGAGTTCGTTTCGTCCGCCTGCCGGTGGCCACATCGCAACTGCCCGCGCCGTTGCAGTTCGAAGGGCAGCGCCGCTCCTCGCAGAGAGGACCACCTGCCGGCAGGGCTTGGGGCCTTCGGACCAGGTTTTTCTTTTTTTTGTTGTTGTTGTTTTTTCCCTCCCCCCCCCCCCCCCCCGACGTTTTGCACCATTTGGACCCCTCTCGAGGGGTAACTGGAAGGGGAACCAAGACCCGACAATTTTGGGGATACACGTAGTTTGATACCTGCCCGTTTGGGGGTAAAGCTTAATTTGGCTGAAACACACCCCGAATCTGAATCTGAGAGAAAAACAACACACATGTATACAGTGGGTGTTCCAAATGGAAAAACAGTCCTTGTCACCTGTCTAAAACTCTTGCGGCTGTGGAAACTCCGCCTGCGAAACGCGTACGTCTGCTTGAACCTGCGAAATGCAGTGTTTCCCATGCGTTGATCTTTTGGCTTTCGAGTGGTATTTGTCTCTGGGCAAACTCGCCTATTGAGCCTAGCATTCATTCAATTCGCAAACACCGACAAGACGGCGCATGCTTTAAATGGCTCGATCCAAGCTTGCCTCACATGAAGGAGAAGCACATCACCATGCATTGCTAATGGTGCTCAGTGCTCAGTATTCAAGCCCAAACCCAGGATTTAATTTCAGCAAAGAGCAAAGTTAGATGTTGCCAAACGTTGGCCCAGGTGTGCTATTGAACGTTCTCTCTGGAAAACCATCCAATACTGGCAGGCGCACCATGGGTAGAAGGGCACTGGCATGCGAGCTCATGGGTCAGATTGTCCGGATCCTGCGCGAGACATGTGGCAACAAGTTCCAAGGGCTTCGCAGCATCTGACAAGACCACAACCTGCAAGCATCTCACGTGAACGTCTCCTCCACACAGCTGCCCCCATTCAGGCATGCTGGGCAAATACGCTGGCTGCAATCTGCACCACCGTAGCCGGCGGTGCAGACGCAGCGCCTCCTGCAGAACAACTCAGCATGCATTCAGCCCTCCGGTGCTTGTCCTACGCAGTTTCTACTCAATTTCAAATGCGGAAGTCGCTCTCCTCACAGAGATGTTCTCACTGGCTGCCAGCAAAGTACAGTGGCCTTGCTGCCCGCAAGGAGGAAAGCCAGGGCAATGGTCCTCACACTGTGATCCGGTCCAGCCAGCATCGCAGCGACACTGGCCAAGCAGTCCATCGCAGTAGCCATGTAGGCAGTCACCTGCAGCCAGCAGCATGTTTGCCATCTCACAATACAATGTGGCATGTCTTTGTGTCATTTGGCGCGCTTGCTGTTCCAACACAATGTCGGGCTTGAGGTGCTGCAAAAGATTATCTTTTTTGCGGAGTCCCTTTTTGGGAACCACAAACTCTGAATCAGCCGACAAACATAGATTCAGTCCCCGAGCCTTGACAAGCAACAGCAGGCGAACCAACCGCCAGTGCATACTGTCGCAGCGTCCCATCGGCTGCAATGACCATCACGGACACATTCACCATATATGGAAGCGGGTAACCTGGACAAGCTCGAGTGTTCGTTTCGTTAAACACAAAAGCCAAGTGACTGGCTGCATAGCCAAGGCAAAGCAACAAGTTCAGTGCAAACTGCTGCGGCCAATGTTACACGCTTTCACACACAAAAATAGAATCATGCTACTTGACAACCGGAATCTCTGCATCATGGCCGGATTCTGCCATTGACCTATTGACCCAAAACAACTCCTCGTCCAAACAATAAAATAAGAGTGATCGGTGGAACTGCCTAGGGAAAGCCAGGCCAAAATAGGCCAATGTATACAAGATAGGAATCACATGCAAAGGCGCTGATGTCAAAGACGTTGCCAGCATTCACGGTGGCTTTTGGGCTGCTTGGGATCCCCAGCACGGAAAATCGGCTGGATGCCACCTGGCGATCACTCAAGAGGTCTGTAGCGTCAGAAACGCTCCCTAGCTCTCAACGGTTACTTTGGGTGGTGCTTTCCCTCTCAACGACCAAAGGGTTCAAATCTCCAAACCACCACTGCAAGCCACCAAGTAGGGGTGTGGTGAAACTTCTTTTTGGACTCCCTAACCAAAGGTAAATTTGAGGCTGTCACTTTCATGGACCCAGTTCAAGGCTGTTTCCGGCTTTGTATCATGTTTCTCTAGGCAAGGTTGATTCAACCACATTACCCGATTCAGCACCAAGTACGGGCGAATCTCGGGAACTCATGAGGGTGTAATTACCCAAAGTCACGGGAGAACCCAATACCCCCCCCACCCACGTTGTCACGGAAACCTGACTGGGGGGTGGTCTGGATGAGATTCTCCCTCTAAGAAAGACATGTTAGTTGGTGGGAGGGTAAGGCTCCCCCAAAAGGTCTAGGGGTTGACACAGCTGCTTTCCCTTTGATGTCGACACTTTTTCTGGAAAGGATCTCTGGAACGAATGAGCCACAAACAATATTCATTGTGCCCCGCGTGAGCCACATATGTGCCTTAATCAGTATTCCTTATGTCCCGCAATGACCCCCCATATTTTGGGGCTCCTGTGGCCGATGTCATCCCCCTTACTGCAAATGACAGTTTTTCGCTGACTATTTTGCAATGGGGAAGATTTGTTTGTTTCCGTACAGAGTCCCCCGCCCCAATGTCCCCCAATTTCATAAGCGCTGGAAATTTGAGGTCAAACTCTGAAATCCTTGTGAATCCTTCTTTGAGGTTTGACGTGACCCATCAAAAAAGAAAACCAAGGCGCCCTTCTGGTCCAAAATTGGGAAGGCCAGTGAACAACCATCTCTTGACTGTGTTCTTCGGGAGTCTCACATCATCCACCGGAAAACATTCTCCCCCAAAAATGGAGCTGTTCCCTTTGTAGCTGTGTCCCTTTGGTCTGGAGAAAGCTCATGTTTCCAATGGCCCGATTGTCTACACGTCTTGCCCTCTCACCTGCACGAAATGGACCTCGTCACTCGGCCACTGAAGCAGCGCCGCTGGCTGCTGGTTGTCTTCGTAGACCATCAACCTGGCCATCGATCGACCAATGCCCTTGAAACAGGGGGTGAAAACGGGAGCCCAGCGGAAAAGCCTCTCTCTCTCTCTCTCTCTCTCTCTCTCTGTTATTCTTTCTTTTTTTACCCATGTGGAGACAGGCCCAAGCGAGCCACAGCGAAAAAGAAACCACAGCTTGACTGCCAGATCCCAGGCATCTAGGGTTCTGACTGCTTCAGGCGTGAGTCCAGCTCATCGGCAAGCCAAAGCCGGGCGGAAGCAACCAGCTCCACGGGAGTCTGAAGTCGTCGAGACAAAGTCTCCGTGGTCTCTGGACTGTCCATTTTCGCTGCCAGGGGCAAAGCAGTGGGATCTTGATCGTGTGGAACTACCACCTGAGCAAAAAAATGCTTTGCAGATGACACATGTCAAGAAATCGGTAAGAGCGTGGGCCTTGTTCAGACATTGATCTGTGGGTGAGCAGCCCCGCTGGAAATGTGTTCAGTTAACTGAAGTGCATGACAGTGCATGCTGCCTGCCTGCACGATCCACACGTCTTCCTCGGCAAGTCGCCGTTGCGGATGTTCAGAACCTGTGTCACAAACGAAAACAGTATCAAGGGATTGCCAAAAAACGTGTAAGTGACTTATTGGGATGAAATGATGGCGGCGGGTTCCCTATTGAAATCCATGGCCACCTCTCACCAGTGGAACCTGCAAGGGTTGGGTGCTCGTTTTGTTGGGTACCCCTCGCACGAACGTCACCTAAAACGGGTTGCCCAAAGAGGATCCTATGAGACCTTAGCCCCAAGGCGGGCTTTGGCGGGCTCACGGGCCATCGAATCCGCCCGAGGAGCGCAGGTGCTGATCATGCTCTTCGGCGTGCAGCGTCAGCACGCTCAAAGGCAGCCCCAAAACGTCCGCGAAGTGGGCCCCTGCGCAGTGCCGCAGTGCCAGCCCAGCTCGTGAGGTGGTGAGTAAAAATATGTTCGCATATCAATGGGTACAGCTAGCAGCTGTTTAGAGATTGAAGAGTGGGAAACAATTACTACATTGTGATGAGTGTCCCCTATGGATACATATGGAAGTGGACAGCCTCCCTTGTCAAAGAAAAGTGGTCTTTCAGAAGGACCTCTCCTTGAGTGAATCCGGACGAAGTCGTTCGGGTCAGTTAGCAACCCCTCAGACAAAAGCAAGTTTATTCGCAAGCCACAAACTCGGGAGGTTTGGGTTAGAACCCCCACCACTAACCTGTAGGGGAAACCAACAGACCCGCATCTGCTTAACAGAGACTGGAAGCTCAAAGAAAATCACAGGTTAGGGCTTGTTTGATTCTGTCCCCAAAGAGTACGCTTACAAGCATCCTGAAAAGGGGAGGTGTTCTGTGATTCGTCGGGTTCGACCCCAACACAACCCAACCTGGAACATCAAGCTGTGACTGAAATGCCGGCCGAGCGTCGCAGCTGTTTCTTCATCACAGACTTGACTCGATATCCTGAGCCAATGGAACCTTGACATGCCCATTGCATGGTGCAGCTTTTGCTTGGCAGTACCGGCAAGGCAAATCAAGGCAAACCAGGACGGGTTTGAAAGGGGAGCCCCATGGGCAGCTCGATTCGCGAAGCCAAATTCCGGTCACTGCCAACATGCATGTGTCAGAACGGGAAACAAACATGTCAAACAGCCCGTTTGCAAAAGCTTGTTGCCAAAAGGGAAACGGATTTCCTGTAAAAGGCACACCTGACCCCGGTAATTGGAGGCCTCTTAAATGCGATTCCTCCCAATGAATGATTCTAGATATCATGCCGAGGTTTGGTTCTTCTGGGGTGCGCTGAAAAAGTCTAGTGACTCCCACCATGTCCCTCCCAAATCGATTGGCTCCTTTCCAGAACCCCAACAGACGTTCTCAAGGAGATTCCTCTGAGTCAAAAGTACCCCCGCTACCCAGTAACAAGACCACCGAATCTGCGGCGGCCTTTAATTTTGAGCCACTCAAGCTGGTTTAACCAACAGAAAGGCAGAACCCAACCCGCCAAACTTTAAAACTCTGACACTTAAAGGCTTGCAGACTCAAGTCCCAAAACCCTATACCCTCAAAGAAGGAGCAAACATGGGTGTCGTTTTTGGAAGGTAGATTTTTACATGGAAACCAAAAGGACCCTTTTCTGTGGGTCCCCTTTAACAAAAAGAAACAGATCCCAGCTTCTTCCCCTGCCTTCACAGAGAGTAGCAATCCATGCACTCGTGAAAACCCTTGCGGTCGATTTACATCTGTTTACAAGACTATTTACCAGGGACATCCATTGATCAACACATCCATTCGGTGTACTGTACATCAATAGGATCATACTGAAATAGATCCAGGGGCACAGAGCAGCGTTACCATAGTGGACACTTCCATAAAAATCAAGTTGCCCCCCCGCCCCACCCAATTTGCCGCTCAAAGGTGCCGGCCACGATGGGCAGCCCCAGGCTGGCCCTCTCCTCCCGCGGCCGCCCGGCGCCCGCGGCCGAGCGCGCCGCGCAGCGGAAGGCCGGGCCTTCGGCGCGGAGGCCTCGTTCGGCGAGGGAGCCCAGGGAGCCCACGCGCCCAGGGCTCGGGTGATGGACGCTCGGGTGATGGGCGCTGGGCCCATTTTGCCCATTTTTGGTAAGGAGTTGAACAGATGTTTAAAAGAAAAGGGTCCAACAAAAGTCGTTTGGAAGAGCCCGAAGCATCTTCATTCTTGCTTCCAGCCCCCTCCCCCCTTCCCCGAAACTGAGGGCAACCCAAGAACACAAGGAAAAAACGCATGAGGCTCAAGTTGGGAAATGTTTTCGACGATTCAAGCCGGGCACGCAGCAGGGTCGCGGTAGGAAGCTCTGACGTACCCTCAGGGGCCACTGTGCTCTCTGCCAGGTCGTTGAAGCAAGTGAGACCTAGGAGCACAGCGATGGTCAGCCTCCCTCCTGGTGGTTTGGATTGGCGGTTTGGGCTTTTCCTGGGTTTCCTCAAAAACCAGCGGTTCAAATCCCAAACCTTCCTTGCCGTCGCAAAAAACAACTCTGACCGTATCCGCGGAGCTTCCGGCTGACATGTCGCATGGGGCAACCGGATCCGAAGGACTGGGCAAACCGATCTCCGCTAAGCGAGCAGCTGGTGATCTCCGCGAAGCCTCTTGCTTCCAAGGACTGCGGAGGCAGCAGCAAGATCTGCAACTCTCCATCTCCTGAGGGAAAACGCGGTGGGATTTCAAAGCGCGCGCCACCGGGGGCAAAAACAACAGGTTGGTTGTCTTCGAAGCTTTTTGCACCCGGCTGCCACAAGGGCATGATAAAATCATCTTCATGAAGGTGTTCTGAAGGTGCTCCTTTAAGAGTCTCCTAGTTGTTTTGTTGCAGAAAATTCGCTCCCCCACCCACCCCCCCACCCCCCAATGTCCAATCAAGAGGCCTGAACAAATACAAGGCCCTTGCTTGAACATACCCCACATGTAACCCAAATTTATGTGCCTTTCTCCACATTTATTGTGTCCTCCGATGACACTGGATTTTGTTGAGTAACCCCATGTCTAAATGTGTTAATTTGGTGTGCCCCATGTCATCCCCTTGACTACCATAGACGACCGTAAATAGTGATCCTTGCTCACATAAGAACAATGTTCGGGATATGTATCCTCGTTGCTGTACCAATTGACAGCCGCTGATTTTTGCACGCCCACTTGGTGGGACCTTGGATACAAGGACAACGCCCTTCCCCCCCCCCCCACGGCCAATCCAATGTTCCTTTGATTGCCGTCCTAAACACGTCAACTCATGTTCGTGCAAAACATGGAACGCTGGCCCCATCCTCTGTCCTTTTCGAGGGTACCTCCTTTTGGTGGGCTCGGAGAAGATTTGGACTCGTTGCAGCAGGCATGAACTATCCTGCACTCATGAACTTGCGGAGTGCTTAAGCAAGGGACCAATATGGGTCCGTCAAATTTTAGAGCACTCCCCAAAGTCATGGGTTGCCTCTTGGTGACCCAAACAGACCATGGTTTGCCTTTTGGCGTCCCTTTAAAACAGACCAAAAAGAAGTACGACCTCTCCTGGGACGACGGCCAAGATCTCCGGCGCCTCCGGGCGCTTGGCCGCCTTCCGCGTCGGCACCGCCGTCGCGTTCCGCGTCGCGTACACCGCTGTGCCGTTGAGCGTCGAGCCGAGGGACAGGCAATCGAAGCTGTAGGACCGGCCTCAGGCGCGGCACACCGAATGGGTGCGGCTTTGGTTTAAGGGGGCCCCCCCAAACAGGGTTTTTAGGGTTTCCCTTTTGACGTTCCGTTTAAAACCACCATTGAAAGGGTATCCAAAAGGACGCCCCCAACTGCCCCCTTGGATTCAGCAAATGATCAGACATCGGGAAACACGGCAATTCTCGGCTAAGGGACCTTCATAGGTTTTCGTATAAGGGCCATGAAACATCGGAAAGCCCATGAGCTGTTGCCCGGATTTCCGGGTCCAGAGCGGAAACTTGTTGGAGTTGCCCTGTGGCCTCACCAGTACCATCTTGCCCTCCCAAACTGTACATATTGCTCCTTTTCTTCCTTAGAGGAACTTTCGTGGGGTGCCAAATGGTAGCCAAAGACAAAAACCGAGTTGCCCTTTCGCACGGGTTTCGTAAGGCAGCCAAAGGGAGCCGAAACCCAAAGTTGGTTGACTTTTGGGTCTGCCCAAATGGTTGTGGTTTAAGTGGGCCTTGCTATAGTCCTGTTGAACCAGGCGGTAGAAGCACCTGGTAAAATGAAATGGGGCAAGTTGGCGCTCACCTGGTTTGACACCAAGCGGTGGCGTTGCCAGTTGTCCCAGTCATATCGTGCAAACTCGGCACCTGGAATCAGCCCGCTGACCAGCACATGCTGCGTGGTTGAGGCACCCAGGATTTCGTCGCCGCCATCCACTCGGCAGGCGTAGCCTCCAGCCTGACCGCTACGGGCATGGCTCCAATTGGCTGTCATGACCTCTACGCTTCCACGCACCTTGACGGGAATGAAGTAGAGTTCAAGGGAATGAATGAGATTCCCACAAAAACCTCCCTCCCAACCCGCCAGCGAAAAAAGAGTCCAACACTTCGCAGCACTCGCAGCACTCAGTCGCTGAGAGAGCTGGCCCCGAGGACACCCCGCGCCCCGCGCCCCGAGCCTGGGAGTCCAAGGTCACAAGAAGAGCTCCTTCCCCTGCCGCGGACACGGAGACCGCGTCCACAGCGGCCAGGTCCTGCCAACATGCAGGAACACTTGGAGGGGTTCGCAAGAGTATGTTCGGGAGCTTGGTTCCCACCATTTATATAGAGGTTGTACTTTAATAGAATTGGACTCAGTTGTATGGGTTCCAAAACTCCCAATGTCATGTGCGTGCTTTAGAAAAAATACTGGATCAAAAATACTGGATCAAACATACTGGATCAACAACGCAACATAAGAACGGAAAAAAGAGCCCAAAGTGTCGATGGTAACCGGAACATTGTGCCCTTGCTTCAGTGTGTCCCTTTGAACCAACCAAAATGGTGATGTCGACCCAGGATCGACAGGACCAATCAACCCCCAGTTGATGAATAGGGGGTGTCCTTGGTTGAGGTCACTTGCTTGCGAAACACTCCCCTAGCAATCCACAAGGTCCACGACATAGCAAGGCCTGGAATGCACTCCGGCCTCATCTGAGCCCAGAGATACCTGGCGGACTCATAGAACTGCCAAGCGGCATCACTCCAGTGTTGTATACAAGCCCATCTCCAAACGCAAGGCACCCACAAAATGGCATGGCCCATTTGTGCAGCCCCCCCCAAAAAAAAAAGAGCATAAGTTGGGCTACAAAATCAGCCTTTTGGCCAAGAATGCTCAAGCTTCAAACTACCTCAAAAAGCCGGCGGCACCCTGAAGGCAGGCCCTCAGAAGGGGAAACATCCGCATGAGCCGTTTCCTGTCGACCGTCCTTCCAAAACAAACCCAAAAGTGCTGGGTTTACAGGGAAACCAATGGGAAACGGGGGGGTCCCTCAAAAAGGGACAAGAGCACCCTCAATCCAAGTCGCAAGTTCGTACGTCGGCATGCTGTCCAGCAAGAAGTTGGCGCCCAGGTGTCGGACGAAACACGACACGACGTAGACCCCGCGCGCCAAGTCTTCCTGTGGACTTTTGGTGGACATCAGAGCTCGGTGGGGATTTATGTCCACCACTTTTCGGGGGGATTTCCCATTACAAAATCTCGCCAGGTCAATTTGTTTCGGACTCAACCAGAGGACCCTACTAGTCAGAGAACCCCCCCCAAAATGAACTGGATGATTTCATTCTAGCAGGAAAATCATCTACTGTAGGGGATCCTCTTGCAGGGTCCTCCGGATTAGCCCGAAGTTGGCACTAGGTCACGAGCATCAAGTCAGTGCCCACAAGACAAACCTTGGGGAGTACTATGGTAAGAGGGTTGCAACCGTGGTAGATGCCGCTTGAAAAGCATCCTGCCCCCTTTTTTTCGCGCGCCAAAGAGGGGTCCAAACCCACTTGTGGAAGCAAAAGGGCAGGGCTCGCGGCATACTTCCGGCTGCGCCCGAATACTAACCCACTGTTGACCCCGGATTCATAAACCCCTCCTGTTATCAGGGGGCATTCCCTCCAGAAGTGGTCTGAATCCAACACCCTGATCAAAATCAACAAGGCGTGTGATTTAGATCCGGGGTTCCCACCCGACCCCGACCAATTGCCCAGTGGCAATGAGCCAAGTCGAGGTATTAGTCTCCGTGCTGCTCTCCAAGTCTGCCACCTCCTCGAGAGCCGTTCGGACCTCACAGCGATGCCACCCCAAGGAGACCAGCGTCACCCGCAGCGTAGTGCCTCGTGGACGTGCGTGTCTTATTATTTTTCGGGGACCACAGAGAAGGGGCGGTGTTCCCTTTGGTTCCGCTAAAAACACCACTCCAAAAGGGGTACCCCCGAAAACAGCCGCACCAGCATGTTTCGTTCGCCCGTTGCTCTCCACTCCACTCCCAAGCTGAAACCAGTAGAACCCATCCATGTTCAACCAAATTCACCTAAAAAGGGACACCTATATGCAGATTTGACCATAAGTCCAAAAGCTGGATTAAGAACTGGATCCCCAAGTAAACAACCTTTCTCATGGTTTTCGCTGGTTATACCCCCCCCCCCAAAGGCAAACGTATACCTCGCCCCTCCCCCGCCTTCCGCCTTCACCTCCACCTTCGGCGCCTTTGGCCGCGCCGGGAAATCCGCCGCCGTCCATTCGCCCCAAACGCAAAACTCGGAGAGGCCCAGGTCGCAGACTTGCAGCGCGCAGCGCAGGGAGAAACCCTCAGAGTCCTGGCAAGCCACATGGATGATGGAACTTGCTTTGGGTTTCCGTAACCAATCCAACAAAACACAAACACACGAGGCGCGCTCGCTGTCAAATCGCACAGGGCATGAAAACAAAAGCCGACGCACCCGAATCAAAGGACATCACAAAACAACAAAACAAACGGCAACACCGGGTCAACAGTTTCAACAAGAGAGGTTGGCAGGTATGTGCAAGCTGGCCAGGCTTGCATATCACCAGATCAAATGGATGTTTTCGTCGGTGGCGGGCCCAAATGATCTGCCGCTACTCCCTGCAAGAATTTTCGCTATCCGGCATGGTGCACAGACGCACAGACACACGGACACACAAACACGCAAACACACAGCCTCACACACACACAACATATATGTATACACACACACACACTTCAACTCCCAAGGGAGGATGCTAATCGTTCGAGTACATCTGATGAGTCTCGAGTACAACTGATGAGTCTCGAGTGGGTATAGGTTCGGCTCACAGTCACTTGGCTTCCGTCTAACAGCGAAAACGTTACCCGAAAGAACAAGAAGCACAAACAGCGCCGCAACCAAGGGGGCCAAAAAGACATTCGGAATCACGGAAAGCACGTACGCCGGATTAATCAGATCCGGTATCCCATGACTGAGGTAGCTTCGTTGAGCGCGGTCCCTCAGTCATGCCGCACTCCCCTGCGACAAACATGATCTCGTCGAGAAAGGTGGTGTCAGGGTAAATCTGACACTCCGCACACGCACGCCCCTCAAGGAGGGGCGAGTACCACTTTTTCGGGGGGGAAAAACACGCGCCCCAAAAGCGGGCGAAGACCCCAACAGAAAACAAACAGAGCAGGAAAACAAAAGAAACAGAAAGGCCCCACGTTGGGTCTCCGCGGGCAAAACCCAACCAAGAAACACGCAAAACAGGGGAACCCGAGTTTAGGGTCACCGCCGAGGGCAAAGAACCCCAAACAGCCCAGAAACCCTCCTAAACCTGCTAAAAAAAAGAACACCGCGAAGTTGAAGAACGACACCACGAACACGCCATCCCTAAACGGGCGAAGAGGAGCAACAGGAAATAGTAGGAAAAGAGGGAGGAGAAAAAGAAGGAAAGAAAGAAAGAAAGAGAGAGCGAGAAAGAGAGAAAAAGAAGAGAAAAAGGGGGTCGAGATGCGTATTTAGGGCGCCGCAGCCCACCCGGGGAAAGGAGAAAGGAAAGAAAGGGAAAGAGAAGAAGAAGAAAGAGAGGAAAGAAGACAAAGGGAGCGAGATGCGTATTTAGGGCGCCGCAGCCCGCCCGGGGGAGGAGAAAAGAGAAAAAGGAAAAGCAATCAAAAGAAGCAGAAGACAAGGAGACAAAAGGAGAAAAGAAGGAAGAAGGAGGAAGGAAGAGGAAGAGGGATGTAGTATGCGTTTTTAGGGCGACGCATCCCGCCCAGACAGGAAAAGAGGATGAAGACCAAGGCTCGAGGAGGAAGACGTCGAATCCCACACGGGGGCGAAGAGGACGGACACGAAATAGCAACGGAAGGGGAAGAAGACGTCAAGCCAAACTACGTGAGGAGGACGAGGAGTAGGAACAGGTAGACGGACAAGAAGACGAAGACGAGGAGAAAGGTGAACAACGCGGGGACAACCAGGCCATCCCTAAGCGGGCGAAGAGGAGGAGGACGAACGCGCGGGTCACGAAAGGCAGCAAGAAGAGAACGGGAGAAAGGAGAAGCCATCCCTAGACGGGCGAAGAACCAGAAGACGGACACGCGGAAGACGAAGGCGAGAAAAGGTGAGACGTAGCTATGAACTGACGGCTGTCTTCCCTTTAGTGAAACCTCGTTCCTGCTTAAACGTGAAGTTCCGCTGGGCTATGATAAGAACGTTGAGGTCAAATTTTCCGGCGAACCGGCCCGGGGTCACACGATGGGTACACCCGAGGTTCCCGCAAGATGGGGCGATCACACTTCAACTCGCAAGGGAGGATGCTAATCGTTCGAGTACATCTGATGAGTCTCGAGTACAACTGATGAGTCTCGAGTGGGTATAGGTTCGGCTCACAGTCACTTGGCTTCCGTCTAGCAGCGAAAACGTTACCCGAAAGAACAAGAAGCACAAACAGCGCCGCAACCAAGCGGGCCAAAAAGACATTCAGAATCACGGAAAGCAGGTACGCCGATTCGGTATCCCATGACTGAGGTAGCTTCGTTGAGTGCGGTCCCTCAGTCATGCCGCACTCCCCTGCGACAAACATGATCTCGTCAAGAAAAGTGGTGTCAGGATAAATCTGACACTCCGCACACACACACACACAGACGCACGCACGCACGCAAGCAAGCACGCACGCACACGCACACGCACACGCAGAAGCACACGCAAACGCACACGCACACGCACACGCACACGCACACGCACACGCGCACGTGCACGCACACGCACACGCACACGCACACGCCCGCGCACGCGCACGCGCACGCGCACATGGGCGATTTCATGGTTGGAACATTACATGGGTTTCCAAAGGGTACAACCACTTCGTCTTACACCTCCTAGCGCTCCCGTACCCTTTCGTAATTCGAATGCATACCCAACTGGAGCAAAAGGGGGGGGGAGGGACTGGGAACTCGGGATCAATTAAACCCTTCGACAGCCTTATGTGGGCCGGAGCTTATCCAGAGACAGCCGAAGGTCCATCAACAGGAACACCACACTTATTCAGGGTTCCTTAAAGGATGCGTGTTGGCCAAATCGAAAGCCAGCTTTACCAGCTGTTTCAAAGGCTTCTACATGTAGTGGACTTTTTTGTGTAGTGTATCCTTTGTGGGGCGCGCGTAATATTTGAACTCAGAAAATGGCAACCACGGAGACACGGAGAGGGCAGCTCCCTGTCACACTGCTGAGGCATTGGGAACAAGAAAGCAATTGCGAGTACTACTGTTTGGCGGACTGGAAAGGAAAACGCGTGTGGGCAGGAAAACAGCTGACATCGCACCTGGCGGTGGCATTCATGATGGCAACGGTGAATCTTTTAAAAGACCCCCCCCTTCTTTAGACCCCCCTTGTCAGTGACTAGTTGAGGTTTGGACAGGGTTCCCAAATGTTGAACGCCACACATTGAATTGATGTTTCAATCACCACCTGCTAGTGGAAATATACGGACCACGGTCTTAGCAGCAAAGGATGGTTGGAAAGCAAAACAGCGGTCTTGACGTTGACAGCAGGGGATCACCTGACAGGACACACTCAGTGCTTGATGGCTCAAAAAAGACTGGCGTCATTTGGCAGTGCGTTTGTATGTTGGTTTTGTCAGGGGATCACTTCCAAAGCGAACACGCGTTTGAGCGGTGTCTAGGTACTATGGGCAGCCGGGAATCTCGTCCGAGAAGACGCTTCAAGGAAGACTAGGAAGGACGCCAATATGTAAAAAAAAATCTGTGAGTGGCGGTTTCCTCGGGGCATGAAGTGGCACTTGCAAATGCAAAACTGGCCGCAAAACAACAGCGCGAAGGGGGACCTGGGCTCAACGTGCGAATGGGGGGGGGGGAGCCAGACCTTTGGACCCGGCCGTGGACCCGGCGGTCTCAATCTTGTGGAAAGACATGCTAAGGGACGTGGGGGAACTGAGTGACATGTTTTTTGTGGGTCTCGAATTTGTCCATCCCTCAATCGACCATAAACGAAACAGGAGATTTCGACAGAACCTGGGAGCGCCGAAGTTGGTTCCACCAAGACGGTTTTACAAAGCCCGAGCTACCCCGTCTCAAACCAGGAGGAACCGAAAACCATCCGATGGTCCTTGGGCCCTCATGTCTCGTTACCCCAATGTGCTCGGGTCCTGGGGCAGAAAGCTGATCACTTCGCCTCGCGGAGTTGCTCAGAATGAGCTTCGGACCCCATTTGGCGAGCCAGAAACCCGCAACTGTTCCAGGGGGAAACAACTTTCAGGCGTTCCTTTCCAGGGATTCTTGGCAAGGGGGATTTTCTCAGAATACACATGGTTTCTCAATGACGGTTTTTATTGAATGGAAATTCAAAAGGAAATCCCCACTTGAGCCACGCTTGCGCTTAAGTCCGTCAGAGATGGAACTGTCAGGCAGCCACCAGTTCAACCTGTTGAAGCTTTCAAGTCAGCTTCCCCTAATTGGTTTCGAGTGGTGGCTTGGTGGCTAAGAGCTGGTTTCCCATTTACCCTCTACAGGAACCAGGGGTTCAAGCTTCCCAAACAAGGGGAATCATAGAGCTTTAGGCGTTCAATGGGTTCTAAGAAATGGCTTCGATCGGATGCGAACAGCACATTGAAATGTTGTCCTTTTCAAGCGATCGAAATCCTTGAACCGGGGTCCCCTGATTTCGTAGTGTTCAACCACATCAAACTTCCAAACCAACGTAACAGGGGTACCCTTCACAAAAGCACAGCCCCCTGCTGACCAAGACAGGGGTCACTAGAATGTCTCCTTCAAAAGTTGATCAATGTCCGGGTGGTGTCCATTGCCCGCTTGAGGATCTAAGAAAAATCCCAAGTATCTCAGCTTCAGGCCTGCACCTTCAACCGTCTGGTTGCCCAAACTGCACCGCACCAGGTCGGTGTCTGCCAAGGTCGCCTCCGGGAGCCCGCCTCGGGCGGTCAATTCCCCCGCCCTCTATTTGAACATGGGGCAAAAACATGGTTAAAACAACCACCTGTTGGTTTCAAGGGCAGCCTTGCTTGATTCAACATGGCTGTGGGTCAAAAATGGGTACCCCAAATGAAACCCTGGCAAATGGAACCAACGACTAAAACCTGCGGTCCCCTGGTGGAAATTTGGGCTCATGCCCACATCTTTTTGCCCCGCCCACCTTTTGCCCAGCGGAAGAAGGTGATGCTGGGAGTTCCCGGGTGGACCAACGGGCGTACCGGACTGGTGGCGGGAGAGTACGAGCTCGCGAAGCTCGCCCCGGTTCCGCTTCGCGAGCTCGAGATGGAGCAGGCGAAGGTGTACTCGACGTTTGGGTCCAGGCCACGCACCACGGCGCGCCACTGGTTGGCTGCGGCCACAAACGCGGAGTCCTGGGCGGGCCCGTGTTTTGGACGCTCTCTTTTTTTGGGGGGGAGGGGGGGGGGCTTGGTCAACAGGGGGATCGAAAGGGAAGCCGCCCATGTTTATTGAGTTACTTTATTGGGGGAGGGGTTCCCTATGTTGAGACACTCCTCACTCAGCACCTCGCCGGGAGCAGATCTGCAGCGCAGGCGGCCCAGGGGCAGCGCGCCGCTGTCGCCCTCCACTTGGCTTGACACCAGCAGCTCCACGGAGCCGTGGTGGCCGACCTCACGCGCATCGGCCAAAGCCATGGGCCCTCCGAAAACCCCCCCGGACCCACAGATGTCCAGGAGAAAAAAAGAATCGACATCCCCTTTTGGTTGGTTGACTTCAAAGGGGAACCCTTCCGACAAAAGGAAAAAAAGGCACCAGGAGCACAGGGGATGCGACAAATCAGAGCGCCACTCACAAATGGTCTGGACGAAGAGACCAAATGATGTGTGTGGGCTCACCAGACTTCAAGTGCCAGCTAAGAAAAGTTGGGTCATCATTGATCGTCGAATCATGGATACAACCTTGGCGCAGCAAACACACGTCGTCAACAAACTGCAAACACGTCTGGATTCACAGAGCTGCATTTCAATGACATTGCAAGCGCCCAAAAAAAAGAAAACAGTGCCACTGGCAAGGCTATGGCTGGCCCTTTGGACACTCAGCCCAGTTGAAGCATTTGACTTCTCCTAAAGACATTGTCATGAAAATTCAAATCCACATGCCTTGTTCGTTAGCATTAGCAGCAAATGCGGCGTGTAAGCAGAACAGCATGATTGTATTCTTCCTCCATCCCTTTATCGCTCTTCTTTGAATGCCAGCCACCTTCTGGCGAGAGTTTATCACTCTTTGGTTAAGGATTAAGGTTTCGGTTGGTAGGTTTCGGGCAGGTATAGGTAGGGTGTTTTAGGATTGGGTTAGGGCCTGGGGTCGTTTAGGGTGGGTTTAGGGTGAGTTTAGGGTGGGTTTAGGGTGGGTTTAGGGTGGGTTTAGGGTGAGTTTAGGGTGGGTTTAGGGTGGGTTTAGGGTGGGTTTAGGTGGGTTTAGGGTGGGTTTAGGGTGGGTTTAGGGTGGGTTTAGGGTGGGTTTAGGGTGGGTTTAGGGTGGGTTCAGGGTGGGTTTAGGGTGGGGGGTTAGGGGTATGTGGTTTCGTGTTGGGTATAGGGGGGGGGAAGTGTGGTGGGTGTCAGGGCGGGGGTAAGTGCTGTTGGAATGGCTGGGATTGCCTTGCTAAGCCTTTCAGGTTTTGTTCCATACAAGTTGGCGGGTACCCGTGTTGTGTTGCTGAAAAGCAAAACCTTGTGCAGGGTCCTTGAACCCACGGAATAGGAAGCCGGATTTAATCAGCCCCTGATTAGCAGGGCGGGTATCTTATTCTGGAAGGGATTCAACACTTTCCAGGGAAGCATAAGGCTGATTCATCTGGGGGCGGCATTGCCTTTTCGACTTTCTGCCTTTCCGGTCGGTCGGCTTCCAAACAACCAGCAACAAGGAAACACTTTCTATGGCAATTGCCTGTAGAGTCTTACTTCAAAACACCATCGCCTGCGCCAGCTACGTAGCTAGCCACCCTGGCTATAACCTGAACGGGGACCCACTTAGTATCAGCATCCCTCTAATTGGTGGTTTGGATTGGTGCGCTGGCTGGTTTGCCCGTTCAACCTCTACAAAAGCCAGGGGTTCAATTCCAAACCACCACTCTAAACCACCTAAGTAGCCTTCAAATGGGTGTGGGGTCAAAAATCGGGTAACCCCAAAATGGGTTGCCCGATTTATGAAAACCAGGAGAAGAAAAAAAGGAGAAAAAAAGAAAAAAAGAAGAAGAAGAAGAAAACGCGGTGCCCTGGTTGAATTTTGACCAAAGTAGAACCCCCAGAACACCGCCGCGGCGCCACCACCGGCGGGCTCCTCAAACTGGGCGCCATGGGGTCGCTCGCGACTCGAAGGGCTGGCCAGCCTACGTGACGCGGAGGCGGAGCAAGGCGAAGGGCCGCAAAAGCGCCAAAGAAAAGAAGAATTAAAGAAAAGAAGACCCGGGCCACGCAGAAATTTGGCCATGGGTCAAAATCCAAATCGCACCCCCAGTGAACATCCCAATCCCCACTAAAATAGACTAAGATGGGTGGTGCACCTACAATTGGTTTTGACCCACAGCCATTTGGCCCTGGAGAAGAAGAAGAAAGGAGTCTGTTTAAGACTTGGGATGGTTCAGTGGTACAGATCCAATACTAGTTGTCCACCCTTGTGGGCTGGTCATTGTTTTGGGGCTCGGAGCAACCTTGGCAAACGTTCTCAAGAACGAATGATCAGTTCAAAAATTACGTGAACCAGGTGAAGGTTGATTTACTCAGACAAACAGGTGTCCCCCAAATCTGAGTGCGAGGAAAACACGGATCCCTGCAGCCGTCGCCTTTGCCAACCTCTGGTCTGGATATTGCACCAGGGCCTGCTGCGCCCACCGCTCGCACCTCGGCTTGTGCAAACACACGGCGCAGCGCTCCCCAAAAGTAAAGGATTCCTCCTTGATTTGGAAAACCCCTAGTCAAGATATCTGTGCTGGGCTCCAACTAGAACCGAAAACATGCGCTGCATACAGCACATGGACAGCATGGACAGTTGAACCAGTCTGAGCACATCGGTGCGCCAGAAAATTCCTCCCACGTGTTGTGTTCAGCCTCGGCGCAAAACAGGAACCGTGCAGCAAACACCCGCTGCTGGACGGGGGCAAGAGGGTTTGATGTTTGTTTGGCCCTCAGTGCTGCCCAGTATTGCCCTGACAAGCGGATTCAGCTTTCTACAACAACCGGCACATGGGAGGAGGAAAAAACGGAAATGGCTGAATCAAAAAGAGGTTGAACTTCCCACTTTGTCAGGGAGAAAGACAAAAAAGGCCACAAAAGCCATCTTTCCTTTCTCAGCCCATTCCCCAAATCCAAGAATCCCAACCCCAAATCCCAAACCCCAGCCCTCCGTCTCCCTTTCCCCGGCTCCGTGGCGCAGCAAAGGTCCAGAGGCCGTCGCTCAAATTCCCCAGGACCATCCGGCAGCAGCCGCCCGGCAATGCTTCCAGCGCGTTCCAGTCCCAGCAGCTCGCCTTGGCTGCCCGAAGAGAACGCGAGCTCCGGATCTCAAAGTCGCTGTCTGAGAATTTGAACTGGGGACCCTTTGATGGACATCAGACCACTTGTGAGGTGGTTCCCTTATCAGAATTCATGGCCGTTGTATAGAGCGTGTTTCAAGGCAAGCCAAGCGCAAACCACCCATGTGGGTTGAAAATTTGTGTTCTTGAGAAGCTATATGTGACATGGTCAGCACCACGAACCGACATTTATGTGCCATGGTAATGTCCCGTGTTGGTCAAAATACTTGTGGTAACATTCGCGAAATGTGGGTCATGGACATGTTTGGCTTACTGTCGATGGACAAAATTCGCTTCGCAGGTGCTATGTGGGTGTGCCTTTTTCAGGGTTCCCTGTTTTGTTTGTGGTGTTCCAGGAGCACCAAAAGAAGAAAAAAAAACATTGCTAGGGTGGTCCAACCTTCAGCCCGCAAGAGGTGGACCCAGTCGGCTCTTGGCTCAACGCTGCAACAGAACCACCTACTTATACTGGGTGTAAATGACTTGGGAGTATGTAAACGACCCCGTCCGTAAAACTGCTCCAAAGTCATCAGGCAATCCCAGAAACCCTTAACGTCCAATGTATATTCTTGAAACTGCGACTAAGTCGTGTGTCACCAAGATTTGGGGGAATCCAACCTTGAAAAAGACACAACCAAAATGGCAAGAGGTTTCGGGCATTGCCCCCAACCATCTTGTGGGGACCACCATCATGAGTAGCATTTAGCCCCCAATGCTTCAGTCAGCAAATCTTCTTTAAGGTCACGTGATGATCAGCACCAAAAAACTGCTGACTTTTGGCTTTACCAAGATTTAGCCCATACTGTAACCCTTGTGAAACCAGGTAGGAACCGAGCCGCCTACTAAAACGGCCCATTGGAATCGGTTTGGGTGCTGCTGCGTTCATGCCCCAGCTGCAGGGTGGCAAGGGGTGACCGCATAGGTGGCGGACAGAATCCCGGAGCTGGCACTGGCGGCAACGCCTGCAAACTGACACCGCGCCGTGCTTGATGTGATGTCCTCTGGGTCCACTTAAGTGGCATCCCCCGAATCACCCTCTGAATGGTGATTTAGAGGGAAACCACTCCAAGAGTAGTTCACCCCACAAAGTGACTTTAAGCGACTCGTGCATCGCCCCGCCTTGGAAACCATCTGGCAGCTCAGCTGGCAACGCGTAGGTGACCTGCACACCCACACCCACACGCACACACACACACACACACACTCACACTCACACTCACACTCACACTCACACTCACACTCACACTTACACATCACACACACGACACGACACGACACGACACGACACGACAGGACACGACACGACACGACACGACACGACACGACACAACACAACACAACACAACACACCACACACACACACACACAGACATACAACCCACACACACACAACCTTCGCAGATTGCGAGCCAACGGATCTGCGAAAGTTGCAATCAATCTGCAACTGTCTACGGTTCCAAAACCCGAGGTACCCTACTTTCCTTTCGGGGAAAAGTCCAGTGCACTTCCATGTTTGTTGGAGAGAGGGTTCCCTGAGACAAGGGTCTTCATCGTCTTCTGTTTGTGCCCCAGAGCTCGCAGAGGCAGATCCATCCATCTGGCCTCGATCTCCCCATGAGCAGCAACCGCCCGTTGAAGTTGCACTGCGCGAGGTTCTTCCGGCGCTTGCCTGAAAAGGTGTTTGTGGCTTCAAGTCTCTCCCTTAGGTGTTCTTTTGGGAAAATACATGGCCCTTCAACAGGTCAACCGGGAATGGAAAACCAAAAAGGACACCTATGATCTGTCCGAATTCACCCAACTGTCCCCAAATTCTGCAACCTCTCCACCTGAAACAAGAACCACTGCTTTCAGCGATCTGGCGGTAAATATGTCTTGTGCCCGTGCAGCTCTTGACCCCGGCTTGCCTCTCAATTCCCAGCCAGTAGACACTGGAGCGGTTCAGCCGAAGAGATCGCACTTCAACCGTGACATTGCTGGCCCCGGCTGCCAGCGAAATATTGCGTGACAGCTCAAAGGCAGAATCCAGCATCTGTCCGTCTACCAGGACCTGCGAAAGAAACAACTGGACCAAATGGCTGGCGTCTGGGTGTATGGGTGTACATGTGAGAGTGTGTGTGTGTGTGCGCGCATGCACGTATGTGCGTAAGTACAGGCAGGCGTACGTACCTAGATACGCATGCACACGTATCCATGCATGCAGTTCCCTACACTTGACTCTACATGACTGCCTCAAATTAGGGGGCTTCCAATGCTTCTTTGTCCATCCCTCGTTTGTCCCAAGACACTGGACACTCCGCGCCTGCAATTCTGCTTGGACGCCCATCTGCAACTCCACCTGCGCGGTGCCATACGGCACCTGCACCGCGTAGGACGCATTTGGCCAGCCGCTTGGGGTGAAGGGCGGAACCACAAGGCCGCCAGCGGGAGAGATGTGGCCAAAGGGGCGCACAGCCAAAGCCGATAAGGTGGGTGGCGCCAAGACCGCCGCCGTCACCTGCAAACGCGCAAAGTAATGTGAACTTTCGGATTAATCCGGAGGACCGCACTAGTCAGGGGGGTTCCTTTTAGTAAGGAACATTTATCTGTACTTGGGGGTCTAAAAGTCCGGGTCCTCCGGATTGATCTGAGGTCAACATTATTCAAAGGGCTCTCTCGAAACAGGATTCCTGGATTGGATGTCCCATACCAACTTCACGAGCGGGGAACTCGGAAACTGATGAGCTTCACGCTGCCCGCCTGCAGCCTGACTTCCTTGGATCGCAGGAGTCAGGCACCATATGGGTGTCCCCAAAAAGAGGGACCCCTGAAAGCGGTTGCTTTTCTTTTGGCTTCGCTTTAAACAACACCCAAAAAAGGGCCCAAAAAGTGTTGGACACCCCCAAACCTTTGTTTCCCAAGAGGAGATGGAAAGTTTGGGTGGCCCCTTTCTATTTTAAAAATACACCCCCTCAGCCAACATCTCAACTTGGTGAGTTGTTCGCCGACAGCAAAGCCGGCACTGCATTTCTTGTTGCTCAACACAGGTAGGTGCACCAGCCTTGCGTACACGAGGCTTCGGCACAGCAACATCCATCGCAAAAAGGGCATCTCACTCTGAGGAACCGCAAAGGAACTCCCGTTCTGATCGGGCTCTCACACCTGCAAGTGTGTCGCAAAATAGGGCCTCCAAAATCAATGGGTGTCCTTTTGCTGTTTCCCATTGCGTCCAGAAGCGGTCCAAAAGGACACACCTGGCCCGGTCTGCCCAGGCTCCGAGCTTCCGGCACGTATGGCCACCTCCGCCCGGCCACTCCATCCGACGGCTCGCCCGGCCCAGCGCACCAAAAACCGCAGCGCCTGCCCGGAGATCTGGACATCCGTCCCATTGAAGCGGCGCGCGCCTCGCTCGGGCGGAAAGAAACACGCCGAAAAAGGGGGGGAAGTGGTTTAGCCAGCTTGGATTGCTGGACTCTTCCCCTGTGTTTGCTTTGTGGCAAAATCGGGTGCCCCCCCCAATCGAAAAAATGCACCCTGTTTGAACCAACCCAAAACACGTTACCCTCAAAAACCAGCCCATATGCAACCTTAAACAAGGTGGCTGTAAAGCCAGTTCGGATGGATTTGCAAGGTATCCTCCAGTCCCATCTGAAGACAACACGTGGCTTCCATCCCCGCCTATGGAGCCGCCGACATCAAGCAGCGCAAGCCAATCCACATCCACTTCGGCTTCCCAGGTCAGCGCAGCATCCTCGAAACTCGGAAGTCGAACTCCAATCGATCCCCAAATTTTGCCGGAAGAACCCGCCCCCGTGAGCTGTTGTTCAGCTCCCTTCTGGCACCCTTCCCCAGCGTGTAGAAACAAGACAACGCAATTCTGCTGTCCCTTGAATCCGAAAACAAAATGAGCCACACCCAAGCCAGACCCGAAGTTTCTCCGTGCTCTTTGCTCACAAAAGATCAACAGGGGCCACAAAACATGAGCCAAACCCAAGATCTGACAAAATCCGGGGTCCCAACAAGATTGCGCCACACCCAAACCAGCCCCAAACTCCATCTCAGGCTCGCCCACGTTGCTGAGCCAAGCGATGTTCTCCTCCGGCATCTCCCAGGCCTTGGCTGCAACGAGATGGTTACAGGTTTGTAGTTTCCATAGGCTTACGATAACCACCAGGCCAAGTAGTAGAACCATCTACTCAAATGGCCCCAGGGTTTTGGGCAATGCTCAAATGGTAAGCCGCTCCATTTTTGGGGGGGTTGGGAGACGAATTGGGTGGAGCTTGAAACGTATTTTGTTTGCGGGTACCTTTTCGAATGAGCGGGATTCAATTGAAAAAAACGGTCCTCGATGTTAAGACACGCCCAGCTGATTCAGACGGGCACGAAGTGCAGGGCAGGCACGCAGCATTGCGGGGCGATTTATGTCCGGGTGGTCCAAACCGTTAAAAATCATGGCTAGGTCAGATTTCATGACGTCAAATGATCATCTTCACCAACCGAAAGTAAAGGACCCCAAGAAAGAAACTTTTGCAGTGGGCGGCGTCGCAGGCCCCCCTAGCGACGTCACTATTCATAATGCGCAAACAACATGCAGTGTGCAACTCTGGAAGAAGCCCTTAGGCGCAATCAAGCCACAGGAACGTGTGTCGCAGTTGGCTCGGCTGTGCGCACCAAGTTCACCTCCGGATCCATCTGAAGGGTGGCGTTCCTCCTGGCAAAAAAGCTTGCAGGCGGCAACCATCCAATAGACCAGAACTGGTGGGCGAACATAAATACCCCGCCGCAGGGCGGCCACGAGCTCTCGATTGCGCAGCGCCCAGCGTTGTTCCAAAAGCGGTTTAGACATAGTATATACATGCATATGTTCCATCGTTGGCAAGCCCCCGCTCGAGTCAGGAGCATCAGGCCCTCGCACCGTCCTGCGGTTGGGTTGCAGTAGAGTTTGCTTAGGGTTGGTCGGTTTGTCCAGGGTTGGTTTAGGGTCGGTTTAGGGTTGGTTTAATGTTTTTTAATGGTTTTGGGGTTGGCTTAGGTTTGGTTCAGGCTTCGTTTAGGCTGGGCGTTAGCTTGGTTTTGCCTTCGGTTTGTCATTGAATCGGAATACCCTAGGAAAATGTCCACAAACAAAAATGGGGTGTGACTCTCATATTGCACGCCCCGTGCTAATCAGCCAAGCTGCAACTCCTAAACATATTCAAACCACTGTTTAAACATCATCATTCAGGCGTGATTTCTTGTTGAGAACCCTTTGGTAGACGTAATTCAACGGGGATATCCGTTCAGCCCAGTTTTTTACAAGTACCCAGATTCATGGCCATCAAGGCTTCCCTAGGTAGGGGGGATGCCCCAAATTCTTGACACCAAAGCACCAATGCCTATTTGGCTGTGGGTCAACAACAGGCACCCAAATGGAACCCTCATGGAGTTTCCATGGACCAAATCCTGCGCCCCAGTTCCAGGTGACAACTTGTTTGACCCCTCATTCTTCATGACAACCACCTCTCCTCTCCACGGAGCAGGCGTATCCCACGAACTTCGGGAGGCAATGACAGGCACCCGTCGCCCCGCACGTGCCGTGCCCGGAGCATGGGACTTCACCTCCGTCGGCTCCGTCGGCTCCGTCGGCTCCGGCTCCGTCGGCCATGACTCGGCGCCGAAGGGCGGCGCTGCTTTGGAAACTCGGACTCGATATGGCAAGAAACCGCGAACTGACGTAGAATGCTGTAGATGTGAATGGCTATTTTTTTTGCGATATGGCAACATCGCGAAATCTACCGGCAACATCTCAATATGGCTTTTTTGCGCGGTGGATGTTGTTGCGACGTGAATGAAATAGCAAGAGCTTGGCGAGCATATGTGGATGGAAAACCGCCCATTTGTAAGGTTGGTAGTCGCCTATCTCAGAGAACGCAGCATAACGCACCCATTTGAGTTCGGAAGGGTGTGGCCATCCTTCGGGAATTGTGTCCAACAGCCGCGTTATGTCAAAGCCAAATGATCATTGATTGATATCTTCAACAAGCCAAAGCATCGACCCTCCAACCGAACATTGCTTGGTGCACTTCAGTACTTTCCACTGGGCCAAATCGAACACATGGACCCCTCCCCAGTTTGTTGATCCCTTGCTGAAATTACACTTCTGGTGGGATATGTCATATTACCGATGCCAGTGGATGTGTTCGCAAAACGACCCCAATTCATTTAGGTCTAGCGGACGGGGTTTGCCTCCGCAGTCTTCCCACACGCAAACGGGGTCCTGAATCTGCAAATGTGCTTCTCTCGGGTTGTGATTGGTATCCCAAGCACGGTCATTGTATTTTAAGCCATTTCAAAGGGTGTAGTTGCTCCTCTGAATTGTTGCCGTGTTTTTGACTGTGCAAAATGCATTATTTCATCCTTCCTCCCCTGCATCCGCCGCATCTCCTGCATCCTTAGTGTTGGTATTGGGTTCCGGCGGATTAGAAAAACTGTGTATTGCTCTCTTGGGACTCAAAATCTATGGATCTGTCTGCAGTTGTCCTGGTGTTTCTTGCTTTGGCTGCAATGCGTACATTTGCTCAGCAACAAAAGGCCTCTGAATATCCCTGATAAGGTGCCGTGTTCGAGATTCGAGAGAAATGTGCTGGGTGCAAATCGTGAGGCTCTGTGACCAACAAAACAACTCCCTCCCTGAGAAATTTGTTAGGTGCGCATTGCGAGGCTCCGTGTCCAACAAAAATCCTCCTTGAACATCCCGAAGAAATGTGTTAGTCACAAGCTCCAAACCCTTAACTGGTAGTGTCGATGGAGAAAATGCTGCACCGTCCACCAATCCCGACTGGTGCAGCATTTTGTGAATCCACATGCCTCTTAAGCCGAGGTGCCTGGGCAGTCACTGGAGTTGCCCGAAACCGTGCTGGGGTTAACCGCCGTGGAAGAGGAAGCGGCCCACTCCGTGTCCAAGCTCTCCGCCGAGAAGACCTCCCATGAACGAGACGAAAATTTGGGTGTCTGCAAATAACGATCACACGAAGCTTCCTTTTGGTTCCCCTTGAAACCAGCCTCAAGAAAAGACATGCCAAAATCCCCTCCCCCCTTCCCAGGAAGGGTTCTCAGAAACCTTCGATCACGCCTAGCGATTCCCAAGGCATCTCGATGGACCGAAATAAGCCCTCCAAGGTTCTTCTTTGGAACCTCTCAGGCGGGGGGAGGGGCCTTTGCTTCCAACCTTCTTTTCCATCCTACTTGGTAAGTTGTAACTATGGGTACAAATGGAACAACGCGAGTTGGTTGATTTATGACCATAGTTGCAACCTGCTAAGTAGGATGAACATCCGAGTAGCAATGAAAGCAGTTTGGTAACAGCTGAGAAGCACGCCCAGGCACAACTCACATTGGGCGTGCAACATGGATACATGATTGACCTTGGAAAACATATTTCAGTTAATATACCATTCCGGCGCAAGTTCTCAACTCGCCGTGCAGGAGGTGTCTCCTTCGGCCCCAACCTGACACCACACCATTTCAGGTCTGACTCCCCCACCATGGAAGATGCCCAAAACACCAAGGAATGAAAGGCTGTGGTGGGTTCAGCCCCATACGGCGGGCCACACAAATGAAGTTTCCAGAAGTGGTGTCCTTTTAGCTTCTCTTTAGAGCTACAAAACATCCACCCCACTAAGATGACCCTGTTGGGGGGTTGGGCGCTCAAACGGGAAAGTGTCACGGGCACACCCAAAATTGCTGCCCAAAAAGGGTCAGACCAAAGCTCCGTGCCTTCCAGCATCTTAGCATCTTACCCTGCTTCATCCCCGCTGCAATCCCCACCCTTTGCTCCATGCTTCGGTCGTCTTGGTTTTTCTTGGTTTCCAGGCAAACCAGACAAAAAGAACACGTCTTAGCATCTTAGCATCTTCCTGGAGCGCTGAAGGACCCCTTGTTCTTTCTTGCCCAGAGCACCCCCCAAAAAAGGGATACCTTTGGCAAGATCCTTGGTCAGTTCAAGATCTTTGGGTTGGTTTTCTTTCCAAAAAAAACTAGGGGGTTGATCAAAAGGTCCTTTAATGTTAGAACGTGATTAGTAAACCCCCTCGAAGTAAAGACCCCCGGTTTTCCTAGCCGACTGCCAGCCAATACTACTTTAAAGGCGCCAACAAGGTTTGGCCAAAAAAAAACTCTTATTGTTTGGGGGGCACCTCCCAAACCCCCCCCCCCGAACTGAGATTTTTGGGAGGACCCCCCTGATTAATCGAGCCCCTTCGGTCCTCGTCCTCTTGCTTCTGGCCACTTCTGGGCAGTAAAACTTTAAAAGGCAACAAAGTCTTTTTTGGTTTTGAGCCCAAAAGGGCCCTGCTTAATCGTGGGGGTTTTCTGTTAATGAGGGGGGGCTGGCCTTGAAGGGGGGTCCGTCCGTCCCCTTTGTGAGCTTGAAAACCTTGTCACTAGGATGTGGGGAGACTTGTGAGAGCGATTAGGACCAGCAGCAGGCTGTGCCAAGAACAAAAGGATGTTGCTGCTGCTGGATTTTTCTGGGGGGATCAGGGGGGCGTCTTTAATCGGGGAGGGACTTGTCAAAACCTTGTCAACCTTGAGGGGGGAGGGGAGGGGGGCGGGTTCATTAATCATGTTCCTACATTACATGGGATGACAATGGCTGGGAAACCACTAAAACAATGATGTGGCCCACCTGGGAACAGCGTCCCATGGTCAAAACTGGGGGCGCCCATCCGACGAGACTTCTCTCGCTTCCGCTGCCGCTGCCGCTTGCCTCCGTGAGCAGCGCCTCGAGGCGCCCAGCGTTCACCGTCTCCGGGAAGATCCGCAGCTCTCCTCTGAGAACAGGGATCCTTACATTATACACCTGAACGGCGGGAAAAGCCATGGTTCAACTGGGCAAAATGTATCTTTTAAGGAGCCCTGGAGAAGGAGGGCTGCATGTTCGACGATTTGAAAAAGGTTGAAGTCGACGTAATTTGCCGGTGGAGAAGTCAGGGCCCAAAGTGAAACCTAAGGTGGTCAAAAGGGAAATGGAGGAAACCTATGTAGGAGCCTGTCATGTTTTTGAGACCCTGTGTTTTGAGAGCCGATGCCCACCCCTATGAGACTAGGCACTCTCACATGCTCACTATGCATTCTGCCAAAACCAGAACACGAGAACCCCACAGGCCCTTGGGATCCACGACTTTAAACGATGTGCACAGAACAGTCTCCAACAACACAACATACGCGCATGGCGCATGACGATTTTGCTGTTTGCCCTTTGCTCCCTATTAGGGCAAAGTTCCAGCTTATGCTTCTTGCCTTCCATGGAGGTTGTGATGGTACTGTCCCTGGGAATGGCTTGGGGGACAACCCAAATGATACAGCCCTCAGCCGTCAATGGCCACGAGCGTTCCTCAAGCTCCGGCAAGTGAGTCCCCATCGGTGGATGGTCCAGTTCAAGCCTTTCCTCAAATGCGTTCCCCCATTTGAAGATACGATCAGATATGAATCACTGCCAGATTGGCTAAATTAAAAGATTCGAACTTACATACACCGTTGGGCAATTCAAGCGCCACCCTAACAAACAAAACCAAACCCCCCCGGGAAGAGCAAACTTCTTATGGTTTAGAAGGGTTCTCAGAACCATTCTGGTAGGGCCAATGATAATCCCGTCTTGAACTAAGGCACCCAAAAAATGGCTGGTGTCCTCCAGGTGTCCCTTTTAACGTCATTTGGCTGTGGGTCAAAAAGATGTACCCAAAATGGAATCCTGGTAAATGGAAAATGGACCAAAACCTGCGGTCCGATTCGTGGCATAATTTTGACCCGTACCCATTTCAAAAAGGGATCAAACCCATGGATTCTCGTCTCGGGCTCCTTTGGCCAAGGTGAGGCTCGACACCGTCATCCACGCGCCCAAGACACTGATCAACATTGACCTTGATCACTCGGTCGCTTGGCTGAGCAGATTCACATATCAAACTCAACAAGTCCTCAACAAAAAGGCGTTCCTTTAAAAAAAATCGACGGCTCTGTGTGTTCTACGTAACTTCATCTGCAGTGTAGCGTAAAAGCTGCCTTTTTTTGTTCGGCGCCAAGCTGCTGCGTGCGGAGAAAAAAAAAAAAAAACATGGGCCGGGTGGCAACAGCAGCCAGCACGCCCAGCTGCGCGTCAACAGGCGGTGGAAGGGGCCATGCAAGAACCGCTCGAGGCCGTTCAGCTGGTCTTCATCGATGTCCCGCTGAATAAGCACCTGGTGTTTGTGTGTGTGCCTATTTTCTTGATGGTACACTTTTCGGGGGTGGTTTGCAGGCGAACAAAAGGACAACCATCCATCTTGAGGAGCCCCTTTTTGAAGGCAGACCCAGGTGAACTTTGACTGGCGTCTCTCTTTTTCGAGGGTGCGCGTTTTGGGGGGTTGCCCAAAGAAAAACCAAAAGGAACGCCTGCCATTTTGGTGGGTCCTGCCAAAGGCAGCCCTTCTTAGGGGGTTTGATCGTGTTTGTGGGGGAACCAAGCAACAACGGATTGGCCCATCAAAGTCACCTTTGTAAGCAAGTTCAAGGGGAACAACCCCAGCTTCTCACTGTACCCCTTCAAGGCTCCCGATGTTTCCCCAATATGGGTATGTGTCTATGTTCTGTCTTTTGTTGTTTGTTGTGTTTTTGGGGGGAGGGGGGGGGGGTTGAAGAATAACGTGTGTCCTGTTAGTTTCCCTTTAAACGAAACCCAAAAAGGGTACCCTCGCAAACATGCCCGCAAACATAATATGTATGTTAGTCTGTGTCTATGTATGTATATTGTGCGCGTGTGCCTTTTTTTGAAGATACCCTTTTTGGCGGAAACAGGCTGGTAACAAACCTGCTACTTGTGGTGATTTTCTTGCTGTTTGCTGTTTGAGGGGAGATGGGGGCGGGGGTGGGGGGGGGGGAGGGAGGATGTTAACGTCGTTACGAAAGGCTGCCGTGCAAGTGCCACTGCACACAGGGTGATGCATCGCCAACGTTGGTTGCAAATGCTGGCAAAAAGCATCTGCAGAGCCACCATGTCCATCCCAGCAGACATGAGTTTGCTGGAAGAGTCTCTATGACGAGGGGAGCACGCAAACCCGCTTGCTTCATAGTGGGGACTCAATGTATAGACAAATGGTGGCACGACCGTCTGCCCAACTCAGCTTCACTCTACTGTGTTTCGCTACAGGCATAGCTTCGTTTGGAGGTATCAGCTTCCCATCAGAAGGATTTCTGCCGTGCAGTGGCTGCGGCTTGTTGATTCAGATTTTCGAGCAATTGGGTTGCAACTATGAAAAAGCATTGGGTGTTTGACAATTATTGCATAAAACAATGCTGTCCTAATTCTCCCGTTCACTGCCAAGCATGAGAGAGACGACTAATTGCACAAAAGCCAGAGAAAAACACGTGTGACGCAGCTTTCACCTCCAGGTCTTGTTAACAGCCTGTGACCTTTTTGGTGTGGTCCAGAGGGAAACCCAAGAAGAACCACCATTTGGGTGTTCCATATCCTACTTTGAGACAAGCCCAATATGACATGTCATATGTCCTTCCAGGTTCTTCACCACACCGGACGAGAACCTGTGAGACAAACCAAAGCCGCCTTGACGCTCGCCCGCGATGCCAAAGTCCTGGCTTGAGCATTGAGATCCTTACAGGTGTGTTTTGTGAGGGTATCCTTTCCTGGTGGGTTCCAAAGGGAAACCAAAAGGAAAGCTACCATTGTTGCGACCCCCCGATTTTGACACATGCCCATGCGCATTTTTTTATGTATATATATATATACATACATATATATATATATATATATATGTATATATATATATATATATATGTATTTGTGTGTGTACGTGTGTGTTTTGTTGACCTAAAAGGGAGGGGTTCCCCTCTATTTTGACACAAACCCGTCTCCATGTCCCTCTCATAGACTGGATGTTTTGACCAAACCCCGGATTTCTGAAGATTGGGAACCCTTTGGTGGCCATGACTTTCATGGGCATTTATTTGTACCAACCATTCTGGAGAATGTTCTTCATTCACGTTCGAAGCCAGTCCCGCGTAAACATCTCATGTCCAAAATTTATCTGTGCTCATTCACGTGCCGGAGTGGGTACCCCTGAGATATGACCCCATTAGGTTGGGTTGGGGCACATGAGCGGCACACAGTTCTTTCACCTGGCAAAAGGAAACTCAACCACATTCGAGTCCAAGAAATGTTCAAACCACAACAAGAATTAAAAAGAGACATGCGGGTTTGTCTCCGAATCCCTCCCCTTAAACCAGCCCAATACGGGTACCCTCCAAAAAAAGGACACCCATGTAGGAACCTCGCATCCGCCGATGCAAGCAAGCTCTCCGGAAGCCAGCTACTTCGTGCGCTCCTGACGACGGCTGATTGCGCCCGGTCAGCCATCGAGGATATGCTCCTCACGGGAACTGCATTCTCCATGACCAAACATTCCCAGCTGCTCAAACCCCTTGAGCTTTCCAGCCTGAAAGATGTTCGCAAAGAGGTGGCTGTCACGCGAGGAACGGCGCGCGAATACTTGGAGTCCAAGGAAATGCGTATTTCCCCACCTCGGCGTGGCCAGCACTCACGATGGTTGTGATATCAAGTTCTAACTCTTTAAGGGCTGCCTACTGTCAAGCCGCTCGAGTTGTTGTTCTGCTGCCTTGCCGCATTTGTTGGCGGTACATCCAAAAAGCATCTGAGCTCGATTTCGCCCGGAGTGCTGCGAAACGCTAAAGGCGGCAGCTAAAGTTTGCCAGAGACTCATGTTTCTGCAGTCCGACCAGGGTTCTGCCAAGTCCCAGGCTCATACAAGCGGAGAGCCAAGAAGAGAGATAAAAACAGGCGTCGGAGAGTGACAAAATATGCATGAAGAGTTCCCTTTGAAGAGGGGGTTCCCTTAAAAGAAATCTGTAAGCATCTGCTGGGTGGATTGTGAGAAGGAGTCTCACTTGCTTGCTTGCCACTAAGCTGGTCCAGATCAAAACACTAAAGTCCAAGAACTCAAGCAGTGAGTCATGGATTGCCTTTGGAGCGAACCAGTCTCTGTGTGTGTGTTGTTTTTTTTTCAGGGCTCTTCAACATACAGTGTTGGCCAATCCTATTTAATATGTTCCGGAAACCTCGACTGGGACAGATTTAGGCGGCGGGAGTGCGGCCAGTCCAGGATTCGAATCATCGAATCCGCGCTGAAGAGCATTCGGGTATGTCTCCAAGGGGGACCGTGACCCAAAATGGGAGGTGCCCCTTTGGCCTTCCTTTGAAACCAACCAGAAAAACCCTCAAACCTTAGCCGAGCCTGAGCCTCAGAAGGGAAATGGACCCAAACAATTCAGTGGGTGTTCCTCGTGGTTTCCCAAAAGGAAACGCAAGGTGAGAACGAGACCGAGACTCCAAAAAACACAGGCAGCTCGCAGGCCCAGCCACCTCTCGAAGAGTAAGACTCTCGAGCTGTCTCGGACACATTCGCCAATGACTCTTGCCCTGGTCCTGCAGGCACTCTCACACTTGTTGCTGTTTTTATGCTTCTCTCTCTCTCTCTCCCTCCCTCCCTCCCTCCCTCCCTCTCTTTCTCTCTCTCTGTTTCGCTCTCTCTGTCTCCCTATCCCTCTCTCTCCCTCCCTCCCTCCCTCCCTCCCTCTCTTTCTCTCTCCATTTCGCTCTCTCTGTCTCTCTCTCTCTCCCTCTCTCTATCTCTCTCTGTCTCTCTCTCTCTCTCTCTCTTTCTCTCTCTCTGTCTCTCTCTCTCTCTCTCTCTCTCTCTCTTTCTCTCTGGTGCGCATGTGTCAAGCAGAAACCGCAACGATACAAACACCTGGCAGCTCCGGCTGAATTGAGTCCGCGTCCTCTCTTCCCATGCTGGCAACACGCGGCTAAAGGCCACAGGTAGATCCTCGGCGTACGGCACAGCGCCTACGACCATGACCAGCCAAAGCCGGTGCCCCAAATCCGAAACTGGGTACCCCGAAAATTGGCTCCCGAATCACTGTGTGTGTGACCCACCGCTGGGGGGGTCCTATTTTGACACATACCCAAGTCAGTGCGCTGCCCGAGCGTCTCTAGGACCAAAATAGCTGCTGGAAGAATGATCATCACGTTGATGTAGTTCCAAATCACCAACGTGCCTAAGAGTCGACCAAGCGAAAACTTGAGGACGCAGGTGAACTAGAAACTGGTTCGCAACCCCATGAACCACTTAAGGGACTTACAAACATGGCCTGACTTTTGATCGTGCGTACCAACCATTTATGTGAGAAATGTGGGCGGGGCTCATGTCCTCCCCAAACTAACAACAACCGGACAGCCCGCACCCCTCGGAAACAGTCACGTGAAGAATGTGACCATAGGTCAACATCCTGCCCCAAAATGATACCATTGGTTTTGACCCACGGCCACATGACTGAGGCCTGCACCCATGAAGAACCCGAACTTCTTCACTACGATCAGCACAGAGGCGCAATTCGCATAGAACGACCCCGCGGTCGTTGCTGTCGTGACCTTCACAAATCAAGTGTGCGGGTTTGGTCTCAACTTGGGTGTGTCTATTGTTGGGACCCCAAAAGACTGTGGTTGTCCTTTCAGCTTCTCTGTTAAAACCCAAAAAAGGTAACCTCCAAAAAAGACACAACCAAATGAGTGTGTCCTCTTGGTTCCAATAGCACACACACACAACCACACACATCCAGGAAGTCTTTGTAGACTTCTACTCTCATGGTGTGTATGAGGGTTCTTGGGAGCTTTCTGGAGCTTTGTTAGATTCACAGAACTCCGCGAGCAAAGCCATTGGTGTGTCTCAAAATAGAAGACCCTCCAAAATGGTGCTCAACAAATGAGGGCTCAACCCCACAACAAAAGAAAGCGACACCTACAGGTCTCTCACTAGGAGCGCGGCGAGCATCGCCTCACCCGCAGGCTTGTAGGCCCATTTCATGCACTCCACGGGTGTGGCATCGCCGAGCACCGCAGGAGCCAGGTAGAAGGTGTTGCACAAAATAAACCTGGCAAGGAACATGTGTCTTTTTTTGACGGAAACCTTTCTTGGGTTCTTGGAAGGAAACCAAAGCGAAACCATTGGCTTTGGAAGTTCTCCTTTTTAAAGCCAAACCCATATGGGTCATATGGGTGTAGCTTGACATAGGAGAACTCTTACATGGCCTTTGGTCTCCCTTTGAAACCACCTCAAAAGCATTGCTCTCAATAGAAGACACACCCATGCGTCAAGGAAACGGGCAACAACAATAAAAGTGTGGACATCAGCCCCTTTTCAGCCTGTGTGCCCAATTGAGCTGTGTCTTGCCCTATTGTTCGTGCTACGAATGGGTGTCTTTCTTTGAGGGTACACCTCTGGCTCTAGGCAGCCCCACGAGTCTTTCATTCCTCTCCTTTAGAAACAGTAATAATAATGGCCCCAGAACTACTAAGGAAGCCTCCTGAGGCTTATCCTCCCTACACCCCATCTTCCTCCATCACAACAAAGCTGCCTGCATAAAAGAAAGAAACAGCCAGGCCGCATGTCGTCAGCCGCGATTCCAACAATCAGGAACAGGGACAAAAAGTCCAGGACGGTCAAGGATGTGTAGCCTCAGTTCGTTGCCCCTTGCCAAACGCGAAACTCTTAGTGGGGAATGTCACAAAGTCGAAGCATGCTGGGCGCCAAGTAGCCCATTACCACCGAGTGGAAGTAGAAGGTGGCAGCAAAGGCCAACAGGACACCCAGCAGCCCGATGAGCGTCAAGAAAATACTCTGCAGATTCAGCATGATCAAGATGGCGACCTTACGCTCTGGCCACAGAGTCAGATGCAAGGGCCGGGCATTTGTCCAAAACAGTGTCCCGTGAGCAAGCAAGCAAGCAAGCAAGCAAGCAAGCAAGCAAGCAAGCAAGCAAGCAAGCAGGCAAACAGGCAGGCAGGCAGGCAAGCAAGCAAGCAAGCAAAGGTGCAGGCAAGCGACAGTTGCAAAGGTACCTGCACACCAAAGAGCGTCATGAAAGAGCCACTTGTTCACCTCGCAGGGCAGCCCAAGCCGCAACAACTTTGCTGTCCAAAGACAGCCGCAACTCTCGGGCAAAGCAAAGGGGATAGTTTGAAAGGCTTTGGAGATCGCATATTGAGATCCACCCTACTGCGAACAATACTGGTTGGGCTTTGTTGGTTTGCCTTCGAACCAGGCGTGTCCCCAAAAGAAGACACTTGGGTGTGTCTCAAAATGGAATCTCTCTGGATGGTGGTTTAAAGCGGAAAAAAACATGCTTGGGTACCCACAACAACCAGCTCGGGGGTCCACATCCTTCGTTTCCTATGTTCCTCTTGCTTGTTTGAAGCAAAAAGCCTTTGTAGGTGTGATTTAGAAAGGAATATGCGGAGGCCTACCCCTTTTTCACACACTCCCAAGTGGGTCTGTCGCAAACACCGAAAGGAAGCTCACCATGGGCCTCTCTTGTTTAAAGTCTTCGTTTAGGCTTAAGCCCAATAGGCCCCCCCCAATAGGACGAAATCCTGCACCACCTAAGAAACCCTGGAATGATTCCCCTGAAAATACCAACCGTCATCAGCTAGGTCTGGGAGGGGGGGGGGAACTCTTGAGCCACGAGCGCCTCATAGCTCTGAAGCGATGGCTCGTACCAGGTGAAGCGGACATGCTCGAAGGCCAGCTCCCCAGCGTCCGCGCGGCGCAGCACCTAGTCGCAGAGCAAATGGGGGGGGGGCTGTTGGGGGGGGGGGGGCTGTTGGGGGCCGTGGGGTAAAGGGACACCAAAAAACTGGGCAATACCTGGCAATGGGTTGGGGGGGATGCCTGGGTTCCGCCTGGCTTCCCTCCAAAAGATTACCAGCCAGCGCCCTTTTGCGGATGGATCATACTGGTTTTGTGGAGAAGTTCGACTTACATATGAGCTACATGGGGGTACGACCTCAACGGGCGTAAAGTGAATCCAAAAGTCAGATCAACAGAGCACAAAGGTGCAAAAGAAGGGAAAATGCCTTTGCGCATCACACCAGTCATTGCACCCACCCTCGAATTCGTCAAATGAGACAAGATCGGAATATGCGATTTCACGTGAAAGACCATGGGATGTTCGGGCTTGTGCATGTGGTTTTCGTGGAAGAAACTGAGAGCTTGTCCCTTGATGTCCGTCAAATTGCATTTTTGGTTGACCAAAATCAGCCGGGCAGATGTGTCTTTATCTTGGGGAACCTCACGACTCATTTTCCTTTGGTTTCTCCAACCCAAACCCCAACAAAAAAGGAACCTCCCAGGAACCGCCCCGAGGCATCTCTCGGCTCAAAGGGAAGCCGGAAACATGTTCAGACGACCGGCCTGCTCATAGAGCTCGACTAGGAAGTCCTCATGCCTTCGGAGCTGCTCCGACCACCTCACTCGAAGTCGGAGTTCAGTGAGACTCGCACTTCACACCTGGGTGTCAAAAAAATTGGAGGAGACCCCTATTTTCGTTTTGGGCTCCGTTTTCTGCCAAGGTGAAAAAAGGGTGTCCGGAAAAACGCCCGCACCCGCACTTGGCTTCCTTTGGAACTGTCAAAACACCAGACAAGGCGGAGGGACTGCCAGAAGGGAAGGTAGACGGGGGTCTCAGAAGAGGAAACGCTGGAAATTGGCGTCGCCTTCCCTTTCATCTTTCCCTTTAAATCACCCCGACAGGAGTGCCCTCCAGCAAACAAGATACTCCCCCAGTTTTTTTCATGGAACCCAGAAAGGGGGCCCCAAAAGAAACGATTCCTCGGAAACCAATCATCCTTTTTGGGGGTCCATGTCACTCGTGCTGGTTGTTTTTCTTGAGGGACAGGGCACCCTTTGTGCGGTCAATGTCTAGGCGTGCAACCACATGTGGGCAATGGCGTGTTTCTCAAAATGGATCTTGGAAAGGCCCCCTTTCGGTTGGTATTCAAAAGAAAATCAAAAGGAAATTAACCGTTTTCGGGGGAGGCACTATTTTGAGACACCCCATTTGCTAGGACCCCCCTCCGTTCCAGGCCCGAAGCAGAAACGGAAACCCGCGCCTGTCTTGCCAAACGCTGTACCCCGCCAGCGGCCTGCCGCCCTGAAAGGTCGCACGGGTGTACTGGCTCGTCAGGTTCCTCAGGCTGGATATGGCTGGACGGCTCAAACCGGTCTAGCGTCTGTCCAGAGGGAAGACTGGAGGTGGCCACAAACCAACATGGACCGTGGCTGGGACTCATTTTGAACATGGAATTTGTGCATCAGTGATCAACTTTGAGTGAGATGTGGCAAGTGCCTCAGTGGTTCCTTGATCCTTTGCTTAAAGTGGCCAACTTGTAGTGTGATATGGGTGTGAAAGTTCATGGGGAACCTTAGGTGCGTTCCCGTGTAAAATTCATAGCCATATGTCGTATATCCCTCTAAGCCCGGAAAAGGCGAACGACTGAAAAGTCAAAGGAACCGCATGGCTGGGAGCCGCCAAGGTTCCGTGCATTGAAGTCCTTGTCGGTGAACCAATAGATCCCGTCCCTGCGGTGTGAATTGGAAATGGGCCCCCCAAAATGCTTGGCCCACGCAATGAATGTGTCTCCGCCAATCACTCTGGAGGGCATTCCAACCACCAAACGTCATGTCCATTTACCATGGCTGACACTGGAAACCCCAGCCGGCAAGGGAAGATGAGGCCAGGCATGCCATCCACAATGCAAATTCCCCGCAAGGGAGCCAGAACTGCCAACGTGCGCACTGATGATCTGATGGCATGCCGAAGAATCCTGCCCGCAATCCCAAGGCCCCCAAGAAAGAACTCGGAAAATTTAGGGCTCGCCCCTCAAGTGAGGGAACTGGTGGTCCTATGTCCAAAACCCGCGGATCTCCTCAGAAGGCTTCTCAGCGTGGTGTTGATATCCTTCAGCTCCAAGCCGGGCCTGAGACAGGCGCTTTCCCCTCTTAGGATGGGAGCTGAACCTGTCTTCAGGTGTGAACCGGGTTTGGAGGAAACCAGGAAACCCGTGGAGTCGTTTCCAACCACCACTTCCATCACCATTTGTTGCTTCCCACCAGTCAAGATGTGGCTCAGATGTCAAAACGCTACTCGCGTGAAGGCTTCTCACCCAAGCTTCCGGCTCAAAGAAGAGCGAGGTAGGTGAATCTGGCGCCTGCAAACTTCTTTCAGATCCAAGCTTGCCAACGCTTGCTGCGTGTTCCTGGCACGACCGGTACTAAGACCCAAAACAAGAGTGTAGAAACCAAGCCGCAAAGGGTATCACCGAGAAACACGCAAAGCGGTTTGAAGCCCTCCGTCTGATCTAAAATCTCCACAGGCTGTCGGCCTGTCAGTATCCCACCGCTTGCAACACCCATCCAACCGGCTTCGGCCAACGTGGCCTTGCAGCGGCCATCTTCCAGCAGGCAGTGCTCTGAGTACCCGTTACAGGACTGGACGAGCTCTTCGAATTGCCTGATTTCCTCAGCGTGTGCGCTCGTTTGGGAAATGTAGAGGGAGGCAGAGAGAGACGGAGAGAGACGGAGAGAGACGGAGAGAGACGGAGAGAGACGGGGAGAGAGACGGAGAGAGAGACGGAGCGAGAGACGGGGAGAGAGAGACGGAGAGAGAGACGGAGAGAGAGAGACGGAGAGAGAGACGGAGAGAGAGACGGAGAGAGAGACGGAGAGAGAGACGGAGAGAGAGACGGAGAGAGAGACGGAGAGAGAGACGGAGAGAGAGACGGAGAGAGAGACGGAGAGAGAGACGGAGAGAGAGACGGAGAGAGAGATGAGACGGAGAGAGAGACACGAGAGAGAGAGAAGTGAGAGAGACGAGACGGAGAGAGAGACGGAGAGAGAGACGGAGAGAGAGAGAGGAGAGAGAGACGGAGAGAGAGACGGAGAGAGAGACGGAGAGAGAGACGGAGAGAGAGACGGAGAGAGAGACGGAGAGAGAGACGGAGAGAGAGACGGAGAGAGAGACGGAGAGAGAGACGGAGAGAGAGACGGAGAGAGAGACGGAGAGAGAGACGGAGAGAGAGACGGAGAGAGAGACGGAGAGAGAGACGGAGAGAGAGACGGAGAGAGAGACGGAGAGAGAGACGGAGAGAGAGACGGAGAGAGAGGAGAGAGAGACGGAGAGAGAGACGGAGAGAGAGACGAGAGAGAGAGACGGGGAGAGAGACGGGGAGAGAGACGGGGAGAGAGACGGGGAGAGAGACGGGGAGAGAGACGGGGAGAGAGACGGGGAGAGAGACGGGGAGAGAGACAGGGAGAGAGACGGGGAGAGAGACGGGGAGAGAGACGGGGAGAGAGACGGGGAGAGAGACGGGGAGAGAGACGGGGAGAGAGACGGGGAGAGAGACGGGGAGAGAGACGGAGAGAGAGACGGAGAGAGAGTCGGAGAGAGAGACGGAGAGAGAGAGAGAGAGAGAGAGAGAGAGAGAGAGAGAGAGAGAGAGAGAGAGAGAGAGAGAGAGAGAGGGAGGGAGAGGAGAGGAGAGGAGAGGAGAGGAGAGGAGAGGAGAGACAGAGCGAGAGAGAGCGGGAGATTCAGAGAGAGAGAGAGAGAGAGAGAGAGAGCGAGAGAGAGAGACAGAGAAAGAGAAAGAGAGAGGCAGAGAAAGAAAGAGAGAGGGAGAACAGAGAAAGCAGAGAGAAAGAGAGGGAGACAGATATGTATATTGTATATATATATACTATAAACATATATGTTCATACATAGTGGAGCAGCGTCGCAAGAACCCATCGACTTCTGTTTCTGCTTCTACCAAGATTGATTGAGCTTCATCAACCACGTTCAGATGGTCCGTGTCAAGTGAACGCTCGGATTCCAAAGGTTGTAAACGGACACCAAATGTGTTTGTCTCAAAATGCGAAACCCCCAAGATGGATGGGGTTTCCCTTTCCCCATCAAATCGACCTCTCTGGTGCCCTCACCCAAATGTGGCTTCTGCCAGCTGCTCGTGGCTTGGAAAGACAGTACCTCATGGCCGCTGGGAATCCTGGTCTCCATTCGCATCGGCGCTTGTTCCCAGGGTTGTCAGCCCCCCAAAGAGGACATGGACGCCCCCCCCCCCCCCCCCCCCCCCCCCGCAAAAAAAAAAGGGCACCCCGAAGGAACCCTTGCGTTGGAGTGAGGCAACAGACTATGGGCCCACAACAGAACTCCGCGCCTCCAGCGCCTCCGCGGTGAAAATGCCCCGGCTGTCCAAGGCCTGCGAAGTCGACCCAAAGGATGAATCGTGGGGAACCCCCTAAGGGGTTGGTGGACACAGGTAATGATGTCCACCAAAGGGTCTCAAGTAAGATGTCCTTCCAAATTGTGCTGGCCTGTGTCCTCTTGCTTTTCTCCGGGGATGCCGGATGCCTCAGAATGCTCATTGCCAATCGAGCTTCTGCTTGCTGACCTGGATCGCACCTGTCTCACCTTACCCAACTCGGGCCGCAGGCCAACAAAAGACCAAGGAGCCACAGACCCACCTTTTCGGGTTGCCATTGGCCATGACTTGACCCAAACCACCTGAGACAAGAACCAAAGGTCAGGTCTGGTGAGCCGACTTTTTCTACCCTGCAAATCAACATGGAAGGAAACAAAGCCATTGTTCCTTCAGAATCCCCGGCTTGGGTTCATTGTCTTAATTTGCAGGCGGGTAAAGAAAGTATGCGGCTCTCTTGCGCGCCTGGTAAAACAGCTCGAGCTTCCGCCAAGGCTTGGACTGCGTCTGCAAGCGCCGGCCTATTGCATGGCTCACTCGAACCCCTCATATTCTACAAAGGACTGCTAAACATAAGATGCTTGCATGCTGGCCCTTGAGTGAACCAAACTCCAACAATGGACCGCTTAGTAAGTCCACGCACTGTGAATGGCCTGTGGCGTTTGAAGCGAGTTGGCTTTGCGCAGGCCGCTGCGTTTGCTGAAGCGAGCTCATCTCTCTGCACTCATCTGTGCCTAAAGCGCCTTCCTCCGAAGAGTTGGGCGACGGAAATCGCCACCTTGGATGGGTGTGACATGGGTGTCTCTCAACATAGGGGAGCCATCCAAAATGGGTGGTGTCCTTTGGGTTTTCCTTTGAAAACGCAGCGCCCCCTTAAAATAATCAAAGGGAGGCACACCCACTTCGGCCTCATATCATGTGTGTAGCACTAAGCGTGCCATGCCAAGCCGCCCAGCCCACTGTTGGGCTCGCCGTCTTCGGTCGCCACGCTTGGCCTCTTCCCGTCGGACAGCCTCCTTGACACTGGCCCCATGTAAAAAAGACTTCCATAGAGAACTGCGTCTCGCGGCGAAGCCCCAAAACGTTCCATCCCACCCTTCCTCTAACGACTTGAAGGTGGTTGTTTCTTTTCGGTCTGCTGCAACAGACAATGCATCACATGGCAAAGCCGTATCTTTGAAGGGACCCTGAACCCCATCCCACCCCAACCCAGTTTTTCCACCACCAGAAACAAAACACACACGAAACCCGAAGAAGAAGCAAAAAGATGCCTCAACGCGCTTGGGTCAACGGCGCCACTGCTTGTCCACCAGTTTCATCCCCCCCCCCCAACACTAACCGGTGCCAAAATGGAACCCTGGCAAGTGGAAACATGGACCAAAACCTGCGTAACCTCTCCTGTTTCATTCTGAGCCACACCCACGTGGCAAAAGCGTATCTTTGAAGGGACCCTGCAACACTCTCCTGAACGACACTCGCGGATCGCTGGATGGGCAGATCCGCGGCCAGGTACCCCGAGAAGTCCAGATCCACCGCCGGAAGCCCAGCCTCCTGGCAAGGGGGGAGGGGGGGTATTCGAAGGGAAACCAAAGAAAGATGTGGCTCAAACGACAAGCTGAACAAGGGTGGTTCCAACTTTGCCTCACAAACGTGGCTCTAGCCTTGCCCAACAAAGGCGGCTTGACTTCAATTCAACCTCCTTGCCCTCGATTGAGGACCCGGGGCTTTTCCCCGGCCTGGAACGCGCAGAACCCGAAGGCGGCCGGAAGCGCCACCCCCGCCACGAGGCACAGCAAAGGGTAGCGGGTGAGCAGCTCCAGCCAGAGCTCTACGGGGCCGAAGAATTCGGTCCTGGCATCGACCAGGTTTCCCCTTGAAAAGCTGGCAATTTGCGGGACACTGCCACTTTTGGAGGTTCCAAAAAAGGGATTCTCCCTGCTGTAAGCTTGTATGTTGCAAACTTGAAACCATGGCAATGACCAGTCTGCTTCAAGCTTCGAAGAAGCCAAAGGTCTTGGATCACTCCACTCAGATCGGCCCCTAGTTGGCCTGCAGGTGGATCTCAAAGTGGGCCATCTGGAGCCAAAATGGCCGTGGCCATTTCATTGCCAACATGCTCTCGCTCACATTTGAACTCAGTTTCCCAATCGGTGTGTTTTTTTGTTTCATGGGTTCTTTATGGGTTCTTTATGGGTTATTGAATACCTTTTGAGAGGCAGTTCTTATGAATCCGGGATCAGCATTGAAGTCACAATAACCGTTATTGTGACTTCAATGCTGATCCCGGATTCATAAGAACTGCCTCTCAAAAGGACACTCTGAATCAACTGGGGGCTTGATTCATCCGGGGTCAAAGTTGTGGGTTGCTGTAAAGTTGCGTTTTTGTCATGGGTTCTTTGATGCGCGCGCTTCCTTTTTTGCCTGGAACCAACTAAACCTACAGTGTGCTCTTGTGAGTTGTTGTTTTATTGTGTTGTTGTTTTTTTCTTTGATGGATTGAAGCCAACGAGGGAAACCAACTGATCCTTTACGGTCCCCCTGCCTGGCATCTCGCTTCTTCCTCTGCCAGTGTACTGCATGGCCTTGGATACACACGCGAAGATGTGCCCGCTGAGCTGCATGCGAAAATTGGGGCTCCGCCCCACCCACCCCACCCCCCCCCCAACCCACCCCTCAGACTTGTCTGGCTGACCTTTAGAGAGTCCCCCGAAAAATTGTGTGGAACCTCTTTGCCTTCCCATCCACCACGGAACCTGACTGGGGGGTGAGGGAAGACCGTGTTCCTCAACTTGACAACAGACTTTCTGGCGGGCTTTCTATGTTGGTGGAAAGGTGAGACAAACAATGACTGGCGCCGCTCAGTTCAAGCTACCAGGATCTGCATGCAAGGCACTGGCACCATAGCTGAATAAGATCAAGCCTGCCAGTCCAGCAGCGATCCACGCGAGGTACATCGAAACTCGTGGAACTTCAGCGGAAACGGCATCCGGCAAAGCCAAGCTGGGAAGAAGTCGGGAAGGCACGAGCTGTGGTGCTGTTGCAGAACGGTGCTGCAAGAAGACATGCCAAATTCAAAACGAAACAATTCTTGAACTATCGATGACATGGCAACTCCCAAAATGGGCTACGATGTGCTCTTCTCCTGTGAGCCAAACCGTGAGGCTCAGGCAGTTCACTCCAACTGAGGCTGGTTGGATGCAGTGCGAACATCCATCTCATCCAAATCGAAGCACCAACACACAAACGCGCACAGACATAAACCCGGGAATCCGCTTCCCAGGAGCCCCAGTGCCCGCAGTCTTTTTCACAAGCATCGGAGGTGGGTTGGTTCCTTTTTGAGTCCTTTCCAAAGGCCGTTGCAAACCCTTCCCAGAATGAGGGCAAAATTGAATCTGCCATTTTAGAACAATTCCAAAGCCTGAGAGGGGTCCACAAGTGAAGGACCTACATCACGTCGAGCTTGTTTAAGCTGAATACATGGCTGTGGGTCAAAAATATGTACCCAAAATGGAACCCTGGTAAATGGAAACTTGGACTACAACCTGCGGTTTCCTGGCTTAATTTTGACCCACACCTACATACTAAAGGATCAAACAGCACGGGGCACCGCCTTTGGCGGTCGCCACGTCTGGCTTCCCCGTGGTGTGCTGTGCACTCTTGAATGGGTTGCCTGCACAAGGCTGCCCGTCCGCGGCTTTGGCCATGGACCGGAAAAGGGGCAACAGCAGGATGTCCAGCGCCAAGGCATCTCGAACCTCAGACGAAAACGAGCCCTGTCGTGGGTGTTCGAGTGAACAGCACACTTCACAGGTGCCTGTATGCAGGCGTCTGCCTGTGCCTGCAAAAAATGTTGTGCATGCGAACTTCCCAGGCGCGCAGAGAGCTCCTTTCGTCGCACAAAGTTTTCCTAAAAGGCCACTCTACCCCCACACTTACCCCTGCCTCGAAGCAGGGACCAGACTCTGCCACCACCGCGCGCGAGGAGAGGCCCCGCTTCAGAACTGGAGCCATGGCCTGTGCTCCAACCGCATGCGCTCAAATGTGTATCGGGGTGAAAGCAAATCGCACCACAGTTCCTGATATGTGGGCAAGTGAAGGGATGACTAAGCCAACATGGGGGGATGCGCCCTCTATGTTCACCCAAAGGCTCCGCCTGTTTTACACGAACCGCCCATCCTCCGCTCCGAATTGTCCCATTTAAGACCAACCCACATCATACCTTTCAGCAGTCTGGGGTGAGACAACCACTCGTCACCCGCAACCCTACACTTCCTTCTTGAACAAGCTTCCCCAAAGATGGGGGCGCAACTGTCCCCCTTTCCCAAAAAATAATTGGCCTGAGTTTCGAAAACGAACACATGCGTCAAAAAAAGCTAAGGGGCTCCTTTTCGCAAAACCTTGACAAAAAGATCCAGGGCTCATCGCAAAAGGCCCTTGAAAGCCAACGGTCGCATCTCCCGAGGCTTTCTGCGAGCACTCCGAGGGCCTCCATGGCCTGCCAGGTCACGCCTTTCTGGGCCCAGTCCTCCGCCGGGTCGCCTTCACCTGGCAGAGCTCGGCGACAAAGTTTCAAGGGCGCTCTCCGTTTTGCACATAGAGTCGTATGCCTCACAAGGCCCTTCTTACTTCCTTGCACATCAGCGCAAACAAAAGAGCCATAGCTGCTTGCTTGCTTACAGGGTTAAAAGATGGACATGAAAATAACCAGGACACAGAATGAAACTTCCACTAAAACCATGTTCTTCTCCGCCTTTCAAAGGCTTCTCAGCCTTTCCAACGCTTCTGCTGCCCTGCTTGGCCTTTTCCAAATGCCTTTTCCAACGCTTCCTGGTCGCCTTTGCGCCTTTGCGCATGGCTTACATGGAGCTGGCACAGAGGGCTCAGCGGGACGCCTACTTGAAAAGTTCCACAAGAGGCAAAACCGCTGACCTTGGCAAACGAGCAGATTGTCACTGAGTTCAGAGCACCGATGGGGAGTCCAAGACAGAAGCTGCGAAGGAAATGCACGCGGGAGTCATTTTCAAAATCAACAGCAAAATCAATTTGAAAGTCAACTAGAACATCAATTGAGGAACAAATTGGGACTTGACAAGAACTTGCCTTTTGATTTTGGACGTTGCGTAGAAAATCCCAGAAGACTTGCTAATGGACTGCAATCAAGATCGGATACTTAGAGGCGTGCATACCTCCCTTTTGGATGTGCGTGTTCTTGTACTTCACTCCTTCATTGGGATCTCTGAGCAGATCGTTGTCTAGCAAGAGGTCCCCAGTGTTCTGGCACTGATGTGGATGCGGTCCAGCTGACCCGGAGCCCATATGGCTGCCTTACTTGAAGTTAGAACCCCTATAGCTTTCAGCTATCTGGGGAAAAGAACACCATGTCTAAGGCGGAGCTACCGGAAATTCTGAATAAAGTTTGCCAAATTCCCACCCACCAAAACCAAAGGTTTGGGCTTCTTTCAAGGCTGTGCAATTGCTGGAAACCGATTGGTCGCATTTCTGCGCCACTCAGCAAATACAGGCATGCTGCGGGAAGGTCTTGTTCATCTGTCCCAGACAATGTCTAAATTTCATGACAAGTGTATCAAGACATGAGCCACGGTCATGATGCACTCCCTGCACTCCCCAGTCCACAAATTCAAGCATTCAGAACAGACCATCTGCGAGTGCCCCAAACACACTCGACAGAGTGGACGATGGCTGAACTCTCAACTGCCTTCCTCAACTCTGGTGTCAAATGGCCATGGGTCAAAAGTTCGTATCCTCAGTGAACATCCCAATCCCCGCTAAAATAGACTAAAGTGGGTGGTGAATTCACCCACCCCAAAATGGTATTGGTTTTGACAACCACAGCCAAATGGTGACCCTGCCTAGGCTGTCGAAGTGGACGCCCACATTCGCAGAGATGTCGCCGTGCTTTCGGGCCATTCGCCTGAAGCAAGCCACCCCAGCTGGCCGAAATGAGAGATCAGACATCCGGAGCTTGATAAACCGAGGATCAGTTTTGTTTTGGCCTCCAAGCCTACAAAACCCCCTTTGGCTGCAAGGGAAACCCAGTGAACACGATACCCCGCATCGCAAGACCACCGTTCCCCGTCGCCCAGTGAGCCGCCCGCTGATGCGTGTGACCCACCCGCTCAAGGATCCGCTCCAGGTGAGGGCCTAGCTCGCGGACGGACGGAGCTGGCGATGGTTTGCTCAGGATCCACTGAAACTTGGCACAAAAACAAGGCTCCGATCAGGTCAAACAACTCAAAGGTCGGTCTCCGAATGAGGACCCCAAAACTGGGTTTCCCTCGTTTTCCCTTGCCAAACACCCACAAAACACACACGCCTATGCCTGGCCCACAGGTGTATGCGGTGCGAAAGGTGATGCGAAGTGCTGCAGGGCGTTCAGTGTTTACCTAGAAAAAAGCCCTGTGGGTGTGTGTGTGTGTGTGTGTGTCAAACTAAGTGAACCCCGAAAAAAATGATGATTTCCTTTGGCTTCCATTTACCCATGTTGTTTTGTTTCCGCTTAGTTTCCCTTTAAACCAACCACCAAAACGGGTAATGACTATCAGCCTCAACAACAAGCACACCGAGAGAGCCGTCAAGAAACCTCGCTGTTGGGGTGTTTGTGTTTCCGCCAAAAGTGATGGATTTTCTTTCGATTGGGACACACCCCCATTGATCGACCAGTATTTTGCCTGTCCTGGGTTAGCAGGTGGATGTGCCCTCGGGGTCTTTCCAAGGCCCGCCCCGCCTCGCGCCTCTGTGTATGTTGCGATACAAGTAGTGCGAAATGTCCGCGTTCACTTCAAAGTAGCCTCCGCTCACTTTGGAAGGCTCAAGCATGGTCGCTTTTTACCGCTTTGGGTGGTTTCCCGTTGGCTCACCTTTGAAACCAGCCAAAAGGCCACCCCATTTCTCCCTGTTTTGAGACACACTCAAGTAGCTTGGGCAGTAGTCGAAGATCTTGCAAAGAGCTTCTGGGTCCTCTGAGATGCGATCCACGTGAGTTTCCACCTCGGCAGATTTTTTGAGCCAACAAGTCCGGGGGGCATCTTTTTTGGGTTTGGCTTGAAGGTTAAAAGACTCATTTGGGGGTGCCCCTATTTTGACACACTCAACCAGGGAGTGTTGTCCTGTCCCCGGGCTTCTAGTGGAGGACTTTGCGGAGACTGCCAGAATGTTGACCGAACCTGAACTATCACCTAGATATCCTTGGTATATAGCAAAGGGAATTCAGGTGCACCCCTGGGGACCCTTGCACCAAAGCACATAGAAGTTCATATCCAGCTCGAAGCAAACCTTCTGCATTTGGTGCACCCGCTCTGCCTTAGACACAATCGACCTGCAGAAAAAAGCCATCGACATCCGGACAAGTGGCACCATGCAGGTCCTCTACCTTCAAGCTCATTTGAGTCAAAGTCAAAACCCAGGTCTACCCAGAATCTTGCAAAGAATTAAAAAGGCGGCCGCTGTACCCTCCAATTGCCCGGGTTTTGCTTGTGACTCAATTTGCTACGCAAGCCACCCAAGTTTCGGAGGCACGGAGCTCCTGGAAAAGCTGGAAGACGTGGGTAAGGCGTCTACCCAGTACAGCATTGAACACCGGCAAGGTCGTAGAGAAACAGCCAAGAGTAAGGTTCGTGGAAGATTCGTTGGCGCGTGACCGGCTCTGGGCTTGCCCATGTTGCCAGGGCCGCTCGCAATAGGCTTTGCGTGGAGAGCGAAGTGCGGCTGGGAAAAAAGGATCGGCGCATCAAATGGAGCGTAGTCGCACGAAATAAAGCCTGCTCAGTTCAAAGTACTGCCAAAATATGTCAATATCCGCATTGCGGCAAAATCCGAGGTTGCACCCTGCAGAACTGCAGGTGGATGTGATGGCCTCTTACGGCAACCCTGGGCCGAAACCAGATAGAGCACCGTTGGCAAGAGAGGCTGAGATGGCAATCAGAAGGACGCCAAAGAGCTTGCAGTCCGGGTTTCGCCACAAAGCTCGGGAAGCTTGTGAGCGCCTTTAGTTGGCAAGGGTTGCCAACATACTTGCAAGTTCTTGGCTTTGCATCGGTGGCCTGTCTCCGACAGACCGCTAGCTCGTTGTGACAACGTCACGAAGAAGCACAGGCTTTCAGTCCCGAGAAGTCAAGCTGTTTCAGTCCTGGAACCCTCAACAGACCGGTGAATCACATGTCTTGTTCATCGATGCCGGGGCGTTGACAACGCCACGATCCAGGGCGACCCTTGTAGATCTTCAAACAAGCGTCTACTGGTGTGTTGAAACCATTGAGGCTATCCTACCAATGAGGCATGATGAAACCCTGGCGCAAATGAAGGCATTTGGGGGTATACGTTGACTTGTTTTTGCGGAGCGCCCGCAAGGATGAACGGCAGTTGGGGCCATTTAGCAACGCTTTTAGCCAGCGGCGGCCTGGAACAGCAGGGGAGATGTTTCAGGGGTGCCTGGAGCAGTTCGGAGTGCTTAGGCAGAGGCATAAAGTCCCTGGCACGAACAAACCAACATCCTTGTGTCAACTACTTGAAACATACCTTTCTTTCTCCGAACGCCTGCGTGAACAAGTCGCTAAACACAATGATTCCAAGCTGCACAAAGCTTCAAGTACTCTTCATCGCACCGGTAGGCCCCTCCGGTGCCCTTTTGCTCTGGCCGCAAATCGATTTGGAAGGTCGCATACTCGGACCCGGTCTTCTTCTCGCGGGAAAGATGCCTAGCGTCTGTTTGGTAACGAGCACGGTGTGTGTGTGTGTGTGTGCGCGCTCTGTACTGTTCTTTGAGGGTACCCTTCTAGGCTTGTTCAAAGAGAAACCAGAAGAAACACCAGCGGCTTTGGGGTCTCCCGGTCTCCCTACTTGGACGACCCTGAGAACCCCGCCTGGGTTGCCATCCGCCAATCAACAATTCCTACGCCCCATCTCACCCCGAAAACCATGATGGCACACGCACCCCTGTTGGGGGGCTGTCGCAAAGAGAACAACCAAAGAACGCACCCGGCAAATCCGACACTTCCCCCCGGCAAGTGGCTGGCGGAGCAAGTCGAAGAAGCCCGGCGCATCGAAGTCCAAGCCTGCTCAGTCCAAGGGACTTGGAGCAAGCCATCCTCGAGTCGCTTCCCCATTGGGGGTTGTGTTAATGGGAAATTTGCGACACGCGCAAGCCCATTGTTGGAGGGGTTCCCCGATTTTGAGACGAGACAAACCCACACGATACAGTCCCACTACTAAACCATCAAGGGCCAACTCCCGTAGAACTGTGTAACTGACGCTGTTTGTGTCCAACTCTTTGCACGTTCTGGTAGTCATGATATGTGCCACGGTCAGAAGTCCCTATGTCAGTGGTTATGGCTCGCGAACTAGTGTTTCACCATGGCATGGGCTCTGCCAGTTGGCGACTTATGTCCACCACCTCTCTTCCCTGCCTGTCAGTGCAGAAGGCCCCAGCGGGGATCCCCCGTCCGTCACATGCAGCAGCGACCCCAAGATCTGCAGGCCGCTGGAGGCACACGCTCCTCTCACAGCCTCGGCGCGAGTTTCAACCCACAAACCTGAGTCAAGTCATGGGCAAGACTGATGGGTATCAAAATGGGCAAAACCCGAAATCATGGTAAAAAAAATACAACGAAAGGCGGCTTCAGCTCTATGGGTTTGGAGGTCCGTTGAAGAAAAGTGCTCGCATGTGCGACTCAGGCCTCAGAACTCTCAATTCTTCTGACTCAGAACTCTCAAGAAGAATTGAATGGTACGGCTATGTTCACACATTTTGACAGCAAAATTTCTATGAGCAGGATACCTTGGTATCTCCGAAAAGAAGAACAAAAGAAAGAGTCTGCCAATAAACCCTGCTAAAAACAGAAACTCAAGCTATGAATGTTTCCCCAAGAGGATATCGGAACATTAGTGAATCCCCTGGTTTTGGTGGGCAAATGAGTGGAAATCCTGACCGATTCTTATGCTCTACGGTGCCCAGAATGACAGACTCCACCCTTAGCACATTGCCACGTCAGTCATGGTCGCTGATGTCATTAAAGACACAGCCGCATGCGTTTCTATCCGCATCTTTTGCTCAGAAGGCTCTTCGGCTTCTTTTGATTGCCCTTTGCAGCAAGCTAAGAAGGATGGCTGCGGCTCACTCTCCTTTTGTCTGTTGCTTGCAACAGTTTCCCTTTTGAGGCGAACCCATAGGAGTATCTTCGGCATCTACCAAAGCCAGATATCCCTACGAATGCTTCAGGTGAGGCACACGGCGGGCCTGGCCTCGACGGCCTCGTCGTCCCCCATGTCGGGCAGAAACCCGGCGCTGCGCAGATCCGGGATGGTCAACTCCACCCCGTCAAATCCTACAAGCTTCAAGAACGGGACATCAAGATCATTCAAAGGCCCGGTTTCTTGGTTTTGCTTTCTTTTGGGAAATACACCCCAAATAAGATAAGATAAGAGAGGAAAGAAATCCACAACCCGATGCTTCCGCAATGGAACATGGCAGGGCCAAGCTCTTTCTCCCACAAGGGATACCAACTCAAGAAGCAACGAAACCTCCAACCCCTTCCCTCGCCTTACCCATGGCCACTTGTCTAGTTGTTTGCATCCTTCCCTGGGTTGGTACATGGGCATGGCGCTTGGATACCTGGCTTGGTCTTAAGATCGAACCCGGAAAGAAAAGGAAAAGAAGAAAACCTGTTTCATCAAAAAGACAGTTCCTAAAATGAGTTGCCTTTTCAAGAGATGCGCCAGCCCCAAAAATCGGAGACCCTGCCCCGCGAGCGCTCCTTGGCCTTTCAGGAAGCCGAAGAGGCCCGCGAGATCCCCGTGGAACGCCTCCGGCGTTTCGCTTGCTCCGGTAACCAGTTGAAGAAGAAACCCACATGAGGGGTACATGTAGTACATGGGTACGTGTCAACCCACAATTGTTTGGACCCATCGATCTCAGTGTTCCTGTAGCTTTCCCCAAAAGCATGCCCTGAAAAAGGACACACCCAAATGTCTTTTTGGGTGGTGGGTATCAACATCAAGCCTTTTGGGTTCGCAAAAGCCGGGTAGAGAAACATCCATAGGAAGTTGGCGAAGACTCTGGGGTTTGGCTGGGTAAACGCAGCGGCAAAAGTCGGGGGTTCCTTCTACAAGTATGATCCAAACAAATTCCAAGAGGCCTTGCAACCTCCATGCTGCTCTTTCCTTCCCTTGTCTCAATCACCTTATTGTGTTCACCACATTGTGGCCAACCCCCGCGTTAAATCCCTATTGCTTGAACAGACTCCTTTCAGGTTCCTTTTCAAAAAAAAGGCGCATGGCCATGGCTGTGGGAATTGGTAAGGTTTGTGGGTCATGTTCTGTTTAAACCTTTGAAGGCTCCGGGAAACTTCATGAAAAGAACAAGAAAAATTGGCTAACTTCTGCAGGTATGCGCCCTGGCTGACATTGTGGTGACCAAAGGATAACACAATCCCACACGGTGGGAAGCGAAACTACGTCCCTAAACCAACTCACACCAAATCAAACCAACATAAATAACCCTTAGAGCCAACCTTAACCAAATTCAACCAACATAAACAATCATTAAAACCAAATTTATCCTACATCAACCACCATAAACAACCATCCAGCTTAAACAAAATTGAATCAACAGAAACAACCAATAAAACCAACTTGAGCCAAATTAAACTAACAAAAACAAACATCCAACTTAAACACACCGAACCAACATAAACGACCATTAAAGCCAATTTAAGCTAAAGTGGGTGAACATAAGCATCCATCAAAAAAGACACGAAAAGAAAAAAAGAACGAAAAAGGAAGAAACAAAACACTATCTAAACCAACGTAGACAAAAATTAGAACAGCTTAAACCAAATTAAATCGACATAAAGAACGATTGAAACTACATGAAATGAACCCAACATAAACAGCAAACGCACGGTTAAACCAAACTAACATAAACCATTAACCAAATGTTTAAACCAGATTAAACCAGCATAAACCACCATCCACCATAAACCATAACAAACAAACATGAACATTATTTAAAGCCAGCGTAAGCAGATTGAACCAACATAGACCGCTAAAACCCAATGAAACCAATTCGAACCAACACAAACATCCATCAACACAAATTTAACATTAAACCAACACAAGCATCCATAGAGAACTTAAACCTAAATCAACCAACGTGAACAACAAGGACCAACGTAAACCAACATACACAAACAAAAAACTAAAAACTAAAAAAAAATGAAACCAACGTCATTCAAAAAAAAAAACGCTGGCCTTCACGGTGGCATCCAGGTCGCGCTGGGCCCGCGGCGCCGTGAGGCTCCAGCTGGTGATGCCCACCCGGTGCTGCTGAGCAGGACCTTCGAAAACCAACCCATCTTATGCCGAAACCTGGGGTGGTGTCTTGTTTTGGTTTGGTGTTTCTTTGTTTGTTCTTTTTGTATTTTGTTTTTTTTTGGGGGGGAAGTTGTTGTGTTTCTATTTATTTATTTATTTATATTTTGTTGGAGGGGGGGGCTAGGGTGTTGTTGTTGCCTTGTGTTTTGTTGTCTTTTGTTGTTGCTGTTGTTGCTGTTGTTGCTGTTGTTGCTTCTCTTTTTTTTTTTGGAGGGGGGGGCAGGGGGGGGCAGGGGGGGGGGGGGGCATATGCATTGTTTACATTGATTGAAAATGATATAATCATAAGCTGTGTCTATGTATGCATGAGCAATCTTTGAAAAAAGTCGGGCACCCAAGAAAGCGGACGCCCTAAAGGCAACCAGCCACGTTGGCTTGGAATTGTTCAATAAAACTCCTAGGCATCCAGCCTCTTGATGGCGTTTTTTGGCACACTTTTTGGTCCGCCCTATTTTGGTCCCCCAATTTCGTCCCAACCAGCCATCAACTACCAGTCATGTTAGTTGCTCATGTGTGCCAGAACCGCACACCCTTTTTGGTGTGGATTGACATACATCTCCGTCGGGTTAGGTTTTGTGCCTCTTGCAAGCGCCGTGACCTTTGTGAGTCTTGTGGGCGATCTGTGTACGTGGCTTCGCTGAGAATGTATTTGCAAACCGACATGAGAACATTCACACAACACCATATGGGGCACAATCAAAACCCGGTACTGAAGTCTAGCCGGAACCATGTAAGGAATTAAGAAGGCGGCCGAAGCTAGGTACCAACCTTCATCTACCCGGGTTTTGATTGTCGCTCATATGTGAGAAATCATTCAAATGGGCAATCCTTGCAAACAAGCCCTCAACTCCAGCCTCCAAGGATCACATTCCGCTTGCGGCCGGAAGAATCCTGGTCCAAAAATCCGTGATAACACGGTTGTTTCTTGCAATACAACAGGCCGCAACAGGCAGGCAGCAAAGAGACGCGTGTCTCCTTTTAGTCGAGGAAATGCTTCGTAAGATTGGCCTGTGGCTTGATCATTGACCCTCAATGTGTGCAAAGGTGAGAAACTGACTTGCTGTTTTGAGGTCTGACTTTGTGGGCCGCCATGGATGCGAAAGCGGCTGCCTTTCCTCGCGCATGCCTTTTGGGTTGCTTTCAATCAAGCCATGTGCAAAACTGAGGGGAACGGCAAAAGCAAAACAAGACTGAAGGGAAGGTAAACCAAAAAGGACAAACTGAAGGAAACGCAAAGCTGAAGCCACCAACATGCGCGTTGCGCTCGCCTGGAAGCTGGGCTTGGGCATCGCCGTTTCGGGAACCAGAAGGCTCACGTCATTCTCTTCCGCCGGGGCGCAGCACAAACAAGCTCCAAGAGCCATGAGGCTCGGAGTGGCCGGCCAAGGGTGCCAAGTTGTCGCAAAGCCATTGCTGTGTTTTATTGTCTTTTCTTTGCGGGTTGGGCACAACTCTGCTCTTGAGCACAAAACACGCAGTGAAAAATCCCTGAGACAAGGGCTGTGGAGCTCCCCTCCGAGGCTCTAGAGCTGCACTGAGCCAACCCCGCGAGCGGAAAATGGTCCAGACAGGCAAATCGGTCCCTGCGCACAGCGTCACACTTGCCATGTGAGGGAAAACCACGAAGACATCTGTTGGGTTCACTGGCCCGATAAAATCTGAAGAAAAGTTCACCCTGAAAATTGACTTCCCAAAAACAAGTGCATTATGTTCGTGCATGTGTGCACAGAACAAGGGTCTGCAGCAGTAAGGGCAATCCGCATGCTGGTAATAAGGTGCACGTCTGTGTTCGTGAGTGCGGCTGAGCCTTGAAAACCTGGAATTTCAAACAGAATGCGTTTTGGAACAAATTTGGAGGCTTACATCGCGTTCAAAGCTGCAGACCGTTACCAAACAGTGTGTCATCTTGCCAGTGCCGTGCGCCACACCTGCTTCCACTCGCTGAGAAAGTGTTTGGAACATGAAAATGCACAACAATGTTGGAAAAATACCCAACAAATTGTCCAGCGGTGTTCGGGCGTCGGCTGACCCTGCAGTTTTGCCTGGGGTGCTGCCCCCAGACTCGCAGCTGAGCCTCCACAACCTTGCACCTGCACCCTCTTCTTCCACGTGTAGTGACCCTTCCAGAGACTGCTGAGGTGCCGCTTTGCTCGATCTCCTTGAACTTTTCAATGCCCCGAAAACTGGGGTACTGATAGAGCAGCTTGCGGGCACGTAGGCAAGTCGACTTTACGTACACCGGGGCAAGCTTGGAAGGGGGCCCCATTCCGCCGCCTTGCATGGAGGGAGCCTGAAAGACCTCGGCGTTCCGGAGAAAAAGAAAAAATATATTCGCTTGACCCGCAATAATCTGTTAAGCTCCGGGGACCTGAGGAATACCAAGGACTTGCTCAATGGACTTCTCAAAACGAGGCTTCCTGCTGCCCGCATTTTTTGGCAGATGCGAGATGGACATATGTCTTTAAAAAAAGGAGGAAGGGTTGACAGAATGCCTGAGGCAATGCTTCCGCGAGCGAAGAGCCCCTTGGGTGATCTTTTTCCTGAGAGCTGCTGGCATCGCTGAGGAGCACATAGGCTGCCCGATAGTGATCACACACACACAACCAGGGCAAAAGCTACCTGGGGCTTCCCATGTGGTGTTGGACCCCGGCTGACAGTCTGGCTTTCTTGCGCTTGCCCATGCAAGCATGAGAAGTCCTCTTGGCTCCAGCGGTTCTGGTGGCCCCGACGGTTGAGTTGCCGCTGCACAGCCTGTGCTGTCCTTGTTGCTCTTCGGGGTCCCTCCGTTGCCTCACTCGGCCCCTTGTCCTGGCGGCTTTTTCCCTCCACCTGGCTGGGGCGCGCCGAGTGGCTGGTGGCTTTTGGCGCGTTCTCCGCCAGGTTTGCACCTCTCAGCGGTCCTGGTGGCCAGAGGCTCTGCGCTCCTCCGCCCCAAGTCATGATGGCTTTGAGTTGACGGCCCCGGACGCACACTTTGCTTTTTGGAGGCTTGAGAAGTTTAAGTTTCGGGAAAGATGGCTAATTCGCACGTGGACGCACAATTATTTTCTCAGCTGAAAAAACAAGCAAAGATGTCTTGCTGTCATGTAGAATCAAAGGCCGTATTGAGGGAGGTATCAAGCTTCTCACTGGCAGTGGAAGTCAATGGAAATCCTCCAGCCATTCACCAACTTCATTTTAGCCAATCAAAACACTTCCTGGATCAGGACCATTGTTAACGCAAAAACCATTGTCGCTCGCACGGTTACCTTCTCAGCGGACAGAGGTGTCTCTATCTGCGGTATTTGTCCTGCCCTCTAGCAGCCAGACCTTTACGGACTTTCAGGCTGCTCCCACCTGTCACCGTGCGAGGCCAGTGGGCAGTGCCCACCCCGGTGCTGTCCACTGAGGTGAGCCCAGGCCCCGACGCTGCCTCTCCGCCGCAGTGCCTCGAGAACGTCCTTAATCATCTCGTTGGGCCCCGGAAGGCTTCGGGCACTGTCAAGCAGCGGCCTCCTCAAAGCGAAGGGCCAGGACGGACAGCGTTCCAAAAAGCGGAAGTGACCAAAAGGCAGAATCAAAACAAGGAAGAACCAAGGCCCTCAGTGAAAAAAATGCGGATCTATTTTGGGATATATTTTTTCAGATTTGTTTAGGATTGTTGTTGGTTTTTTTTGTTTTTTTTTTTCCCCGTTTTTCGTCCGGGCCAGTAAAATGTCGTATTTTACAGCATTTTCTGGTGAATGAACAAATTTTACACTGGCCCGTCAACATCCCCAGCATCATTTTCAACATCCCCGCATGTCCGACCAACATCCCTAGCATCACCAACAAACGTAACAAAATTGAAAAAGTAGCTGGCGGGTTGACGGGGTCAAAAGAATGATGATTCAATTAGGAGGGCACTGCCTGCAACAAAAAAAGTAGCGGGGGGGCTGGGGAGGGCGGCAGCCCCCCCGTGATGCTCGCAGAAACGATGCCTGAAGAATGAGGTGGTCAGTACCTTGCCTTACTGTAAGGGCCTTGAGCTGTCATGTTTAAAGCGTTGTGTTTCTCGGTGCCCGTTTCTCGCGACTTGAGAAAGCAACTGTCAGGGTTGTCTTGTGACGTTAGAATCTTGATCACTGCTTCAATCCGTAAGGGAACATGCACCAAAACACAAAAGAGTGCGACCGACAACAGGCGCGCTTGCTCTTTTTCTTTAATAAGGCGTTGCTTGGAAGTCAGGCCTGGGGGTGCAGGGAAAAAGACAGTGCATGTCCTTTCCCCGTGTCCGCACCCCCCTGCGGAGCCTTCTCAAATGCCCCCGCAGTCAACAAAGCGTGTTCGACCAGCCAGGTGTATTACCTGTGAGGCATTTTAATTGAAGGCATTGCTTGTTGTGGGATGCCGTGCGGGCATCCGACTGGTGCATGCGGCACATGCCAGCTGCGGCTGGGCCCTGGAGGATCCACCTGAGCTGTGAAAGGGGGTGGGAAGGCGCAAAAAAGAGGGGGAGAACCCTCACGCATGACCCTTAGGTGGCTTGAAGCAGAAAAACGGCCACGCGTCCGAAGATTCAATCAAGATTAAAAAATTCGGGAAAAGGAAAACCCTAAACGTTAGAATCTTGATCACTGCTTCAATCCGTAAGGGAACATGCAGCAAAAAAAAACAGTACGACCGACAACACGCGCGCTTGCTCTTTTAATAAGGCGTTGCTTGGAAGTCAGGCTTGGGGGTGCAAGGAGAAAGACGGTGCATGTCTTTCCTCGTGTTTGCACCCCCCTGCGGAGCCCCCACTTCAATTCAAGGTTCCAAGCAAACGGCCCAATCTATTGCCCCCTCTTCAGAGCGTTTGCAAAGCACTCTTATGCTCCGGCCGCCGTCTGGGCGGCAATGCGGCCAAAAAGGTCGTCTACAAACAACAAATCCCTTCTGCGTGCACGACATTGAGTTTGCCTACCGCAATGCCCTTGTGCCAATGCTGTCTGGCCTGCTCGACGGACATCTCGGTGCGGACGACCCACCCGTTAAAGATTTCTTTTTAAAAGAGGGCAGGCGCAACATGCCATTCGCAAAACTTGGTGCTTCGCGTGCAACAACCCACGCATCCAGCATTACGCTTGCAATTTGGCTCCAGGTTGCATTTCAAGGGAGCCAACCTTTGCAGGGCTAAGAAAAAAAAACAAAAAACAAAGAAAAAAAGGGGTCCCCAAACAAGGGGTCCCGAAAAAAAGGGAAAAGGGGTTTCCTTTGGCAAAGCTTGACATCGCTTGAAACGCAACCTGGAGCCAAATTGCGGCGCATATCTAGGGGTCGTTATGTTGCAGCCACACGCCTGCGCGCAGCGTTTTAGATTTCGAATCCTTCGCAGGACGAGGTCGTTTCCTGGACGGACGAGTGTCAGGAGCCTACCAGGTGGAATAGAACCCGTTAGAGGTTCCAATATTGATCCATGGTTGACTCTCGTCGCCGCAATATTGATTCAAAATTGACTCTCGTTGCAGCAACATTGATTCAAAATTGATCCAAAAACGGCCTTTCACACGCCAAGCCGCCGAACCCCCACAGTCCCCCGGCTCCTTGCTATATGTGCTATATGTACTATATGGCTCTTACACGCCAACCCGCGGAACCCCCACGCTCCTTGCTATATGTGCTATATGTACTATATGGCTCTTACACGCCAAGCCGCTGAACCCCCACACTCTCCGGAGTCCTTGCTATATGTGCTATATGTGCTATATGGCTCTTACACGCCAACCCACTGAACCCCCACACTCTCCGGGCTCCTTGCTATATGTCCTATATGTACTATATGCTATCCAGACGCGCGTTAAATACACTAGATGTGCCACACAATGCATATTTGGTGTTTACGGCCGTCAGCAGGATCTGGAAGCTGACCTTGGCGAGGAAGGCAGCCGAATGGCCAGCAGGTATTGAAGCTGGTCCACCAGCAGCCGCATGGCGTCAACGGTGAAGACCTGCTGCCCAGGAAGAGGGCGCAACCGGTCCAAGCGGCCCCGCGCGGGCGCAGTTTAGTCACAGCGGCCCCGGACCGGCGGCCCCAGATGCGTTCAGAGAGCTCGGATCATGGCGCGAATTGTGAGCCAAATAAAATAAAAAATAATAATTAATTTGTCGGTCGAACGAGTACCGACGTCCTTTTTCTGTCCGGGAGTCTGTTCTGTCCGTACCGCATCACAGCGAGTTGGCGGTGCTGCCCTGCAGGTTCAGCGGCTTTCGGAGGCCTTCTCCAGCTCCTTGCGCGCCCGACCGGCAGCCGCTCAGCGACTTGCTGCTGCTCCGCTTCCATCGCTTCCCAGCTCTCCTCCTCGGCCATCGCGGAAGCAGCCTGCAAGTCGCGATTCGAGCGCTTGCTTTAGCGTCTCCTTCCAGTCCTGGATGTCGACCTTCTCCGCTGGAAACCTGGCAAGCCTATCGGCTATCACCGCTCCAGGGCGCTCCCCGAGTAAGCTCGTCATGCAGGCGGCTCCAGGATATGGGTTGCCATTCTGAATTTTTTAAATGAGCAAAAATCGGCGGCATCGGAAGAAACTACAGCGGGCACTCGGAGACGGTAGGGCAAGGCAGGCGTTGGCTTGTGTTACTTGATGGAAAAGATGTTTTTCCGCTTTGCTCGCGTCCCAGCTGATGCCCTGCCTTTCACCAAGCCGGCCTGGCAGCGCAACCTGTTGCCGCGGTCGATTTTCTCCGGAATTGCGCCTGACCTCACAGCCGCTCAGTTCAAAATCCAGCTGCCTGTGTGTACCGGGAACGCAGGAACCAGTAACAATAAATCCAACATGAGAACTTTGCGCGCGCCTTGCGACGCAGAGGCCTGACTGGCAGTGTTACTGCACCAGGTCACGCAGACTTTGCAATACATTGATGCGGCTGCTGAGAGGATTGGATCTGGTTGCCGCCTGGCTTTGTGACTTCCCGGCACGATGGACAGCGGATTGGTCAGCAAAAACGCGCCTGGCGCACGTGGGATGCCAATGAAACGTATCATGGCGGGAGTACTAACCGCGTGGCGCAGTGGCGGGTCAATCATGATCTTGTCCGTGCAAGGGAAGAACGGGACTACCTGCTCTGTGGCCGAGAGGAGTGGATTGCCATGTTACGTGATTTTGCAAGTCGTTTTGCGCCACCAGCCCCGGATTTTACCTTTGGCTCACTGGCCAGCCGGGGCATCAGAGGACCGGTGTCAAGAGACGGCAAGGTGACGTCCCGTGGGACGCTGTGCACCGAACCCTCAAGCTTCAATACCAACCACGTAGAAAGGTGTATACGGACGATGCCGTTATAGCCGAACCCGTGTAAACGTTGTAAGGAAGAAGGAATGATAATCACAGCAGTAGTCCTGACCCTGCGGCGCAAGCGGTTGTTTTGCTCTTTGTGCCAATCACGGAGATCCGCAGTCACACATCGGATCTTGAACCTCAAATGTGTCTTGAGCCAAATGGCGATCAATGGAACTTGGGAAGCAACACCAACAAGGACCTCAGAACAGCTACCCAATTTCGGCACGGGGCCTAGAGGGTTTTAACATCCCCCATTTGGGTCGCATTGTTCATCATGCGGTCCAAACACCACAAAACGTTCCACTGGCCACGGCTTCAACTACGAAATCGTGTCGTGCATTCTTTTACTTGCTATCACTACACCGTTCATTCGCTGTGAAACATGCCGGGTTCGATTGTACGAAAAGTGAAACATTCATCCTCCAATCGAAGCACACATCCATATGCAGGTGTATATAATACACTGTGGCCACTTCACTTGACCGCCAGTGAACATTCCAGCTGCCGCATTTGCGCATCGCGCAGCTGTCATCCATAAATGGGTTGGCCACAAATGTCCACCATACGCGCCCGCTTGTGATCGGTCTGCATATCTCCGGCAAAGAAACATCGGTGAGTAATCAATGCAAATCATAGCCATTCCAGATACCATGGACAATACATAAATAATGAAAAGATATCATCTATAAGGTAATAGTTCCATCCATGAATATCCAGAGCGTCATAGTCATCGGAATATGTAACCATGTACACATCCAATCATCTTGGACACATGAATATAAATCATGACATAAGTCGTTCCACCGAAACAGTGTCGATGTGACGCAAGTAACAGATGGGGACTGGCCCACATCGTACCGCAATCATCATCTTCACGAAGCATACCTGTCCCCAATGGACAGCCTATGGGTACGTCGGCGGAACTCCTCGTCCAAGTTCTTCTGGGCTTCTCGTGCCCGGACACACTTCTTGTTGTAGTCCTCTGGCAACCAGTGCCCTTTCCGAAGGCACCAATCCAGCAGGGGTGTGTCGCATTTGTTCGGGTCGACGGCCGAGATGATGGCGCTCACGTTGACCGCGTAACCATGCTTGCCAAGGTTCAGGCCATCCCTCACGAATGATATATACTTGCAGTTGAAAGCTAGTGCAAAACATCTGAAAATAATATCACCCACCGGGTGCACTCGGTCCTTGACCAGGAGCTTCATTTCTTCCTTGGTGACATCGAGGATTCTTGCTGCAATCCACAGCTTGTAGAATGTGTATAGTCCCTCGCATTTGTTCACCATCATACGAATATATTCGTCACGCTCCTCAACCGATCGGAAGGCTCTTGTCCGAACATTCTCCGATTGAGAAATCTTCGTTATTGTTGATGGCAAAAGTATACCTTCCTGATCATGCTCAGTGATGTTGGGGTACCTCTTGAAGTCATTGTGGTAAGGGCAGCCCTCTCTCCCCTCGAGCTTGGCAATCATCGTTCTATCCTCACCACCTTCAAACATCCCCCACATCTTGGACAGCTGGAGTGCGATAAATCCTGCCATGTACTGAGCCTCACGCGGCTCGTCAAGGCAGATCGCCATCCGTTGGGAACTTATAATGTCCCGTGACGCCAGATCGGTGTCGCGGTAATGCCAACCGCCGTCTTCTTCTTCTGACGCATAGCCGGATGTATATCCTTGCGTGTCCATGTCGTCATCTTCTCCCGGAACTTCCTCCGCTTCGTCTTCATCCTCCTGTGCTGCCGCATCGTGGTTAGCTTCTTCCTGTGCACGCCTGGCATCTCCAGAGACGTTGGGGTTTTGGTTGTCCTCCTCGTCATCGGATTTGATGTGAATGTAGTATCTTCCGATGGAGATCAGTTGTGCCTCGCACTCCAGGCATAAGCAGAAGCAGGTAGGAATCGCGGTCGCACATGATGGACATATTCGGCACCTCAGTCCTTCCCATGTCTCATCATTCAGGATGACGACTTTGCTGACTTCGTCCCGGACCTCGTTGACCTGTGCGTTGAACTCTTCCATCTTGTTGTTTCGATAGAGTTCGCAAGCACGATTAACCATGTCAACGATGTAGTGCAGATTATCGGCACCTGTCTCAGTCTCCGGCATCCTCTCGCTGATCTTTGCAACGTTCTGGAGGAACATCGCAGCCGACTCTTGGGATGAGTTGACAAAGCCAGGGCAGATCTCGTTCTCCACACACTTCGAGTACGCCCTCTTGATGTCAGCGTACTCCAGGCGCTTCCCTCCATTGCTTTTGCCAATCCAAATGGACTTGACCTCATAGAACGGGATCACGTCAAAGACCATAAAAGTCCCATTAGCCGCGACTCCAGCCCCATACCGCGCGAGGGTTGCACTGGGAATATAGATGATCGCAATCGGATCCCCTCTCCTTACGTTCCGTAGCGTTGTCTTCGTCGCCACGTTCATCTCATCCCATGGAGCAAATGCCCCGAAGTGCATGCTAGCCTGTTACCGCCATCGATTCCGCCGGGGACTAGCCCACAGCGTACGATGCTTGGCAGGTTTTCCACATACGTCACATGGAATGCTCCTCCGAGAGTATCACCCATTCTTGCGGAATACCTATTCGCCAGTGCGGATGAGCTCATGAATCCAAAATCACTGTGACCGGTTGTGACTCGGATGCACCAAGGTCTGTACCATCCATCGCATCTGTTGAACATCCTGTCGATGTCGTCCCGATCCACGCCAGCCTTGGTCATTTCCTCCCTGGCTGCCCTCGTGTCGTTCGGGTTCATGATGCTCGGAAACCTTGCTGCCAGAACCTGGAATCTCGATTTCTTGCTTCCGGATTCCTGCCACTTGATCACCTCCATGATGCCCATGTATCGTTTCGCTCTCGAGGTGTTAGGTGGGAATATGTCGTTGTTTCGGTCGTCAATGACAGCATCAATGTCGACCCATCCACCCTCGTCGCACCTGAAAGCACTTCCTCGGCAATTGCCGATCTTGTGTCGAAGGACTCTGCATAGGTCGTGAGATAGCTGGTTTGCTTGGTCCCTTGAAGTAAATACCGAGCGATCATCACCAATCCTGCATAGTGGAGCACCGTCGAAAGGAGCAATGCAAAAGTTGACACTCTTGCCAAGTTGCATCACGTCCACTTGCTCAAGGATTGCACCTCTGGGAAAGTACCTGGGGTCAACAATAGACGCGTATGCCCGTGGCATATGCACATCAATCAGTCGCCGTACTTCGGGATGTAGCACGGGATGGTGTCGCATCCCATCTCAAGCGTCTTCTTGAATGTCCTGCTGTCCCCGCACGGGTTGTATGTGAGGTCGACGCCACCACATTGTAGCTCTCCTCCCTCAGCCGTGTCAGCCATCTCCACCAAATTAATAGTGTAGCTGTACATCTCAATTGTTTCTTTCCCTGCTTGTCCTCCTTTCTTTCTTTCCTTGGACGTTGATGAGGACGGCTCCTCCGTATCCCCCATGTCTTCATCAGATGAAATAGGGTCACTGCTGAGTAGCTCACGGAGCACCTTCATCGCCTTCTCATTTCCAGCAGCCTCCTCAATGTCCTTGCAGTCGCCGTCGTGGGCCAGGTTCGCGCACTTCTTACAGATCCCCATATCTCCCATGCATTTCTCCATTGACTCCAGGAATCCTAGTGCCGCTCTCCGCCCGTCGATCACACGCTGCTTCTTGTCTTCCTTCTCAGTATTGGCTTGAGAGCTTCGACTCGGGTCTGGTGCTTGACCAAGACCCTCATCTTCGCCCTCCGTGGCCTTTCTCTTGGAACCTTGTGCAGAGGGCTCGGTGATCAGGGATCGTGGATGTCTGGGCTTGACCTTGTTCATGATGTCAAGCACCTCCTTCGTGGGCACGCCGAGCTGTGCGGACGGTTTGTTCCGCTTCCTGTTCTGGCCCGTCGTGTGGGTCACGTTCCCAGCGAGGTGTCGCACTATTGACTGCTCGAACTCCCTCTTGATCTTCCATGCGTCCTTCCATAGTGGCAGTTCGTGCTGGAAGTACGACATCACCTCAAAGAATCCCAACACCATCTCGACGACGTCTCCCAAGGATTCCTCGTTCGTGGTTTGTCCCAGGAGTTCATACATCGTTCCTTGGTCGAGCACACTCTTGATCCATGAAGAATATGCCACATTGCCGAGATCCCTGCCTATCAAGAAGATGGACATCCTCTCCTCGACTCCCTCGGAGTCCTTGCACACGATCACATCCCGGGATGCGCACAATTGCTTCCCGTGACCGTTGTTGTAGAACTGCGCTGCTTGATCCACGGTCATGCTCACGAATCCCGCGTGAGAAAGCTCCTTCTTCAGCCTCGAATACGCGAGCTCCCGTATGATCGTGATCATGGCCTGGATGTTGTTGACGTCCACCATGAGGTTTTGAAGGTCGGGGATTGCCACCACGCATTCTGCGAAGAGGCGCGTGTACATTTTCTTCCCCTCGGTAGACATTGCAAAACCGTTCGTGTCCGCGTTCCAGTTCGCGCAACAGTTCACGCAAGAAGAGGGATTGTACTTCGACTTCGGTCCGAGCACCTTCGACCTGCTCATCTGCATCTCTTTAGCGCAAAGTTCGCAGATAAACTTGCTGAGCTCCGTGACCGTGTACCATCGAAGACGTTGATCACCGGCATCGGCTTTCCCAAAAGCATCCCGCTCGCCGTGTCCTTCATCCTGCCGCTCTTGTTTCCTCTTTGACTGTGCAGTGAAGGTCGGCTTGTACTCGAATTTCACCTTCGATTCCTCCATGTTCTTCGGGACATTGAACCGAAGGTCGGGCTCGTTTATGCACGTCTCCTCCAGCTCACGCACAAACGCGTTGCTTGGTGCGACCGCATCGATGGATTTCTCAATCAGCAGTCGTTTCAGAAGGAAATGTTGCAAGTTCGAGCTCCCAGGGATCTTGTAGTTCTTTCCTGTGAGCGCGTGGACCACGCGCCACAGGCGATCGTTCTCGGTCACCAGCGCGCCTGCCGCCTTGCAGATCTCGCTAACCTTGTTGGCGATCGTCCCCAAGTCCCCTCTTCCACCATGGAAAGCAACATCGCGATTCACGCACACCACGACCAGGCCCTTGCATGTGTTGACGAGGTCAGATATCGCCTTCTGCAGGGAGTCGATGATGGGGTTGGCGGTCACCTGCCATCCGCATCCTCTCATGCACACCCAATCATATAGCGACATCCAGATGTGCACCGACATTGGTGAGTCATCCATGTCTCGCCTCCGCCGTTCAGCGATGAGCTTATCCAGCTTCTGCAATCGGGAGATGATATTCAACGTGTCGTTGGGTGAGGAGACTTGCTCACTCGACCCATAGTATGATCTCTCCTCGATGTTTGTCCATCCCTGTTCGTTGACCATCATCTGGAAGGTCTTCGTGCTCCCTTTCGAGTTGACGGCCCTCAGGGGCCAATCCAGGACCAAGAAGCTCTTCTTGTGGATCATCATGTCGCGAATCGTCGCCTCGCCAATGGGGCTCCTCTTCTGCCTATTGATAATCCGGTTCAACTGTCCAGGTGCGTTGTCCGGGTTCTTCTCCGCCTGAATCAACGCGTTGATGGCTTTGGCGCCCGGAAGGCGTCCAGTAATCAAGCATCCTGTTTGGGCACACAAGAAAGCATACAGCTGTAGCCATGCCGCATTTCCCTTCCCAACATAGGAAAGAATGATCTTCTCCGCGCTGGTCTTCTCCTCGAAGTGCAATAGCGAAGAGGTCAGGCATCTCAGCATACACTCCCAATATGTTGCTTCTTGCCTTCTGCAAGACACGGCCCAAATACAGTTTGTATGATTGGGTACCCCGTATTGTTGTCTATGTTGAATTTCACATTGACAGTCGCGCCGCCCAAAGTGGTACCCCCTTCGAATGAAGTGTAGGTATCGTGTCCAGCAGTTGGGTTGATAATTACCCATCTGTCGTCGTCACCGCCAGAGTTCATTCGGAAAATGGAGTCGATGATCTCGTTGTCGATCTTGACAGCATCGCTGGCTTGCGACCCCCCACTTGGAGCTCCCGGCTGGGGGACTGACCCACCAGCGGTTTGACTCCTTTGTCCGGAGCTTGATGCCGACTTCTGCTGTCGCTCCGTCTTCCGCGGCGGCTCCGTCTTCGATGAGCCCATCACCCACCATGTCGGCTCTTCCCCAACCACGAAATCCTCGGGGTACTTCTCGAGTTCCCTCTCGACTTCATGAATCGTGCAGTATTTATTCTGGAAGAAATCGATCAAGACGTCCTTCTCGGCCTTCTTCTCGATCTCCTTCATCCAGCTTACCCACTTGCGCCGATCTTGGTTCTCAGCGGCCCTGTCAGCCGCGTGCGGTGCCAAACTGATGGAGTTGATGTTCATCGCAGGCAGCTTCGACTCATAGATCATATCGATGCACCATAGGAAATCCCTGGCGTACTCAATCTCCCGGTAGAGATCGTTCAGCTCCCTTTTGTCTGGACGGAAATAAGCTGTATACGACTGATCTTTGGAGTCCTTCTCACCGAGCAATGGCTGCAATCTCCTCATGATGAAAGAGACGCACATGAGCGAATTGACCGCTCCGATGCACGCGTCAGAGATGTCACTGGGGGTTGACCCACAGATCATCCAGCGCAATAGGTTGTTCTGGCTGGCATTCCCATCCCTCCTCAGTGCATATGCGAGGTTCTTCATCGATGCCTGCAGCTCATTCTGGTAGACCAACCCAAGGTCCCAATTCTTCTGGTAGTCGTCCTTGGAACCACGACCGTAGGAGTCGATCTTGGGAGCCTTGATCACGCTCAACGTGAATACTTTCCCCCAGTTTCGATCTCTGTATCTTGCGATTCTCCGGTCGTGCCTCTCAAACTCTGCAGTTGTCTGGAACTCCTCAGAGCTCCTCCACCTTCTCGATGACGATGCCCTGGATGACTCGTCGTTGATGAATTCTTTGTACACCTCCCCAACCGGGGTGTTCTGGTGGAATGCTGCTTTGAACGACCGTTCATCGTTGTCCTCGGCCACGCCTAATGCGAGATCCCAGATGTTCGCGATTGATCTCAACATATCCGCCCCTTCCATGCAGTACTTGGTTACGTTGAGCAACTCGGGGTTCTTCGCCAGCATCGTTGCCTCACCGCAAAGTTGGTTCAGCGCCGACACGATCTTCTTTCCCTTGCTGCAGAATTCCCTCCATCCAAGCATACATTCGTCGGCAGAAAGCTGTCCGAAAACTTTGCTGATGAACTCTAAGGCAACCCTCATAGACTGCCCTTCACCTTTCATCATCCCGCGGCCCTTGGCAGAATAGTACGCTGAGTATGCATAAATAGCGGGGACGCCGATGTCCTCGATCCACTTCACGCACATACCCAGGTCGCTGCTCACCTCCATCCTCTTGGGCATCCTCTTGCCATCCTCGATGGCGTTCTTCACCAAATTTCCCAAGAAGATTGCTGCTTGCCTAGATTTCCCAACAGGCACGCAGAAGAACTCATTCGTGTTGACGACAGTCGGATTGGCAGTCATCTTGATGATATTCTCCAGAACCAGGAAAACCCAAAATAAGCAGCTGCAAATGAAGCCACGGAATTGTCCCAATACGATCCCAGCTTCAGATTGAGGTGACGAACTCGTCCAGCTCCTCCTTGAAGCCTGGGGTTCGGGACTGACCCAGCTCCCCGTATGCACCAGAGGTTCGGGACTGGCCCAGCACCTCGGTTGTGCAGTTGGGGTGGTGCAGATTTCGCTCGCAGTAGCTTGGTGCTTCCGCGATCTCCTTCGCGTAATGCAAGCAAGAGCGAGTTTCAACGGTGCCGGTTTGAGGCACCTTGCTCGAGCACGAAAACGGCGAAGGATCACACCCACAATTATAGACGTGTACAACTGGGTTTCTTTGGTTTCACGACCAGCACAAGGTCCATGCTCATGGTTTCCATTGCATTTCTTAGACAACGAGCCACCAAGTTCAAAGTTCCATGAGACAACTCTCCATGGTTTCTTGATTGGCAGGGGTTTCTTAGCATATCTTTGTTTCAAGCCATAGCGACACCCATCAAACTCGTGACTAGTCCCATCTTGCACAACCTCATGCAGTCTCTCATCTTTCCAATAATCACAACTTCCAGGCAACTCAAACAAAATCGCAGCTCGTTTGTCATGGCATGCCGTTTAATTTCAACGAACCGTTCAAACAATCTCCAAAATTCTCTTTGTTTGGCCTCGATTTTCTCTGCGGTGTCAATTCCGCGAGTCTTATTGAGGCGTGCCCATGATGATCCCCCCGTGCAAGGCCCGGCGAAGAACAACAAATCGGAAGGTTTGGTAAGCACATGTCTGGCGATTCTCCCCCCGTACTCGCTCAGTAAGTCATCAACCAGGGTTATGGTGACAACCTGCGGCCCGTCATGGCGGGCAAGAGCAGTGAACCAGTTGCGTGGTTCGGAACATGCCATCAGCACGATAGGCCGAGCCAAGTCAACACTGTAAAGAGTGACGACTGTGCGAGTTCTCATACCAGGAAGCGAGACATGAACAGGAGCGCGAAGCACACCACCGTCATGTTTGACCATCGCGAGTTCAATACCCGGCGCTAACTGTGGCTTGTGCTTCACCGCAATGCGATACGGAACAAAACAACGACCAGGGACAAGCTGCTCGTGATTGATATGCAGACAACGCATGAGCAATTTCAATCGGAGCAACGTTTCCAAAGCAAGGTCGTTAACACACTTCAACTCTATGCGCTCGTTCGACAGTTCTTCAACAAATGCGGCCAGCACGGACTGCATGTCAACATCCCCGGACCCGACGTGAATTGGTCGTGGTCGTGGAGACCGTTCCCGCGCCGGTGCAGCGACCGGTACGGGATGAAACTGCCAAACTGCGCGTTCAACCCAACCATCAATTCGCACACATTGTAGCCCCGGGTCAACTCTATCCTCAACTTTGAGCCATGACCCATTCTTCAGAAACCAAGTGGAACGAAGCCACTTGCTCCCAAACGGTGTCATAACCGCGAGTGGAGGTTTCACACGCATCAATCTGGGTCCCTTGGCAACAACAACCGGATCATGTCCTTCATGCTCATGCAATCCCTCTTTGGATGTTAATCCAGACCACCATAGGTCCGGGGGCATGATCGGTATGTGTGTGTACGGAAATGTTGGAACTCCGTCAACTGTCCCCGAAGCGGTCTGCATGGTCCCCTTTATGGGATCACACGTGGGTGTGAGCGCCTTGAGGGTATCCGGGTCAGACAGCAAGCTCGGGTCAAGTAGACCAATCTGCAAACATGCATGTTTCCATTTGCGCCCATCATTGAACGCCTTGGTGTAAATATCGGCCGCCATCCTGTCGGTGACCTCATACGCCAAGTACATGTAATCACGTGTGAACATCTCATGCATCCACGAAATGCTAACACCATGGCTTCTCTCAAGGTGGCGCATCGTGGGGTTCCTCCCCGATCGCACGACACCGATCATAGCCTTATTATCGTCATAGAACACAAAGTTCGGTGACTTCTTGAGAATCCGCTCTACCAGCTTGAGAGCGGGCATACCCATCGATCTCATGGCAACATCGGCCGCAACAATCTCGGCCTCGGGAGTGGAGTGACTCACACAACCCTGTCTTTTAGAGCTGCCAGACAACGGAAACCGGGTATTAGGCCCTTGTATATTCAAGTGTCCACCAGAGGTGGAACGCAGCGAGTCAATGCATCCCGCAAAGTCAGCGTCCGCATACAAGGCCAAGTGCACATCGTCCATAGGGTCTCCAACCCAACCGACCATGCGCCAATGTTTGGTATGATGCACATAGCACATCAAGTGATGCAAACCCCGATCATCGGAGTCAGTCCACCTATGCACGTTCCGTGCTAGGCGATTCACTTGCCGCAACAAATCGAAGCGAGCAATCCGCGCACCGTACAGCAACTTCATCAGTACGCTAGCGGCATGCGGAGCAAGGTGTCCACGCACGGGCTCCTTCATGGCCAACTCAGGAGTCCCTCCCCGTTGGTCCGGCACTGTGGCAGAACCGTCGGTGGGCACAAGATTGTTACACCAATTGCACACGACTGACGGCCCCTCTCTGGCAGGCTTCCGTGAGACGTGATTCTTTGTTTCTTCATGCAACTCAGGGGTGACAACCTTATTCAACTTCACGTCGCCCGCCACTTCAAGATAGCGGTCGACACAGGAACGTAGGAACTGTTCCATGTCATAGGTCACCGTTGTTACTCGGTGTCCGTTCCCGAGAGTGACGTTTCCCTTGCTTTGATTGCAACCAAGGTACATGTCAAGTCCAGTCTCGGGCTCAATCTTCAAACGTGTACGCAACATGCTCCACCCTTGGGCAAGGTTCTTCTGCGGCCCTGCCATTTTGAAGTCGTCGACATACACAACCAGAACAAGCTGGAGCTTTTCATGAATGTACACTGAAGGCCATTCTTCGCCGATGGGCTCAAAACCAACGGCACGCACCGACTCATCGCAGTGCTGCTCCCAAAATGTTCCCGCATCTGGGTGTCCGTACAGCGCCTTCCTCAACGGGACGACTGGTCTTCTGTACTTATCCCATTTGCATTCACTTGGCACGGCCTCCGGTGGCAATTCAATCCAACACGGCGTGCCTCTCAAGGTGGCCTGTATATACGCCTGAACAGCGTCGGCCATCTGCACATCCCAGCCATCATGACAACCCAGAAAATCCGCCCAACGCGAGGCTTCAAATGAAGCAGGGGAGTTCCCCAAATCTTGAAACATCGCAGCCTCAAAGCTTTGGTTCTTCACTTGGTTCCCCAGCAACACGCCTCTACCCTTGAACTTCCTCTTAGGATCACCAACAGGCAACTGTGAGTGCTTTTCAACGCAAATGCCATGTGCGCGAGCCATGTGTATTTCTTCCCCTTTCGCTTTTGCTTCCCTGGCTACAGCGTCATATTCGCGCACCGCGCCAAGATCGAAGACCCCCTGGTCGATTAATCCCGACCACTCTTTCTTCATTGATGCCAATCAGGGTTGGTCAACATCTCTTTCCGGCCTACCGGCCTGGATACTAAAGCGTCGAAGAATCGTACAACTTTCACAGCTTTCTCTCTGTGCTGTATTCGCTCAGAGGTCACGCACGGCATCGATGGGTACTTCTTGGCTTCACCGTCTTCGCCTATCGCAGGCATCGCGAGTGGCACCTTTCCAGAAACTATCTCAGCAGACTCCTCCCATTCATACCAGGTGAGGTCCGTCGATTCGTCGACCGATGGATCCGTCCCCGATGTCATTTCAGCTTCGTCATTATGACTCTCCATGACTGATGCAACCGCCTTCGTCCAGTTTGGAGTCGACCTTGATCGCTCCTCAGACTCGAACTTCCAGGCATAAATTACCACCAGACACTCAAATTCTTTCTCAAGCTGAACGTTTCGTCTCATGACGTCTTGGGACTGTTTGGAATCCATGAGAACAACCACCCCGTCGACAGGATTAACAACAATCCTGACCCATTCAAGCTCAGCCAAGTGCTTCCCATCCATTGGGTTCTTGATCTTTGATATGTTCTTCCGCAATCCCCAATTGTACTGCCATTCTACTCCACCCCAGCGGTTCCGAAGCATCGCTCGAATTCTCTTACCACCGGGCATCTGTAATGTCCGTGCCTCTGCCGGCGCGGAAATATCAGACTCTTTACTCTTGGGATCTTCTTCTTTCTTCTTGCCACCGCCCTTCACCTCGGCCTTCTCTTCCTTGGTGTAATATTTACTCATCATCTTCCATTCTTCAGGAGTGAACTCTGGAGGTCTCGATGTCTTCATTAGCCTGAATCCATCCTTCCCGACAGGATACGGTCTTCCGGCCTTGTCGATCTTAACCTCCTTGCCATCGTCGTTGACGTACGTGATACCATCCCCAGGTAGTCCAACTGACACGTGTGGAAGGTCGGATTTCGCAACCTTCTCATCGCCCTTGGGTGTCCATCTCCTTTCCCTTTTGAAGAGCTCGGTCTAGCATCTTCTTCTCCTGCATGATCCCCCCGATCTCCGGCGATTACCTCCGGGCCATCGTCGAGCAGTAGACCAGCGATCTGATCGACCTCATCGTCAAGCAGTCGCTTCTCGTCACTCTGCAGCAATTCAGGCTCGTAGTCCTCATCTTCGATCAGGCGGTCACGCGCATCCAGACCGATTGCATCGATAGACATCTCTATCCCTTCCAAAGTCTCGTTGGCAACCTTGTACTTCTGTTGTATTGGGAATGTCAGAGGAGATTTCAGAATCATCCTCTCCGTCTGATGTGGCATTCTCAACCGAGGTGGAACCTTTGCCTTCTTGATGTTCAGCTCTGCACCCGCAAATGCAGTAAGTGCCCAAGCACGATACTTGTTTGCCCAATGCATGCCGGTGCTCAACACATATCCAGCAAATATACCAGTTTCCCCTCTCGGCTCGAACTTCTCCCTCTTTCCCCCTCGTGCTTCACTCGGCTTGAAGTCCACTAGCGCACCAAAAGGTATCTTCTCGCCCTTGAACTCCTCGCCATGCAGCCTCATCCATGCACTCGATCCGTTCACCTCTTCGATGTTCATGAGATGGCACAGAGTGGTGATGGCCTGCACCCAATAACACGTGGGTAGACCGGCATGTACTAGACAAGCCGAAGTCTGGTCAATGATGAATTGATTTGTTCTTTCAGCAAGGGAATTGTTCTGCGGCCGTCCAGGCAGCGATAGGTCGTGGTTCAGCTTCAGCTCCACGCACGCATTGATCAGTTCCGGGCCGTCATCCGAATATACCTGCTTGATTTTCCTCCTCCCGCAGAAGTGCTTGATAGCCCTGACGACTGAGTCAGTGTCTCTTCTCGCGGTGGGATAAGCCATGATAATTCCGGTATATATGTCCCGGATGATGAGCGCATACCTGCCTTCCACTTCATGATCTCCTGATGCCGTCACAAAGTCGAACGTCACCAGGTCACCGAACGTCTTCACTTCTCTTTTGAATGCTCCCGTTCGCGATCTGAAGTGTCTCATCTTTGCCTTGACGCATGATTCGCAGAAGGGATTTCGGTACCTGTGTGTAAGCAAATGAGCTATGGAATTGGCGTCCTTCTTGAGGACTCCCACTTTCCTCTTTATTGATGATCCTTCGTACACGTCTACTTCGATTCCGGCATCTGGATCATCTTCATCAACCTCTTCCTCGTGAGCTTCGGCATCACCATGTCGATGCGGGACTGACCCAACATCTACAGGTATTTCCTCAGCCACGGGAGGCGGACGTACCGGACCGGCTCCTCCGGGTGGCCCGAAGTCGAATGCCCCGTCGTGGTGTTCGCCCTCGGCCTCTGCGGACTCACCGACAGCGGCGGGTGTGACGTCGTTCTCATCGTCACCTCCCTGATCTGCCTCGTCGTTCGTTACCATCGCCAATACTTCCGAAAAGTGCTCCTTGAGGTCGTCTATCGTAGGGCGATGCCTGTTACTCCGAAGTTTACCATCACTCACTAGGTACGGGATGTCGTCCTTGACCTGCAAGTGCACGAATCCCTGCTTTGGCGTAACCATGAAAGGTAGTTTACCAGGCATCCAGTGAAATGCATAACCCATCTTCATGCATCTCCTCCCCACTGACAATACCGTGGGTGTCTCATCCAATACATGCGGCTCGACAGTCTCGTCCAACTCGTCCACGACTATCTTGGCCACATCAGATGTGGAAGTGGAACCATTCGCGGTCTGGAACACGATCTCGTCGTCATCTTTCACGATGTCGACACCCAGGCTCTTCGCCTTGGCTCTTCCGATGAGATCATGACCACATCCGGTGTCCATCAACCATTTCACCCGTTTGCTGATGCACGTTGACATGGCGAAAACGTTCTTCGGCATACCATGCTGTTTCTTCCAGTCGACAGCCGATTCCTTGATCTCGTCCTTGTTCCGATCATACTCGAACATTATGCTGCTCTCCTTGGTCACCGGGAAGTAGTGCTTCTTATATACATCATCCACCACTTCTCTCAGTATCTTCGCACGTATCAATGATCGTTGGACTTGGTAGGCTGATAATTCACGATGATCACTGCTTTTGAACTTCTTCTCGTCGACGTACACGTACTGATAAGGCTCATTCTCATTGTCCTCATAACCGTACCATTCTCCTTTTCGTTCCCATTGCCTTCTCTCGTCTTCGAGGTAGGTGATCTCCCCATTCTCGTCGACGTCGAGCACTTCCTTGAACCACACCATTTTCTCGGGGATCTCGGACTCGCCAGACCATCTCGATGATTCGCTCATCACGTCGTCATCGTGCTCGTGGTAGATAGTCTCGGCTTCGTCCGGTTCGACATGATCAACGTCCTTCTTGAAGCTTACCTTCCCCGCAGGAGCCGATTGCTTCAGGACTATCGCAGGCATCGCGATGGCCCTCCTCACAATGGCAGGCGCTGCGGCTTTGGCGGCAGCCTTCGACTTGGCTTGTGTCTTGTCACTTGACGTTGCTGGAGCTGAATTGTTCTTGATGAGCTCATGTCTGTACTTACAAGCGCTCCCCCTATCGCACTTCCCCTTCTGAAACGCGAAGCATGCTCCATCATCTCTCTTTGGTGACGATGATCTGGATTTGGATTTGCCCTTTCCTTTCCCCTTGGACATACTCTCCAACTTGTGCTCCGTCTTCTTGCTGTGGGAAAAAGTGCATTCATTCCCTTTCACGCACCCCTTCGCCGATTTGAAGTGGTACCAACAGGGGTTATCCTTGCTTCCGCCCGGACTCTTGCCTCTGTCGCCGGCACCGTCGGACTTGCCGTTCTTGCCAGCGTGGCCCTTTGCTTTGGCTTTTGGGAGCACAGGAGCGGCGTCAGGTCCACCGGGTTTCCCCTTTCTGCCCTTGCCACCCTGGTTCTCCTGTTTGCCAGTTGCTGGAGCCGCATCCTTCCCGCCTGACTTCATCATCGACTTGACCGATTTCTCCTTCATGTCGAGCATCAGGTCTTCCCGATCTGCCTTGATCTGATAGTCGATCAACGCCAATAAGAATTCATACGTCTTCTGAGGATGCTTGTCCGGTAGTCTATGGTAGGCATTGAGGCCGAACTCCATCTTCTTGCTCCCTTTGATCTTCCTGTAAAGGATGTCTCTGAGAGCCAGCTTACTGGGTCTGTCCTCGCTCCTCATCTTCAGCAGCAAATCATACCATTTGTTCCTGAACATGACCAAGTTCTTGTCGCCAGGAAAGTCAAGGTTGAATAGATGCTCGATGTGGTAGACAAGATCCGTTCTATCGGAAGTTCTGAATGATTGCATAACTAATGCCACCAACTCTCGTCCCTTCACGATCACCCCTTGTTGATGTCGTAGTTCAGAGTGTCGTGTAGCATCGAGGTATACGTCCTTGGCTTCGTCAGGTGCTTGTTTCAGCATGTTCTGCATGCCCATGGCCATCTTAATATCTATCGTAGCGAATCTGTCGCCACCTGAATCGCTAAGCAAATCCAGGTCTGGGTTCAACCCAAGAGCCTGCTCCAGCCATTTCGTCCATGTGTCGGTATCTGGGTCTGCACATGCGCTCAGAACATTCATCAGCAGTTGCATCTTCCAGGTGTCAAGTTGATGGATCTTTGGCCAGGCCGGAATAGATACTCTCTCGGCCTCTTTCCTCGAGATTCTCGGTCGATCATTCTTGATCTCTCGGTTATCTCTCGATCTCCTTCGTCTCCTCCGTGTCCGATCGTCTTCTTCCTCTTCTTCTTCCTCGTCTTCCTCATCTCCTTCGTCGTCGTCATCCTCATCCTCATCATCGGGTGGATCATCCGGAGGTCCTCCTCCGCCACCAGCGAGGCTCAACTGACGTCGACCCGCTCCCTGCCCATTCCCATTGGGCGGGAATCCACCGTAATCCAATGGGGGCGTAGTACCGTTGTTTCCCCCTCCATCACCACCACCAGTCGTAGTAGTGGATTGTGGGACATGCCCAACAACCCCTTGCATCTGGGATAGGTGTACATCGATCATTGGATCACCGAAAGACGGAAAGAGGATCGAACCTGGCATCAGCGACGAATTAGGGATTTGTTTCGAAGACGATGACGGGATTAACCCAGCCACCTTCTTGTCTACCCTACCTGAATTAGCCTGGGTTCCTCCCTCAGCGCGTTTCACTACTGCTCGTTCACGATGTCCATCTTTGCTGCTGGAGGCTTCCTGTGTCTCCAGCTTCTTGTGTGCACGTAGTTCCTCGTTGTCAGCATCGAGTTGGCGTACAAAACTCTCTTCTTGCTTGAGCGTCGCCTCTCTTTCCTTCAGTTGTCCCTGAAGCTCATGCATCTCCTCGAGGTACTCATCGTACATTCCCTTAGCTGTCAATCTCCAGTACTCAGCCTCCTTCGACTTCTCGTCCATCGTGCACCGTTCCTCTTGTTTCTCTTCTTTGACCTGGGCTAACTCCAAGATCGCATCCTGACGATGACCACCTTCGACAGCAATCATCTGGTCCTTCATCGACACGTCGGACTCATACTGTTTGACGATCTCTTCTTTTTCGCGAAGCAAGCAATCTGCTCTCTTCGATTCCTGTTCCGCAAATACTGTAACGTCATTCAGCCTCGTCATCAGCTGTTCCCTGGAGTCCTCCAAAGAGTACGTCTCGGGGCGCTTGACGAGTGCGTGCTCCAACTGTGATTTCAGACTTTGGACCATCTCCTCCTCGTTGAACTTCTCGATAGATGTAGAAGATTCTATGCCTCTGATCTGTTGCTGATAGGCTGATATCTGTTGTGAAGCCTCACGGTGTATCTGATTTGCACGTATAGCTGATTCCTGCGCGGCCGACTTCTCGCTTGCCATGTAGGATCTCATCAATGCAATCTCCCGCTTCTGCTCCATGATAGTTCCTTCAGCTTGCCTCATCTGTTGCATCATAATATTCGACTCCATGTCTTTCTTCTCCCCGTACTGAAATGCGTTCATTTCCACCTTGCGCATCTGTTGGGCTTCTTCCTCAAACTTGCGCCATGCCTCAGCCATGTGGTGTTGGTGGTGACTCACTAGATGTCCCGACTGCTTGCTGGCAATCTCGCATCGTCTTTCCAGCTCCTGGATCCGGATGGTGCTTCCATAGTCTTCTTGGTTAAGATTCGCCATTGCTGCCGACATTTCATCAAGTGTCTTCTGATATTCCCCGATCTCCACCTCCATCTTATTCTTCTCTTTGATCACGGCGCGAAAATCTGCACTGGTGGGTGATTTTGACCTCCCACCCTTCGATGTCGATCTCACGCCCTTCTGCGACGTCCGTGGTGTCGCAGGCGAAGATGATGATCTTCTCGGTGGGGATTCTCTTTTCTTCGACTCCTGATGAACATCGATCTGCTTCCATGATCTTGTGGGAGTAGATATGTCGCTGAATAGCGCGGAACCTCCGCTCCCAGGTTCATCCTGTGAATCTGCAATCATATCCATCACCGCAGGAAGAGCCATCAATCCATTGGATCCCTCTGAGCTGCTGTTCCCAAAAGTTGCAGTACTTGGGCTCGCCGAAGACGCCATTGTACTGTGTATGCTATCGTTCCTTTATTGTCCCTGTACCCGCAATAAACCAGCTGTCTCCCAGTCCAGTGTAGAGCTTGTAGATTACGGCTGATAACCTGTCAAGAGACGGCAAGGTGACGTCCCGTGGGACGCTGTGCACCGAACCCTCAAGCTTCAATACCAACCACGTAGAAAGGTGTATACGGACGATGCCGTTATAGCCGAACCCGTGTAAACGTTGTAAGGAAGAAGGAATGATAATCACAGCAGTAGTCCTGACCCTGCGGCGCAAGCGGTTGTTTTGCTCTTTGTGCCAATCACGGAGATCCGCAGTCACACATCGGATCTTGAACCTCAAATGTGTCTTGAGCCAAATGGCGATCAATGGAACTTGGGAAGCAACACCAACAAGGACCTCAGAACTGCTACCCAATTTCGGCACGGGGCCTAGAGGGTTTTAACAACCGGGAAGCAACCAGAAGGCTGGCACAGCTGTCCCGCTGGACAGCAGCTCGACATTCCCCGTCGCTGACATTGCCGTGCGACAACGGATGACGGAGGTGTTGGTGGGCAAGCAGCAGCTTGCAGCGCTCATCCACACCAGTGCGCCAGGTTTGTTCTTAGCTTCTGTTCCTGGAGCTCTTCAAATGTGGCACCGCCTGGACTGCACGTGGACGACGCCGCCATGCGAGCCTGGGCCCACCACCCTTCGGCGAAGCGGGGCTTAAGCCCCCTTAAGCCCCCCTTAGCCTCCCCTTAAACCCCCCCTTAAGCCCCCCCCTAAGCCACCCCTTAAGCCCCCGCCCCCCGCTCCGCCTCCGGCTCCGCTTCGGCTTCGCCGCGGCTACGCTCGGGCTCCGCTCTGGCGCAGCTCGGCTCCGCTCCGGCTGCGCTCCGGCGCAGCTCCGGCTCTGCTCCGGCTCAGCTCCGGCTCCGCTCCGGCTCCGCTCCGGCTCCGCTGCGGCCTCGCTCCGCAGCTCCGGCTCCGCTTCGGCTCCGCTCCGGCCCCCGACAAAGTACAAAGCTCCTTGAACCCCCCCCCGCAGCCGAAGCCCCCGGCGCCAAGGTTTAAGCCCACCTTGCAGCCCCCCTCCCACCCCCCCCCTGCGCACGGGCGGCCCCCCCCTCTCACCCTCTCCCCCTGAAGCCCCTGAAGCCCCTTAAGCCCCCCCTGAAGCCCGCTCTTAAGCCCCCCCTTAACCCCTGGCCCCCCCTTTAAGCCCCCCCTTAAGCCCCTTAAGCCCCCCCTTAAGCCCCTAAGCCCCCCCCCCTTTAAGCCCCCCTTAAGCCCCCCCTTAAGCCCCCCTTCAACCTTAAGACCTTAAGCCTACTTCTGCCCCTTGTAGGGCCATGGCTCGCTTTTTCAATGAGTGGACAGATGCACTCCGTCTTCATTCTACCCTTTTGACATGCACATGGATGGGACTGAGGTTCCCAACTTCGTTCGCCCAGAGTTTGCCCCTAACGTAAGAGATCTTACGGCGTGCGGCTTTGACACGACACAAGCCCTGGAGAAAAAGCGGCTGGGCAGCGTGGCGTATTCCAGACTTTGTCAAGGCTACTTGGAAGGCACGGGTCCACGCCAATGAAGCTGTCACGGCTCTAGGAGTTTGAACCCTTGGTTGAGCTGTTGAGTCACCTTGGCACATGGCTTGCCAAGGTTCCTGGACTGGGGACAGTGCGTGACAAGAACATGAAAGGTACAGACTCTTTTGTCACAGCATTGTAAAGGGGGCCAGATTGCGTGGTCTCGTAAAGTACCAAGTCGGTGGCAGGTCATAGACATACGCAAGGCAAAGCTCGCTCCAAAGCATGCGGTAATACGGGCAGGCAGGCCAGGAAAAAACATGCACGGGCACTTCCCATGAAGACATCATCCAGAGCATCCAAGAAATGCAGAAATTTCGAGCGCAGTCAAACGATAAACTGAAAAAGGTGAGGGTTGTCACACCCCAGGTCAGCCAGAAGGCAGTACTCACTGCAAACGACCATCACCTCCATCGCTGCAATTGGCGGCCCAAAGGCGATGCGCCCTCCACCGACCGGCAACGCGCCAAAGCGAGAAGGCGGCCGCCGTGAAGTCCCGTAACACGGTGCCAAAAGGTGAATTATGTCTCGGCGTTGCACTGACAAGCAGCCCTCCCTGAAGGTGTGACAATGAAAAGCCCCTGTGCAAACCAGAGAAAAGTAAGCCAAGCCCGAAATTCTGCAAAGAGAGGCGGAGCACCGTCGAAGTGTCTAACGAAGTCAACACCAAAAAAGCACGTACGCTTACATGACCGCATCTCGGACATCCAGCGCAGCCCGACTGGCTCATGGTTGCGCTCCACAACCCTGGACAGGTTGGAGTAGTCCACGTCTGGCATCAAAAGGTGCAATCGCACGGCAGCCAGAAGTTAAGTAATGACAGAAAGGGCCCTTAGCCAGCAAGCTCAGGGGCTGGCAGGACCACGCTCAGCCAAGCACACCCCCACAGCCATCCTTGTCCGTCAAGTTGCTTGACGGTCCCACCTCGGACCGAAATCAGCGCCAGCACGGAACTGAGACTGAAAATTCTCAGCGGACGAACAAAAAATGTGTTCAGTCCACTCCCGGCACTTGGCGCATAAGCAAAACAGAGTAAGGGGGAACCAAGGTCCCCAAATGTCCTCAGCCTGCATGACTGGCAGGCCTGTGCTTGAACCCAGCACAAATAACCTGTCATTGACACTGAAACTTGCGCTTGCGTTTAGACGAGGGAGTGGAGCAGGTGCCTAGAGCGTCACCGGACGGGCTTACACCGGTCCCCATCAGCAAGGTAAGCATGGCGCATTAAGGGCCCACCACCTTCAACCAAAGGGGCTTAAGGGGGACCTTAAGAAGGGTCTTAAGGGGCTTAAGGTCCCGACCTTAAGGGAGGGCTTAAGAAGACGCAATTCGCCGCCTGCCAACTGTGAGAATTACGCACCATGACCAGTGCAGACTTTGGGCGGCACGGTGCTGGCAGCAAATGGCCAGGAATGTTGCTCCAAACCAGTCGGTCCGCAAAGGCAAGCTTTTCAATCCATGTTTGCCGGCAAACCGCACGACCTCGGACCTATTCTTGACAGGCTGGACTGTCAAGGACGATCATCGTGCCGTTTTGCTACGTGTCAAAGCACCGTGCAGCGTGCATAAGCGAAAAAAGCTCCTTCTCTCAACGATCAGTGGCAGAGCGGAAGGCGCCCTACTGTCTAAAGGAGAACTTTCGAGCCTGTCCCGGTGTAGAACAATCCTCGCCACCAACCCCCTGCAAAACAGGATTGTCTGATGGTGTTTCGTCGCAGCGCGGAGGCTGTCCAGGTTCGGCCGGCCTCCACCAGCCAGGAACTTCCCGCGGTTGCGAACCGAAATTGTCGAGCGGGCAGCGGTTCTTTTACCTCCAGTAAAGTTGGAGCCTGTATGGCAATCGGTTCCATGAAATGTCAACCGTGCATCATGCTGTGGGTGTGATTGAATCCGAATGCTAGTCTGACATGCTGCCTTCAAACCCACAGCACTTAGCACAGTGTGGAAGCGCCCGTCCACCTTTGTAGTGGGGGCATCTTTCGTGCGTATGGAAAACGGTGCCCGTTGTCGTGACCCGGACTGTCTTGTGCCGGAATCTGGCCTGCTTAGGCCTTCGTGCCTCGCTCACCTCCGGCTCACTATCCTCAAAGTCCCGGGCCGTTGCCTTCTCGGGCATCCGCTTGATCTCCTTCTTGATCCACATGATGAAGGAGAGCCATAGCCACCTGACCAGGCTCAAGGCTCCAATGCCGGCCAAAATCAACAACATCCAACTCCAGTCTTCACTTCCCGCTCCATTGGGCTCTTCCTCCTCCTTGGCTCCGTTGGCTGCGACCAAATTGGCAAAAGCCACCACCAGAGCCATGCGATACTCGCCTTTCAAGGTGCCCAGGATTTTCTTGGCACCCTTGTCCGCCATCATCTTGCTCTCGATCTCGTGGAACTCGTCCTCTCCAATCTCGCGGTTGTCCTCGTCCACCATGTTCAGCATGAACATGAGTCCACGCATCCTGGCGTGTGCCAGGGCCTTGGTGCCAATGTCCGCGCTATTGATGCTCGTCGGGATGGCCGTCACCCTGATCACCTTCTCGTGACACTTCTGCTGCAGCCACATCATGACTGCGTCGAGGTGACGCGTCCTGCCAATCCCAACGCGGCTGCACATTCCCCTGGCTGCACTGCTATCTGATCTGCACACCAGGGCCGGTGTGTGTCCCCTGATGAAGGACCACACATGCCGAAGGAAAAGTCCTTCGCTGCATCCTGACACCATGGCCACGTACTCGCTCTCACCACTTGACAGTGAGATGCTCTTCTGACTTCTCACTCTGCTCTCCATGAGGTTGCCATCGAGGAACACCTGGAAGCTCGTGATGCTTTTCCTGGAGTTCTGGTCTCCGGCGTGTCGCTGTCCGTCACGACCTCCAGTAGGTGCACTTTCTTCACCTCCACATCCTGCATTTCTCTCATGTCCAGCATGGACTTGCCGCACCTGCTGCTCTTGATGAGCAAGCCGTAGAACTCCGTGGCCACCAAGTAGCTTGCCAAGTGCTCTGCATGCCTCCACGCCGTCTTGGTAGGCTTCGACATCCATGACGCCAAGGCGTTGATGGCGTGCTGGCAATCTGGCCGTTCACCTCCGATGTGCAGCATCTTCCCCACGATCGACCTGAACTTCGACGTTTCCACCTCCGACAGTTCTGCACTGCCATCTCTTTTCCCAAGGTCGCTCCTCGCGGGGGTCTTCTTGTAGTTGCCGATCTTGATGTCGGCCTTCTGCGCGATGTCCTCGATGTGCTTGGGATCCGGCCTGATCACGAACCCCTCGTAGGTCCGGTCAATCTTCCTCTTGAGGTACTCGAAGCACTCGCCAATGTCAAATGGCCCTTGCACTTCGCATTTCCAGTCCTTGTCATAGAGGAACTCCATGAACTCCCTCCTTTTCTCCTCAGTGCCGACCATCAGGAGGTCGTCCACGTGCAAGCTAATGTAGAGCTCTCTGTCCAGCTTCATCAGGGTAGGCTGCATCACGTCGTCCACCATGCCGAACTCACGCGCAGCATCCCTGAAGTGGATGTACCACCTGTTCGCTGCCGTCCTCTGCCCCGGAAGGCACCTCACCAACTTGTATCTCTTCCCTCTGTAGGTCACTCACCGATGCTCTCTCATCCTCCGGCTGAGGCACCATCAGGAAAGCATCCTTAACGTCGATGACCTGGACTCCGTAGTGCTCGGGGCAGCAGGCCGCCAGGTGCAAGAGCATCCTCGGGATCGCCATCAGTGACGTGGGGGCGAAGGAGTCCTCCACATCTATGCTCCAGCGGAATTGCCTGGCAACCAATCTGGCTCTTCTGAACCAACCGCCTTTCTCCTCTCTCTTCTTCCAAGTGATGACCATCTTGGTGGTGATGTCGTTGTAGTCGTTCTCCTCATGTGGCTGCAGCTCAATCAAGGCGGGCATCGCCTTAAGCCTCGATATCTCTTCCTCCTCAGCTTTCGCATCCATCCTTTGGACCTCCTCCGGATCGAAATCCATGACCTGCATCTCATCGTCCACCGTCTCCAAACCGTCGGGATCTTCTGGTCCCCAATCATTCATATCGAGCTCACCGATGTTCTCGATCTCATCCCAGGCGTTGCTATCTCCAGGGGGCATCACCGTGATCTCGTTGATGCTGAACTCATCAACTCCTCTCCTCTTTGCCGGTGACTCCTCTCCGCTGAGATCCTCACCTCGAGCTCCATGGAATGCTGCCTCCTCTGATTTTTGTCATGGCTTTCGCCCTTCTTGCGCTTTCTTCCTCCTCTTCCTGTTTCCTGCCTCCTGGGTCACTCATCACCGCTGTTGGGGGCGGAGGCATGTGCCTCAACACCAAGGGCTCTGGTCGAGCTGCTGCTGTTGCTGCTTCTGCTGGGGCTCTTGCCGATGAGCTTGATGTGGCTGCTGGGTCGCCTTCCTCATCGGGCTCCTCGGCCTTTCTCTTCTCCGCAAACCTCGGAGTGATCAACCCAGTCTTAGCTGGGGTTTGTCCTCCTCCGAAGAGTCCTGGGGTGGCCAGCCCAAGAGCCACTGCCATCCCGGCTTCTCGTGCCTGTCGCTCAGCAGAAGCCTCCTTTGCCTTCTTCTCCTCTATCTGCTCCTCAGCCTTGTCCAGCTCGATCTTCTCGCCTTCTTCTGCCTCCTCAGCTGCCACCGCGGTCCTCTTTCGAGGTCCTGTCTTCTTCATGAGCACCCCGGAGGCGGAGTAGTTCCAGGGCAGTCCCTTCACGATCACCAGGTCGGTGCCGATGAACTGATCCGGGATCCGCTTCACAGTCCTTGACTCCACAGCACCGCCTGGTGTGAGCACGATGTGGCAGTCTGTCCAGGGTGATTTTCCCACCCAGATGCCTCTTCCAAACCTGGGCTCGCCCTTGAACGCCGTGAGGTGGCGGTACATGACGCTCTCGCCGAACAGGCAGATTTTGCCTTGGTACCTTCTTCCTGACCACACTTCGAAGCTCGTCCTCCGTTCCTTCTCCAGCACGCGGTACCGGTTGATCAGCCATGAAGCATGTCTGAAGCTCCATGGGTAGACGTGCGAGTTGCCCAAAATCGTCACCTGGGCTTGCTCCTCCGCGTAGTACCTGAGGCAATTTGCCAGCCTTTGCTTGCCCGTTCGAGGCATGTTGCTGCACTCTGAGATGCGGATCTCGGTCTCTAGGCCTAGGTTGGCCCTGCAGTGCTGAACAGCTCGGAGAAGCTGCTTTGTTGACCTCTCTCCGTCGCTCTGATAAACCACGGGGTCTCCTCCAGCCACCTGCATGCCAACCTGACAAGTTCCTCCACGTTGGGGGCTCCTTTGCTCAGCACAGGCACTGCGTGCACCGCCTTTGTGTGATGATCAGCGATGTACAACACAGTGCCATACTGGTCATCCGCATCTCTCACCTCCTCTGGGCTTCTCTCGTTCCCGTAGTCGTCCACGTAGGTGTAGCCGAAGTCGAAGCTGATCACCGTCTTGGTGCTCTCCACGTCCTTCCGGGCGTCTCTCCTGTGGACTTCCTCCTTTGCTCGCGTGCTGAGGCAGGCCTGGCACCAACCAGCGAAAGGGTAGTGCGTGAGGTTGTGCTCGTTCTGCTGCTCCAGAGATGGCCTCTTAGGAATGCCCAGAGACACAGGTTTCCGCTCCTTCTCGCGGTACAGCTTTCTCGCAATCTCTGTCTGCATCTTGGCCTCGAGGTCCATCCTGAAGTTGTCCAGCTTCATGAGCAGCTTGGATTTGCTCCCTGAGGTAGGCAAGCCGTGCCTCTCACACCCTTCTCGCAATTCCTTCAGGGAGTTGTCGAGGCTGTACCTGATTGCATCCATTTCCACCTCCTTGCGCTGTCCAGCGCGCTCCTCAGCTGCTGCCTCGTCTTCATGACCTTCTGCTGGCGCCTCTCGCATCATCTCCTCACTTCCTCATCTGACCAGCCCAGCTCGTCTGATTGGAGCTCCCTGAACGTAGTGGGGAATGGTGCCACCGGGACTTCTGAGTCCACCCCGAAGTAGTCTCATCTTCGCCGGGGCCACCACGGTGATGGTCCTTTGCGGATCTTCTGTGGGGCCAAACCGCCTGAACCATGTTCAGGTCATCCTCGCCTTCCACTCAAAGGTGCCTGACGGGTCCAGCAGCTGTGTAGCCACCGGATCACTGTGGGCCGCCAGGCCGTTTGGCAACACGTGCCAACCGGGGGTCTTCTCCAGCTCCTTGAAGCTCGCGCCCAGGAAGCCCTCGAGCGCGCAAACCTCCACCGTGTTCCATTCCTCCTCGTGCTCGTTGTCCTCGGCCTCCACCGAGCAGATCTCAGCCACGACCTGCAGGCTGTTCTTCCTCATCTCCACCCCTTGCTTGTGCCAGAGGTTCAGCCCATCCTCACTTCTTCTCATCTCCCAGCCACTGCGAAGGAGACGTCCGGCGCATAGGATGGGGTGCTTCACCTTTCCCACGATGAACTTCTCAACAAAGTTCACCGGGATGCCGTCCTTGCCCATCATGGCAAAGTTCACCTTTCTCGTTCCGCTCTGCTGGATGATGTTGCCCTGAGCGTCCTTCATGATGATTTGTCCACCGCTCTGGGCCTCTTCTCCAACTCCAGCAAACTCCTCCGGTAGGACTGAAATGTCCGCTCCGGAGTCCACCGTCATCAACACCTTGGACCACCCATGATCCATCTCCTCATTCGTCACCATGTTCACCTGGTAGGTCTCGTCCTCCGTCTCAAAGTTGCCGTCCTGCAAGTCCATAGCCACCAACGTGGCCTTTCCAATCTCCTCCACCGCGGGCTCGTAGGCATCGTAGTATGGCCCATCGTTCTCGCCCTTCACCATCAGCACCGCGTAGCTCTCGTCATCCACTTCCTGGATCATCCCCAGGAATTCGTCTTCTCCAGCGGTCAGGTCAAACATCCTCGTCTCGTTCATGTCGGGCGGCGTGACCAACCTGATCATCCTGACGGTTGCCGTGCTCGCTGATGAGCTCGCCGCACTTGTTCCTCCACCTGACGTAGATCCACCTCCGGTAGTACCCGATGCCAGCGGTGAAGCGGGATAGCTGGCCCAATCTCCTTCCACCTGGTTGATGTTCCTTGGGGCCCAAGCTTCCCACAGTTCCAGCACTGCTCCTTGGCTTTTCCTTTGCCGCGGTCCTGCTTGCCCTTGGCCTTGGACTTGCCCTTCTCATCTTTGGACTTGCCCTTGCCTTTGAAGTCGTTGTAGCTTTGTCCCTTCTTGGACTTGCCCTTGCCGTACTTGCCCTTGCCGTCCTTTCCCTTGCCTTTCTTGCCCTTCTGATAGCCGCCGATGTAGTCCACATCCATCGGGGTCGGGCCCTCCATGGTCGTCTGACTGGGCAGGCCGAGCACGTTCTCCGTGCTCCACTTCGTAGTGATCGCCTCGTATTGTTCGATGCGACCCTTCAGCGACTCGAACGTCGTCTCCTCGTTCACCATCATCTGCAGTTGCGTCCTCACACCAACAGGGCAGGCGGAAAGGATTGATGCAACCTTCAAGTCCTCAGAGTACTCCTGAGACGAGACCCTCTCGTACTCCCTGACCAGGGCTTCGTAGGCCGGGAGCTGCTCCATGATGGACTTGTTCGGGGCGAAGGTGATCCTCGACAGCTGGGTCATCAAAGCCAACGCCCTCTGCCTTGCGCTCGGCTGCATGTCTCTCAGCAGCAGCCTCCATGCTTCGTAGCCGTTCTCTTCCGGCGTGTGCTTGATGAGCTTGAGTGCCCGGCCCCGCAGATACGAAGCCAGCACTCCGAAGAGCCTCAAGCTCTTCACCTTTCTCACATCGCTCAACTCGTTCCAGTCGATCGCTTCCTCCGCGTTCTGGCCCACCCGCTTCATGTCCAGGTACATCTCTGGGTCCACCGCTTTGACCCAGTTCTCCAAAGTAAACTTCCAGTCTTCCCATTGCTTCAACTCGCTCTCGCGGGTGTCCGCCTTGAAGACCTCCGGCCCCTTGACGTTCCGGGCCCACTGATTTTGCTCCTGGCTGCGGGTCAAGCCATCCAGCACCTCTCTGATCTGTTGAAGCTGCTCGGCCATCGCGATGAAGGTCCGCTTTACAACCTCCGCAAAGATCTCCAAGTAGATCCTCTTCACCTCCGTGTAGTCCGCCTTGTACCTATACTTCTCAAGGCCACCAAGGTCGTCCAGGTCGCAGCTGACTTGCGCCGGCTGCACCACTCTTCTCACTTTCCACCGACCACCAAACTCAAATTGAGGCCCACCGATGTTGACAACCTCCTGGGTCCAGCTCGGATCTATTCCTGAGCTTTCTGCGATCGTGCCCAGCAGCAGGAGGATCGGTAGCCAGGGCACTTTTGCTCTCCTGGTGGTCGGGGTCCTTGATCGGGCCGTCGTGGTTCTGCCTGCTCAGAGGCAGGTCTTACAGCACCGGCTCCGCTACCATGTCGAGCGGGCAGCGGTTCTTTTACCTCCAGTAAAGTTGGAGCCTGTATGGCAATCGGTTCCATGAAATGTCAACCGTGCATCATGCTGTGGGTGTGATTGAATCCGAATGCTAGTCTGACAGAAATACCATATTGAGCGTCGCTCCATGGTTCAGACCTTTGGCTAGCAACCTCAGAGAGTCAACACTGTATTGCGGCCTCTTGATTGCGCGCGGAAAACACCCGTGTGTTCTAACCAACCTGAAAGCGGAAAACCGGCTGCAAGGTCCCGTACCAAATGTTTGTCAGGGTATCCCAAGTCATTAAGCATCTCCTAAAAAACCAGCAATCGTTTTCCACGCAGCAGTCTACTCTGGTGCTCCGGCATAGATTGCTTGAACAACTTCTCCTCAGGTCCCAGTTCCTTCGCCCGGGCCGTCCAACGGCAGAGATATGCGACTCTCTTCTTGGCCAGAAGAAAATCTTCGCCCGACACATTTTCCTCCAAAACGTTGACAACTTCTGTCGGCAGTGAACTGCAAAAGACCTAGGATGTCCTGTTCGCACGGCCTTTGATACAAAATCCAGCGGCTCCCGGGGTATGCCAACATGATGTAGTTCCACACTGTCCTCGTCAAGCAAACTAGGGAGACGTTCCAGAATCATTTTGCTGCGCTTTATGGTCTGGTCGGCCCGAATTTCACCCCACTTAACAGCTCGCCGTCCGACAGTCTTGGCTCCTGCCGGGAATGCCCAGTGCGACTGCTCGAGTTCGAGGACTTCGTCCAAAGAAAGTACAACGCGTTGGTAGCTGCCGTATTCCGAACTTGCGACCTCTGGGCAAAATATCCAACACCAAGCAATGCATAGTTTGGTCAGCGAAAATCTGCTGCTCGGCCAAACGTCCACGGCTCCGTACAGCAGCAACTTGTCCCGTAGAATGCCCGCAAGCCTTGGGCGCAAGAGGATAGGGTACGCCGCCTTCTCAGCCGTGGGTACGTCAATTTACCATTGATCGAAACCGGCCTCCATGGCTCATAAGCATGCCCATTGTCGCAGAAAATGGCCAACGGCAAAACCAGTTTCTGTTGGACCACCATCTTGTGTTCTTTCTGCTTCCACCATAACAGCAGTTGTCAAAACAGGTGTTGTAGCCTGGCACGTCTGCAAGCAAGTTGTAAATACAGGGTACCAGACAACAAGTTCATTGGATTTTCTCATGGCTGGCCGCCCAACGAACGACCAGGGCAGTGTTTGCGTACAGCCTTCACACCAGCTTGTCGGTGCCTTGCAAACCTGGCAGCCCTTAAGGATGATTCACACTTAACGGCTTTGCCACTTTGAAGCCTTTGCTTCCGCCCGGTCTTTCTTGTGCCCTGGATCTGTTCCACAAGCTGGAGCAAAGTAAATCCACGCCAGGTTGGTTTCTTGTGCAACAAAAGATTTAGCAAGTTGTCTGCCTGTGTTGCAACTGTTAAGTCACATGTGCACACCGTGCGTCCCAGCGGTTAAATGGTCCACGGCCAGCGCCCGCGCCCTCAAGTTTGGTTGCGCGCAGCCTAGAAAGCTTAGCTGAACCTGCAAAAATTTTGACAAACAAAATGTTTGTCAAATCGTGTCCGTTGAACTTTGACAAGGACAAGGAATCTTCATGCAAAACGTCTGCATGCACTTGGTCTGTTTTTATATGCACGTAGAAGGTGTTGACCAACATGTTGGAAAGCTTACATCCATCTACAACACGCTGTGCAAAAAACTGCATGCATCCAAGATCGAGTTTTTGACAGAATGTCCCTAGTCAAGAATAAATAAATTGGCAGCATTTCGCCTGCTCCGCTTGCAAACAACATGCCTTTTTTGCACCTGCCGTTGGTCACCTTCAGCGTGCACCACCTTTCAAATTAAAACCCCAGCACACTGCGTTGCTTTGGAGTCCCTGGTTGTAACCCTGCAATTCTGCAGAACAAATAGACTTTGCACAGCATGGCTGTAAGCTTCTTCTGTTTCTGCGGGCGCTGCACTGGATGCCTATTGGAAGGCGGGCCAGGCTTAGCACTTCCAGCCCTTGTAGAAAAAGTCGGCTTCACTGTCCAAGTCTTATAAAGTAAGTGCCAGCCTGCTTTTGAAACAAATCTCTCTTGCGTGCCATCAGATTGCTTGTCTTAAGGAACCGCACATTTTCTTACCGAGGTAGCGTTTCAAGTGTTTTCCATGGTTTAGATGATTGCCGCAGGGCAGTGTGGCGTTTTCCAAACGACTGCGTTGTTATGGATAGCATGATGCCTTAGCTTCGCGTAAGCCACATTTTCAGTGGACCTGTTGTGGTAGGGTGCTCAATCTCCAAACCAATAATTGTGCTAAACTTTTCGCCATTGCTTTGGTCATTGCTAACAATACCCAGGCTAAAATGGTTATAGCCAATATGCACTTGACACGGCGCATTAAATTCTGCAGCCATCCACCTCTACATGACTGCATGCAGATAATTTTGATATACTTTAGACTTTGTGTGGTGTGTCAGGGAGCCGAATAACCTTTGTCTTTCATAAGGTTCATGTCTGGAAATGATCACGCTGACCGGGCTGCAAAACACTGTAGAGATACCGTAAGTGACCCTGTTCTGGCTATCAGGTGGATGAACACGTCCGTCATCGTGCCGTCGAGCGCCTTGAAAGTGAACCGAGCCAGGTCGCCCGAACGGGCGCTGACGCCGCTGAGGGGCATCTTGGGCACGCGCTCGGTTGGGAAGCCCGCGATGAAGCTGTGGCGCAGGTAGCCCGCGCGGTCGATGTCGATGTTGCGCACCGTGTCGTCGTAGGTCCCAGCAAGGACCGAGAGAAGTGGAAGTGCTCAGAGGCTCCCTTCATTGGATTGTGCGGGTACTGCAGGCTGCCCAGCTGCATCTGCGACTCCAGGAGACTGTCTTCCTGCCTGGCCGCGCCGCTCAAACCACGTCCTGCCCCGGGTTGGCAGCAAGTGGATCTTAAAGCCCGCGTCGTTGTCCCAAAAAGTCACGAACGCTCCATGAGTTTCGTGAAGGCGCGCGCGACGGCGACGTTGTGCTCCGCCACGCCCGGAGGCACCGTGGACTGCTGCGTGTGCACCGTGGGGTAGCTGAACACGAGCGACCTTCCTGGACTCAACCAGCGCAGAGTCCAGGACTACCTGGGAGGCCAGAACTCGGACGTTCTGGATCTCGAAGTCGGTGCTCAGCGTGGCTCCCCCGGGTGCGCCCCGGCGTTCTCAGCACAGCGCAGTCGAGTGGAAGGCCATGTCATGCTCCCGCCCCCTTGTGCCATAGCAGTTCATGCTGCGACCTGGGAAGATGTAGGGAGGGTCAGCGTAGATGCATTCTCGGGGCGCCAGGCGGGGCAGAGCGCGTAGATAGGCCAGCGCGTCCCGGCGTCGCACGGTGACATTCGTCGGCGGCCGTTGCAGACGCCGCACGCTGCTCAGCGCCAGTGGCCGCTGCTGCGCGAAGGAGCCCCACTTTTCCGAGAAGCTTGCGCAGCGTATGAGCAGGCAGCCCGACGCACGGCCTCTCTGAGAGCCCACCGCGCCTGTTTACCTTGCGCCCCACCAGGCGCAGCAAGGAGCGCAGGAAGACCGGGTCTTGCCTCAAGGGCCGGAACCGAAGAAAGGAGCACAGCGACGTCCCCCAGCAGCCGGTCCACGTGAGGAGCTAACCAGGATTTACTTCCCATGTACTTCAGTTGCATGCCAGCCTTTTAGTCTTTGGGGGACTATCGTGCGCAGCGGGACACGGCGCGCACGGGCTCGGACCAGTGCTCCGCACGCAGGGCAGCGCGCTGTTCTCCGCGGCCCGGTCAGTTCGCGTCGCGGAGTGCTTGGTGCACCTCAAGCTCCTTACTCTTGGTCACCGAGCGCGGGTTGTCAGCCGTGCATCGTTCGCATATGTCCCAGCAAGCTCTGCGCTCCGGAAAACGGGAGGTCTTGCCAAGGACAGCCCTGGTTCGCAGACCGACGCAGTCGCAACACTGGTCCCGCTGTCGCCCGTGCTCGCAGATCGACGCGCCGCCGCAGTCATGACACCGGCGCCGCCGCCGCCCGTGCTCGCAGACCGACGCGCCGCCGCACTCGCGGCACTGGTGCCGCTGTCGCCCGTGTGGGCATTTCTTCACAGGCCGGCGCACAGGTGCCATCGCAGAACACTCTTGGTGTGGTTTCTTACACGTCCCGACGCAAATGAACGTGCCAGAATAGAGGCAGCCGTGTAGGTGCCGAGTTGTTTAAAACCCACAGGCGCCAGCCCGCCCGCCGCGGCAGAGACTACCGGAGGCCTGCAGGATGAACGCACCGCCGCGCTGGGCTTCGAATTTGGCAAGTAAGGCAAAGGAACGAACTCATGGGGAAGATCAAGGTATTCCCCACGCGCGAACGGATCGAAACTCATCCCATGGAGTTTTCCTGTCAAACACGCCAGCATAGCGAACGTGCTTGACATCATGAGAAAGTGAAATTGGCTATGTGCAATTCTGCGCCACTGAAGTCGATGCACAAGGCATCGACTAGCAAAAGAGAAAAAGTGAAACGTGGAGTGAAATGTCTGCAAACGCAATCACATCGGAAACTGGCATCAAAAGGACGCATGCCCAACCATTCTCACGCCCGGATGTGCCGGTGAGTTCGGTACCATTCAATCCAACGAAGTCTGGCAGTTTTGAAATCATAGTCAGGATCTCGCGGATCAACAACGAGAGCACTGATGACATTGGGAGTCAAGATCCTGATCTTTGAGTTCAAAGCATATTTGCCAGTCTGCTTTGCAAAGAAATCACGCATTTGCCTCTCAACCTCAGATGCGCGCGGGATTAGAGGTCGAAGTTTCAAACCCGCAGCTTTAACTCGGAAGCCAAAGGTCCTCCTCGTGTCAGCATCAGCAGTGGAGAGCTTCCAAGGGATGAGTCTTTGCCCAGTGATTGTACTGATCGACTGGAGAGCACTTCGCAGGCTGAAAGCTTGCGCACCCAAAGTCTTTTCGGTATGTATCATAGACCGGTGTATGACAGGCGTGACATACGTGCCGTGAACATGAGGATGCTGGTTCGGAATAGGGCAACCGGTGAAAAGGCCGAAGGATACGGCAAGCTCAGCCCAAGTGATGTGCCTACCGGAGTCGGTCTTGTCCGGCCATTGCAAAGTGGCAGCCCATCGAAGCAGTGATTGCGTGAAAGTTATCCCCCATATGGCACGCTCGGTCCAGTCCTCGAGAATTGACAGGTCGCAATACGGGTTGCCAATGTATCGGACTGCACCTGGCGCGTCATGCAGTGGGGCATCACAGTCGCTGGCATCCTCGGGATGATTGATGGCATGCATGTACGTCCTGAGCGCAGTAGCAATGTGAGTGTAGAGTACTGGCAAACGTAACTGGCACCGACGTTGTTGTCTGGTATGCTCGTCAATGATATGTTGCATTCCAGGAACTGGGCTAGCAAGGGCAGCTTTCGCAGCAACATCTGCAGCGTGATTACCGGCAGCATGGTGCCAGTTCTCGTTCGATCTTTCAGGGATGAAGTGGCTTTTGACCTTCAGGTACACAATGACTCTCTCCTCCCGAGGCCATGCGTTGACGTTCGCATGGAGCATCTTTAGAAGATCAAAGTCTTTGTGTGTGGCAAAGTCATGGAGTTTGAGGATTGAAGGCTTCAGCCCTTGAAGTTTGAGGATTGAAGGCCTCAGCCCTTGAAGTTGAGGATTGAAGGCCTCAGCCCTTGAAGTTTGAGGATTGAAGGCTTCAGCCCTTGAAGTTTGAGGATTGAAGGCTTCAGCCCTTCGCGCCAATCTCAGCTCGGATCTGCCTGATCAGCTGCTTGGCTTTCTCCTTCTCCTGAAAGGTATCGTACTCGTCCTGACCAACATTCAACCACACTCCATGTTGACTGCCATCCTCATCAAACTTCACACATCCAAGCATGCGAAGGAATTGCACACGTCCCTTCGCCAAACATTTCGTGTTGAGGTCCGCGACATTGTACACTGTGGGCACAGATGCCAACTCAAACTCGCCGCGTTTCAGTCTCTGCTGACACCACAACATCTGTCCTGAATGTGACGCGTCCGACCACAACCTGAACGCTGCATGATTCCCCGAGCTGCTGATGAATCCAGAAAAAGAACCACTCTCAGCTTCTCACCAAACGTTGCAAATTGAATGACTGACTGCAGAAGTACACTCGCTCTCCGCTGAGCTGAGGGCGATGTTCTTCTGTGTGCGAGAGCACGAGTAAACAGTATGTTTGTTCAAACAGAAAACGGCACTTGACGTGGACTTCCGCCCCACTCTGTCACCTGACCAATCAGCGTCGCTGAACACCTCCAGCACATAGCGGTGTTCACTGCTTTGCGAGATGATGCCCTGCCCATCCTGCGGCACTTCAAAAGAAAGGCCATCATACCGCACATTGACAAGATAACTGCACAAATGCACAAGAAGCTTCCATGCTTGCTTCCCAGGCGAGCTCATGGCTGACGCCAATGTTTTAATCGCAAATTGACATTCCAATAAATCTCCACTCAAATAAAGCAATATTCCTGCGGCTGTCCTAAACCGTGATGCTTCCTCTGGCGCCAATGGTTCTTCAGTGATACTCTCAAAAATGCCTGCTGGGGGAAATGGAGTCGATCTGCTGTTTGTACGTGAACCATCTAACCCAACGGCTTCAAACAGTCTGTCGAAATGACGTTGATGCGGCTGAATGACCAACTGCTGACTAGTATGCAAAAGGTGTTTCCGTTTCAGGAACCAAATCTCATCACCAGGGTCCCGCATTATGGTATAATCAATTTCATACTTCTGTTCCAACTTTGCAACCACTTCATCCAAAACAAAAGATTCATCGCCGGTCGCAAGCATGTCATCAACATGAATCATGCCCACGAACTTTTGCTGCGCTCGAATGACTGTTGGGCTCTCCACACAAACCTCGGCTGCGATCTGTTCCCGCAATTGGTCTGTGAATTGCTGATGCCAGTTCTGTGCACCATCACGTTGCCCTGGCAAACATCTGGACAACAGGAAATGTCTCTCCACACCTTGCAGAAACTTTGGTCTCAATGGCCCAAACCCAACATCACCCAGCCAGCTTCTCGATTTGCCACGCACAATGAAGGGATGAGCTTCGTGATGACCTGCGATGTAGCCGGTGCAAAAACAACTCTGTCCGGCTCCCACCAATTGAGTTCTCGGGCCACAAATCTCGCCCTTCGCAGATAAGCACCTTGCACATTCCGCAACTTGCACCTCCAGCTGCACACGAATTTCGTGGACAAATACCTTGCTGCCGATGTCGCTGCCTCATCCGCTGTCATAGGAATGAGGGCCGGGATTTTGCTCAACCTGGCCAGCTCTTCCTCTTTGGCCAGTTCATCCAGTTCTGCCAGTTCTTCCACTGACATCTCCGGTTCTTTGCCACCAGGTCCAACCGGTCTCCAGAGTCTGTCTGCGGCTTTCTCTGAAGTGTACATCTGCTGCATCTCATCTTGCAGAGTGACCTCATGGTCCAGCAATGCTGGCTGATGAGTACCTTCAATTTCACCAATAATGCAACCCACGACCATTCCACTGGGCTCTGACGCTTCATGAGCTTCTGAGAGCGAAACATCAGGCTCCAACTGTGGCTTCTTGCGTGCCTCAATGCGTGGCCGCTTCTGAGGGGATGCATCACCTGGGTGCTGCTCTGTCATGTGCTTCTCCGCCACTGAAGGCATGTCATCGTCACGAACATCACTCACCTCTGCACTCGGCGTGATCTTTACGTGCCCCGCCTGCGATGAACCTCCTTCTTCCAGCCTCTGCTTCTTGTGCTGTGGAGACTCACCCTTCTCAGGCTCTTCCGGGGGCATCACAGTCTCAGGATCCGAAGCTGCCTCGTCATCAAAGCGCTCCAGAGGGTTGACGAGCAGACTTGCCAGTGGCTCCCCATCTTCGAGAATAGGGAATTCAACATCCTTCGCAGCTTGGGCTGGTCTCTTGGGTTTGACTGCTCCCAAATATCCACCCAAGTGGCCTGGATGATCCCACGGCATCCTTTTGCATGCATCAACCATAGTCACATTCCAACAATCTGGGATTCGCCGAATCGAACGAGATAAAATCAACTCGCCACCATGCGTAACCAACAAATGCATGTCATTTGCAGAAACACGTGTCAACCAAACACATCTCATCCAGCGAGGATTGCCCTTGTTGACAACCTTCACATGCGCCATGACCGACTTTCCGAATTGAACCAGCCGATTGCCATATGGGGCGCCTGTGATCTTTTCCCATGCAGTGGTGCCGTGAATCACATGGTATCTGCAATGAAGGAAACTTGCATGCACAAATGCCCAGCCATGCAACGGGTGTCCAGTGGGGATCTTCATCTTGCACCCTTCCTCCAGCTGTGATAGCCAAATGCGTGCCTGGTACCGAATGGCCTGTCCGGCTTGCTCCACTTGCCCATTCGCCTGAGACTCACCAGTGGGGATTGTCTGCAACTGAGTTCTGCACCCAATCTGCAACCTGATTTTCTGAATGCGTTTCTGAAGACTCGTCAGCGAAACCTCATTGTCACACTTCAAGATGCAATTGCTGTAACCCAAAAAGGCCATGAACCGAACCACTGCTGCTGCTAGCATCTCCGTGGCCAGTCCACCTTTGGCCGGAGTGGGAACCGCTTGCACCAATTTCGTATCACGATCCGTGATGATCAAGCAAATGAGCGCCTTGTCCTCAGTTGCCTCTTTAGGCAGATCACCACGTGCTGTGAAATTGAAATTCATGCTTACCACCGGCAACCCATGCTCTGAGTCGCGCTTCACCAAATGTTTGTCTTCCCGAGCCTTGAACGAAATGCAATGACTGCACCAAGGCTGGTAAGGATAGTGCGTGAGAGCGTGTGCGTCCTGCTCCGTTTTGCCTGGCGCCAAAACTGGCGCAACCTCTTTGGCCTCATGTTTGGCCAACTTCTCCTCGTTGACGACCACCTTGCGATCCTCCACCAGTTGGTGACTCTGCTGATGCTGCCACAGCCTCTTCAGAATCACCTGCTTTCCACCTGATTTCGGTAAGCGCCACTTCTCGCACGCCGTCCGTAGTGCCCTCAACGAGCATGCTGCATTCAATAGTTCACCATCTTGATCTATCTCAATCTCATCTGGATCTCGCGGAACTGCGGGCACATCAGCACCTGCTTTCGCGTGTTCCTCCACCACTTTGTCATCCAGAGGTGGCTCCTCCACCTCAAGCTCAATCTGCTTTTCTGAGGCTTCCACCACTGCCGCTTTGTCTCGGCTTCCTGACGAGCGTTGCCGAAGCCCTTCAGAAGCCTTCGCCATCTCTTCCTCAGACGATCTCCGAGGTTGATCCTGCTTCCGCATCTCCTCTATCTCAAATCCAAGAACACCAGCATGCTGATATCCCTTGTGGGCAATCGTAATCACATCTGTAGGAAAATCCAAGTATTCAATCGGCTCATCTATGGTTTCTTTCTCCAACAGCTTCTCTGTAAATTCCACAAGCCACCATTTGTCGCTCACATAAATCAGGGTTGTGCGACGGTCCACCGTCTCTCTCGGAAGATTGCTCGGCACATCCATGTAATTTGATCCGAAAACCTTCACTGCCCAAACGCCATCTGAGAGCTGTGCCCATCCTGCTCCAAGTCCCGAAAGAACTTCGCCTAGCTTCACAGGAATGCACTCGCTCCCAACTGCTTTGACTGCACGAATCTCAGCCTGCACACATAACGAATTGCGCACAAAATCTGTCGGTATGACAGTCTTGTCATTCCACAAGCTCATCTGTCCATTCACACTGCCGATGTTCCAACCATGTTTCAACAGTTTCCCAACTGAAAGCAATGGGGCTGAAACCGGGGCCACCAGAAATTCCTCTCTGATGATAGTGCTTCCAAAAGCCAAGTCCACAAGTCGCCGGCCTTGCACCTTCATCGGATGCCCCTGAGCATCGTGAAAACGCTGGTTCGCAGCTGAGCTCCGAGCTGGCATACCCACCTGGGCCATATGCACCGGCAGAATACTGGCGTCCGCACCGCTGTCCAATATCACATTTGCCAAAGTTGGCATAGCCGTGTTCACCTTCTTCACCGCGCGAATACATGGAAAGTCTTCGGAATAATCGGAAACAGAATCTGATAAATCATCCATGAAACCATCAAGAATATGGCTGCACGGCAAATGCGAATCCGGCTCTGTCCAATGCACGTCGCTGTCGCTGTATGTCATGTCAAAGCACATGCAAGGCTGGTGGAATTGCTCATGCTGCTCTTGCTCACTGACCATGAACAGATTTCCTTGCTGAAACCATGCATCATCTGAACCATATGCACCAAATTGGGTCAAATCAAACACATCATACTCCTCATCAAGAATCGCACCGTGTTCCCTGCTGCGTTTGCTGCTGCACCTGACGCAGGGACCTGTTCGGCTGTCTGATCTTCAGCGCGTCTCACACCATGACTGTTGGTCTCACGTTGAAGCTGCCAACAATCTCGTTTCCAGTGCCCTGGCTTTCCGCAATGTAAGCAAACAATTGAAGAAGGTCCAGGTCCGTTACCTTGCCTTTCTGGTTACCGTAACCTTTACCCTTCTCCGATTTGCCCGGCTGCTTGTCCTTTCCTTTGCCACCTTTGTCCTTGCCAGGTTTGTTCTTCCCTTTCCCTTTGTCGTATTTTCCTTTTCCTTTTCCTTTGCCCTTGATGCGGTCAATCTCCATGGGGGTTGGCTCATCCTGATCCTGATAGCTGGCTGCTATAGGATTAGCCCATTTCGTCTGTGAAAGTTCACCGTATGTTGAGCTATCTGCAATCATCAAATTGGTATACTGTTTGAGTTGACCAGTCAAACACTTCAACAAAATCGCCATCTTGCGGTCGTCAGTGAGGGTTGTGTTGGAAGCCAACTCGTATTCACGCTGCGCCTGTTCCAGTTTACTCAACTGAAGCATCATGCCTTGCTGAGGAGAAAAA